>LR999963.1:103451090-104051090 GCA_905220375.1 Tachina fera
GGAAAACTCAGCGACAAGTGAACGTTTTTCGATTCATTTTTGAGTGTCACTCTCGATAGCTTTACACGATAAATGTTCGAGATATACTTAACGAAAGTCTTGGTCAAATGGGTGATGTCAAATATAAAACTATAGTTGTATGTGTGAGAAAAGTTTTCTCATTCGTCTCTGAAGTACATAGAAAAAAATAATATTTGGAACAAATGCAGTTTATCAGAGCAGGCAAAAATAAATAATAAACTCAGTGAAGTGCGACTTTGACCTGCGCACGAAGGGTTCCGCACGGACACGAGATATGTAATTCAATATGTATGAACTTTAGCCAATATGAACTCTAGTTTTGGATTTTTTTGTTTTTGGGTTTTTTTGGTTTTAAGCGTTTTTTTTAGTTGTGGGGTTTTTTAAATTTTCGGCAATTTTTTCTCGTTTTGGCGATTTTTTTTTGTTTTTGGTTTTTTTTTAATTTTGGCGATTTTTATTATTTTGGCGTTTTTTTCATATAGCTGATATTTTTTTGGTTTTGGCGATTTTTTTAGTTTTGGCACTTTTTTCTCGTTTTGAGGATTTATTTCTGTTTTTGGCGTTTTTTTTAATTTTGGCGATTTTTTTCGTTTTGGCGATTTTTTTATAATTTTGGCGTTTTCTTTTTCATTTTGGCGATTTTTTTTTCAAATAAACAATTGTTTTGGTTTTGGCGCATTTTTCGCGTTTTGGCGATTTTTTCGGTTTTTGGAGCTTTTTTTCATTTTGGCGATTTCTTTCATTTGGACGATTTTTTCGAATTTGGCGATTTATTTTAGAGCTAGAATTTTTTTTTTTAATTTTGTCGATTTTTTTTTCGATTTGGCGATTTTTTTTACATTTTTGGCGTTTTTTAGGTTTTTGGCGATTTTTTTCGGTTTGACGATTTTATAATTTTCGGATTTTTTAGTCTTACGGTTTCCAAGATATAGCAAGTTGTCAAAATTACATAGTCAAAATTGCATTAACTGATGGACCACCCTTTAATTTAAATTTTTTAATATTTTAATGTTAATTGTTGTAGTCCATATAAAAATACACTAATTTTACAAATTTCAAGTGTCAATATACATATGTACATACAATTGTATGTATATTACATGAGATTTTAAAATTTTTCGTCGCTTTAATTTTTAATTCTCATGTATTTGTTGTTGTAGCGGCCAAGGTTATGCATACTCTGTCCAAATTTCAGGTCCGTACCGTTATGGGACTCTGAACTTTTCATAGGAAACTGTGAAGATTTTTCAAATATAAATTTTTAACAGTCGTTAAGCAGCTCGGGGTTCGGGAACATCTCTCGCTTCATCGTATTAATCTTAAGTGCGGTCAGGCTTGTGTGTGTTGTTTGGCCTCCGAGAGTTTTTCGTCTCGCTCGCACTGGTTGACTGATCTGCCACGGATAACCGTATAATCTTGCGGTTTTTTGTGGAATTTCTTTAACAACCACGTTGCCTACTTTGCAAAAACTAGATTACCGACTCCAGATGCCGCAATGCAGCCCCAGTTCCTAACCGAGGCTGTGCCATGTTTGATGTTACTTGCTACACACTTTTCAAGAAATATTTTCAAACGTTTTTTCCACTACAGATATACCGCATTCACTCTCATTACTATATAAAATGTTTTTCCCAAGGTTGGCAAACGGTATCGTAAAAATACTGATACCGATTCAAATACCGCTAAAACTAGATACCGGTATCGATACCAATACCGAAATCCATTTCGGTTAGAAAATACCGGTATCCAGAATACCGCTTACGTCTATACCGGTTCCCACCAAAAAGAAATTTTCAAAAATATATTTTAATTAACTTTCTTTTATGAACACGTTTTTGTTCTCCTTCACACATTCTTATGAAGCGCTCTTGTTTTTAATTAACTGGAAAGTGCAATCATATCATAATCATCACTAGCGCGAAATACTAACAAACTGCGTGAGCTGCTTAATGCATTTAGGAACGAAAAACGTATCTCTAGACATATAAATGTTTTAAAATGGTGAAAATAGCAAAGCCATTGTAAGCCACATTTATTGTATATGAAATCGCGAAAATTAGTATATTTTAAGTTTTGAAGAGTGCTTTTTTAATATATGCACATTAAACTGATCGCAAAAATATTTTTCTTTAATTAATATACTACATATGTGCTCTGTCTAAAATATGAGGTTTGCTACCATAAAAGCCTAGCGAGGCCTAGAGTACCCGATAAGCAGTGGAAAAAAAATTGGAAATAATTTTGCAGTTTCTAAAGTAGCTGTCCAATTGTTATGAAATTGTACACAGCAGTGAAGGAGGTATCAGAGAGCTCAAGTCTGGAATTTAGGCGACGGAGCCACAAAGCACTAAAGTGGGCAACCTTGGGTTAATGAAAAATTAAAATCGATGCTCATGTTTTTGCTTAGATAAAAAAGATTTTTTGCAAGTGGATTGTTTTCTATCCAAGGAGCTATTCGAAATCTTCTACATTTTTTTGTTTCCGCTTACGGTTTAGAAAATATTAGAGAAAAAATATTAAGATTTTGGTTTTTTTACCAACCTTGGCCCACTGTTCTGCTAATGGAGAAGTCAAAACTTCTTAAATTTATAAAATTAAGCTCATTATGAATAAGGGACAAAATTTGTAACATTTAAAAAAAATTTGTATCAAAATTACAATTAATTCAAAATTTATACGCAATTTAAACTAAAATTTAATAAAAGTAGATTTTCGCCAGTTTTGAAGAAAAATGTGGGTTAATTATTTCGCATTTATAAAAGAATTTCGCCAATCAATATTTTCGGCTGAAAAGTCTCTCTTAGGTAGAAAATGTTGCAATCAATACACAGAAAGTAGTAACGAAAATAATTTGCTTTTGATTTCCCGGCGATTTCCAATAAAATTAAATTAAAAATGGGACTTTTCAGTATTTTTGCAATATTCTTCTTATTTTTCGCCGAGCACAGATTAGATTTTTGGAAATGTGTACATATTTAAAAAAATATGTTGTTTTAAAATGGCGTAATACATTTTTTTAAACATTTGGAATTTGATATTTATAACAAAAATAGGTCTAATTCAAACCTGAACTTAAAGATTGGTCTCTTGAGGTGAAGCAAAGTACTTACTTTAACAAAAATATTGTTTATTGCTTGATTTGAAATATTCAAACATTCGTTTCGTCTGAATTTGGCGAGTACGAATACGAATATCTTAAAAAAAGCCGAATATTCGGGAATTCGAATACAAATATTCGCACATCACTAAGTGTTTACAATTCTACATGTACTTCGTGTGTATATTATACAATGTATATTTTTATTTTTATTATTTTGTTTAATTATCGAAGAAATTTAATAAAAAAAATTTTTTTGCTATGACAGTGGACATATAATTGAAATCGAACTAATAATTTAGCAGTAATATCGGTATACCGCTATTATAAACTCGTTAACGGTATGTACCGGTAATACCGATACCGAAATAAAAAAAAATACCGATACCGTTACCGATACCGAAATTTAAAAAATAGTTGTACCGGTATCAATACCGAGACTGTTATTTATTTCGGTTGTCAACCTTGGTTTTTCCAGAAGTCTGCAGGCTAGGTTTTATGCTTTTTTATGAATTCCACGTGCTTCTGCTGATTTACTTTAGATATGTAAGGCTTATTTATTTTTGTAGAGTGCTCTTATAACTATATATACTGGCACTTACAACCAGTCCAGACGTGTCTTTGATATTTGAACAGCAGTTACTAATGTATTGGCCCATACTTCTCGTACAACTGCTCATACTCCTATGCCACTGACCCCGTTTTGTTTGTCCCGACCGATGATGCTTACCATATTTAGGTACAATTTTTTATAGTGCAGTGATTCCTTCCGACGACATCTACAATTTTTTTTACGCATAAAATCGTCAGTATTTAAAGATAATGTGAATTATTTTCATTATTTTCTTTTCGTTTACTTTTTATACAGAATTAAACTCTTACAGCCTTATTTATAAACCTTATTACAGCTTTATAGAGGATTTTTAAAACAAATTTTCATAAAAAAAATTTTATTAAAAAGCCATTATAAAGCCTTAATAATTTTTATAAATAAGGCTTTTATTATATAAGCCTTGTCAACTACAATTAAACTTTTTTATTTTTATTAATTACTATGATATTCAATCGGTTAACGGGTTAATTACTAACCGATTGGATTTTGCGATTAACGGTTAAATCGGTTAATTTCAGTCGATTAATCGACGTAACAAATTTGTTCATATTTTGTAATTTTACAACTTATGTTTTGTGTGAATAATTATTTGTTTCGCCTCATTTACAAAAGGTGAATGTTTAGAAATTATTTTTCATAGAAACAGTAAAGTAATTGAAACTTCAAAATCTCTGGACATGGCTATAAGAGTTTCGTAAGGACTCTGGTACTCGTACTCTGGCCCCTTATTTCTATCCATAGATATCTATTAGTGTAAAGATATCTATCGTGTAAGTTAAATTTAATAAGGCAAACTCGTAGGTAAAAACATTAGGTAAATTACCAGGAGGTCTATTTTGTAATTCGATTCGAAAGAAAATGCTTTCGAATTTATGTGTTATAAACATACAAATTCTAAAACTTTTTTTAGTTTCGAATTACACAGTAGACCCCCAGTTTGTAGAAATTACTGACATTACTGGAAGGAATTATTAAGTGTTTGTTTAATAATTTAATAAAAGCCAATAGTGCATTTAACAACGATTTAATTAAGGATTAGATTTAATGAGAGACGAATTCAATTATTTTACCCTTACACTCTGAAATATTTCCTTCTAGCAAAAATATAGTAAAAAAACGAAAGCTAAGAAATTCAGATATGAACTTTTTGCAGACTATTCGTCGCTGAACTATGCCAGTATGAGTCAGATGATGACCCGCCAACAAAAAGAACTACCGATAGTAAAATTAACCGAAACAATTAGAAGTGTTAAGAATTTGAAAAATAAAACAGATTTTATATGTTTTGGGAAATCTATGAGAAAGGACTGAGAAACTAGATATTCTGTATTATGGATTGCTTTTGATTTCCTAAACATCTACGATAAATGAAAGGATTTTTCCCAGTCAGGTATGTAACGAGTGATTTTTTTGCTATTATCTTTTTGGCAACACTAGTTTTGACAGCTCGCGCACGTTTTGTATCTTGTGTCACTGTCAAACATCTTCAGTTTGGTCTATAATTTAATCATGAATCGTCTTACAAACGAACAACGCTTGCAAATTATTGAATTTTATTACCAAAATGCGTGCTCTGTTAAGAGCACGCATCGAAGAATTTATCGAAGAATTGTGTTCAGCGACGATGCTCATTTCTGGTTGAATGGATACGTGAACAAGCAAAACTGCCGTATTTGGAGTGAAGAGCAGCCAGAAGCATTGCAAGAGCTACCAATGCATCCACAAAAAACAACCGTTTGGTGCGGATTATGGGCTGGCGGCATCATTGGGCCGTATTTCTTCAAAGATGATGCGAATCACAACGTTACTGTGAATGGTGAGCGCTACCGTGCGATGATAACAAACTTTTTTTTGCCCAAAATGGAAGAGCTTGACTTGCATGACATGTGGTTTCAACAAGACGGTGCCACATGCCACACAGCACGCGAAACAATGGACCAATTGAGAGGCGAGTTCGGTGAACAGTTTATTTCACGCTTGGGACCAGTCAATTGGCCGCCCAGATCGTGCGATTTAACGCCTCTAGACTATTTTTTGTGGGGCTATGTTAAGGCTAATGTCTATAGCGACAAGCCCGCTTCGATTGACGCACTGAAAGCCAACATTGCCAACATTATTCGTGAGATACCGGCCGAAATGTTGGAAAGAGTATGCCAAAATTGGACTAAGCGGATGGACCATTTGAGGCGCACCCGCGGCCAACATTTGCATGAAATAATCTTCAAACATTAAATTATATCGACCCAACTATCAATCCAAATAAATGTTTCATGCATTTTTCTGAATTTTGTGTTTTCTTTTTTTTTAATTTCCGATAGTTCTTAAAAAATCACCCATTATGTATGTATGTATTTATTAGTAGTATTTAAAATACTTTTTAAATAACAATTCATATTAATCTAATAACATTTAAAAATTAAAAATTTATAAATCAAATTAATAAATTAAAATTAAAAATTAAAAATTAGAATTTTTTATAAAATTTACTATTTTTCTTCTAAGAATGTTTATGTTTCATTCTTTATATTATTTGGTATCATATTGTATAGGTTAAGTCCTTTAAAAAACAGATATTTTCGCATTGCATTGCTGTCTGCTCGTTGTGTTCTAAAATCTATGACATTCCTCAGGTTATACGGTTGTACGTCCCCAACATATCTTATTTGCTCAATCAAGTAAGCAGGTGCTCTTCCCATCTCCATCTTATGTATAAAATATAATGTATTAAGTTGTAACCTTTGTTGTATATTCATCCATTTCAGTGTTTCTAGCATATTATTTATTTTAAACGTTATATTTGTATTCATATTTATCTCCATTAGTTTGGTTTTATTTTCATTTAGTTTTAGTCTATTCATTTTTAGCCATTTGTTAATATTATCTATTTCATTTTTAAATTTAATTTCTGTACCTTGAATACCGTAACTATATATCTTCTGTATTACGATATCTCCATCTATAGTTTCAAATGCTCTTTTGAAGTCCCGAAAAATTGCAAATATTTTGTTTTTCTTTTGTTTACATTTCCATCTGTTTATAACATAATTTACCGCTATTTCGCATAAGTATTTGTTTCTGAAACCGGATTGAAATTTCGACAATAGTTTATGTTCTTCCAAATATTTTTCCAATTGATATATTACTATTTTTTCAATTATCTTATCACATATTTTCAAAGTGTTAACTGGTCGGAATTCTTCTCATTTTGATGTGTTTTGCACTTTTTCAATAGGAAAAACTATTGATTCTTTCAAATTTTTAGGAAACACACCCGTCTCCAGTGATGTATTTATAATATTTAATATCATATCTCCAATTATGTCCCAATTGTCTAACATTATGTTACTTGATAGTTTTGTATAATCAGGTTTTCTCTTTAAACTGTTAGCAATATTTTTTAGTTCTTGTATAGATATTGCATTGAATTTGAATCTAAGGTTTATCATAAGTACTTTATTTTCATATTGCACATCTTCAATAGAGCATCTGATTTCCTTAATACTCTCTATAAAATACTTATTAAAATTCTCGGCTATTTGAAAATTATCCTCATGTTCTACTTGATTAAATGTCACAATTTTTATCACATTTTTGGGTTTTTTTAAGACTAACTCTTTAATTTTACCCCACATTTCTTTTTGGTTAGTTGAATTATTAATACTATTATTAATATATTTATTTTTTCATTTTCAATTTTTAACTTATACTTATTTCTTATCATTTTATAGTTATTCCATGAATCATTAATATTCTCTAAAACTGCAGTTTGATATCTAAACAATTTTTCTCTTTTTAAATTTCCGAGTTCGTTATTAAACCATTTATTATTACTTTTTTCATTTATGCCCTAATTCTGTTCGACGATTGTGCCGTCTTGTCTATGGACGGAAAAAAGCAGTAGTTATGATTCTTTAAAACAATAATTGGTTATTGTCTATGCTAGAAGGTTCGCGTATTTGCTTTATGATTTTGTTCCAAATATTATTTCCAACACATATATTTTAAGATATTCTTCAAACTATTGTATAATACTTTAATTTAATTTTTCTTTTAAAAACATGGCAATAATATTTTTATATTTCATTATGAGACAACTATTTTTGAAGAAAATAATTTACTGAATTCAAACACAAGAACTCAGAAGTATTTTCAAATAAAAACGTCCTATTTCTGCTTTCTGAATTAGGGGGTTATTCTTTTCTTAACAGTAAACTTTTTTAATATATTTTCGATGCATTCATCAAATTTATTAACATTTTCATTTAGACCAATACTTTCATCATATTTTAATAATGCTCTGATTTCATTTTTAAATCTGTGTTTCTCATATTTAAATATGTTGATTTCTTTGAAATTATGATTTGATTATGATTGCTTTCTATTTTCGCATTCGATCAAAATGTCCATGGATTCATGATCAGATATTTTATTACTTACATTATTTCTTGTAGTAATTCTATGATTATTTGTTATTATATTGTTACGTAAAAAGATTCCTACAGGGTTAATGCAAAGAACTATCTAGAAGTATTTAACTAAAGCAACAAACGTACACACATATTCTCGTGCAAACACTGTAGCAAAGAACTAAATAAGCATGCGTAACATGTAAACAAGCGAAAGCAACAACAAAAAGCGTCTGCTGATTAAGAAGATTCGCATATTTACACACATACATACATGCCAATTCAAACGAAAGGCAAAAGGTAAACAACCACCACGCATTGCTTAGTTAATGATGTACACACGTATGCATATACACATGTATGTACATAGTTACCACATGAACTTAATTGGGCACTTAGTAAACAACATTTAAGATGATAATGATCGTCTAGACTATGCTTGAAACTTCCAGTGGTATTGGTGCACAGTATAAAAAGCGCGACGCAACCAATGGCAAGTCAGTCGTGAATACGTCAGTTGTGAAGAAGTTACAGTTGTGAACGAACAAGTTGCGTACAAGTCAATTGCGAGCAAACAAGTCAGTTGATAATTAAGTTGTGAGTGAATAATAGATTCTATCTCTCGACTGCTTACTGTGACTACTTTCTTATGAAAATTTATATGAAAAATGTGTTTATGTCGCAATTCTGTACGACCTTGTCTTTTCAATGCGTAGACAACATCCATGGCGCTGACAGTTTTCCTTTTGGCATGTTCTGTATATGTGACAGCATCACGGATTGTACTGATCCGGTAACTCTCAAGAACAAATGGTAGTACAAATGGCGACTACAACCGTGTACGCTATCAATCCTAAGAATGGTGTAAAGTACTTTAATAACAACCCTGACAAACCATTTTGACAGGTTGTGGCAGCTAACTTCAACTACTTCCGGCCTTTTTAATTTTGGACGGCAAAGCAGCAGGTTGTAAAAAAAATTGGTCAAGTCGTGGGCATAAAAGAAAATTTTTATTAAGTAAAATAATTAAAGAAAGCCCGCTTGACACATATCTGAGACCATTTGAACAACACACAAAAGGTAAGTGGAATAAATTTAAAAGGATGACGGCGATAGCAATAGATTAAAATTTTTATTCGTTGGTAGTGCTCCGACAGCGAGAAAGGAAAACGCCCCAGCTAGTGATTAGAGCGAAAGTGGCTCTCACGGCTGTTGGAGCTGAGTTGCCCAGCAGCACAGGCTAAAAATCAACAGTGCCTGTGGGAAAACCTCCAGCTAGGGCAACCACACACACAAAAAAAAAAGACAGCCATTACCATCATTGCCTATAACTAAGGATTACTACAACCGTCCAAATAAAATCAAACACCATCCATAGCAAAACAGCAGTCCAACTAAAATCAAGCTACATCGATCCAAACCCATATTTCACCAGCATCAATATCCCTAACATCAAGAGCAGCCAACCAGATAAGTAAAATATAGTTATTTCCTACAATACCAATATACAGTCGTCTACACGAGTGATGAGACACCCCTGCACACATGTGCATAAATAATTGTTTTTAAAAGCTTTTTTTTTTAATTTTTTTTTACTGAGAAAAAAAAACCGTAATGTTCTGAAGACGTGGCGTGTCGTCAGAAAGCTTTCGCCAACTCTAGATAAGTAAAATATATTTATTTCATACAATACCAATATACAGTTGTCTACACGAGTGATGAGACACCCCTGCACACATGTGCATAAATAATTGTTTTTAAAAGCTTTTTTTTTTAATTTTTTTTACTGAGAAAAAAAACCGTAATGTTCTGAAGACGTGGCGTGTCGTCAGAAAGCTTTCGCCAACTCTCAACGTTTCCTTCAAATAGATCGAGTGAAACAAGAACCTATAGACCAATTTAAGAACACTTCATGATAATTTTAAACTAAGTATTTCTGGATCAACCATTCACAAATTTCCGAAGTTCCTTTTTTTTGTTTTATTCACTTAGTTGTTGGAATCACCCGAGAACCAACTTCAATTTTTCATTGAAAATAAAGAATTTCCAAAGTTTTGGATATTCAGCCCGATGAAATTTTCAATAATAAATAGTTCTTTATTTGGTATTGTATTAAATTATAGTCTAATATTACTACGTTTATACGCAGGGCTTATTTGCAAATAGAACTGTAAGTTGGTGACCTATTATCGTGTTAGTTGCGACTTACTAAATCAGAAAACTATTCACGTTTAACGCACTATTTGCAAATTAAATGCTTGAAGTTGCCACACTTGTAAATTTTTGCTAATAAAAACTATAAATTGATGAAATAATTCGCAAAATATTGAAATTACCACAAAAACAAATTATTATTTTTATTTTACACATTTGCACAATTTTTTTTGCCAACTTAAGTAACATTTCCATGTAAGAGCTACCAAGTTTTTATACGTTCAAAATGCCGTATAAACAGTGAGTTAATTTATTTACAAATATTTTTATTTGCAAGTAGGGCGCGCATAAACATAGTATATAGTATTTTACATGATACTTTATTATAGCAAACCACATAAATATTAAATTGTAGAATAGAAATATATAAGTAAAAAGGAGAAATAAGAAACAAAAAGTTATAATCAAACAAAACACCCTAGTTCGAACTTAGGGAGATTAGGTTCTAAGAAAAAAACTGTATTAGAGGTAAGACAAATCAATGAAACATTAAAGAAAGTTTGAATTAATGAGATACTTTCAGTAATGGCCTAAAATTGAATTTTAAGTCCGATTAGAGAGGTGAGTATCAGTGAGTGAGGTGAGTTTAGGGGTGTTCTAGATGTTTAATTTGGATCACCACGGATAGGGGAGGGAACAATACAGGCAATTACATCTATGCCTGCGATGAGGTTAGTGTGTATGAGGACACTGGTACAAATACTCTGTCACTCCAATTTTCTAGTACCGCGACGAACCACCGCCCAAGCCCGCGAGCCCTAGCCGAGCACAAATTGAAAAGCTGCCAGTGTGTGGTACGGAAAATGGAAAAGAAAAAAAACGAACAAAAGAAACCGACTAGCCCAAAATAAAATAAATTTTTTTTGGAATTCAGGGGAATTTTTAAAATATGACAGATAATGGCGCCCAACGTGGGGCCCGAATTAGTTTAGCTTTCCGTTAAAGGTTAAGCTGATGAAGGCAAACCACAGAAAAGTTAGCAGAGATAGTTTTGAAAATTGTAAAGCTTTATTGTTTAAGGATGTTCACGGATAGGAGCAGTAAATGTCAGTGAGGCCCGGCTTGGCCGATGCTACAACCGGTTGCCACTGGTTATTACTAGCAAACAGGCTGTTTAGGTAAAAGTTTTGTAAGTCTCAGGGATTCGTAAAATAAGTGCCCTGAATGCGACAACCTTACCGGAATAGTGTGTAGTATTGCGGCTTAGTGAGTCCAGTTAAGTAGTTTTCGTAGTTAACTGCAGCCACTAGTCAGCAAATACAAATATTTTGAATTATTCTATGAAGTCTTAAAATTTTTTTTAAACGTTCGATGCTTTGGCTCGTTTGGCTAACACACACTCATCCATTACACTCACTCACCCATTGATGTGCCTCTAGATCGGATTTATGGTTAATTGCAGAATATTTGAGCTTTCATCTTTGTTTACATTTTTATATTTTTGATTTTTTATTTTAATTTTAATTTATTTTAAACTTTTTATCTTTATTTTGATCCTGGAGAAATTTGCAAAATTTTTCTTGATTTAGTAAGTTTTGTTAAAATTTAATTTGATTTGTTATTTACATTTTATTGAATGATTGAAAATTTTATTTGGGCTAAACTTAAATATTACACGTATATATTTGGGTTTGTTTGAAGGTGAGCGAATTGACACCTCGAGCAACTATTTTGCAGGTACAGCGATTCTGGCGTACTTTATTTCTCTCTAACAAGGAATATAAAAGGAAAGTCGGAACTATTAATCGACTGCAGTATAAGTTGCTAATTTGGCGGAAAATACCGTCGTTATAAGTTTTAAATTTTTGCGAGTTTATGGGCATTTTTGTCTTGCCATATTTAATTTTGTTTCCTGGTCGTAAGTTAAGGAGACGTTACTTTAATTAGGGTATTTGGGTTGATTATAAGTAGGGTAGAAACAAATTAGAGTGCCAATGAATACTAGATCGAAAAGAAGAATGGAATCAAGCAACCTTGCAACGTCTACGGCAGCCAACGTGGCAACAACAAATACAGCTACAGCCTCAGCAGCAAGCACTGGAGCAATTTCTCGACTTACCGATATGAATAGGACAGTGATCGAAAGGGAAATTGAGGAGGTTTTAGAAACCAGTGGGGAAGGAGCATCACCAAACAGTCCGGTGACAACGCCACCGTACAGTAGTATCACGGCAAGAGGAGTTGTAGAAGCTTTTCGTCAGGGCAGAGAACATTTGAGACCACCAACGAACAGTAACCACCGCACAGAAGGTTTGAACAGATCTGAAGCCATTACCCAAGAGGATTTACGCAATTTAGAAGATAGGCTTTTAAATCTAATACCGCGAGTTATGTTACAAAGCATGAATAATCATAATCAAGTCAGAGTAAATGCGGAGCCCCGGCAAAGCAGTGAGTTCAATTTTCCCGATTTAAGCCAACCACCACCAAGTATGCCGCGAGTATCAGCCCCACAATTGCAGGCCCAACTTGGGACAAACAATCATTTTAATACGTACGACAATAATCCTTCGAACTACAATGACAATTTTAGAACAGAAACGTTAGTCCCCCCTATACAGCAGTGCTCGAGTCCACACAACACTGTGAATTATGGGTTGAAAATGGATAAGTGGGGAACAGTTTTTGACGGCACGAGCAAGACGATTAGTATCGAAGATTTTGTTTTTCGAGTAGAAACTTTACAAGCCGATTTCGGATACGAATGGAGAGACGTGCTGAAATCTTTCCACCAACTATTAAGTGGACCACCTAGGGAATGGTTTTGGGATTTCCGAAGATTCAACAACATAGCTAAGTGGAGGGATCTCAAGGCAGCCCTGATCGCGCAATTCCATCGCTTCGAGAGCGACTTCGACGTACAAAGAAAAATCTTGGATAGGAGACAAAACAATCAGGAATCATTCGATGAATTTTATAATTCGGTAATAAAATTAAGAAACCAATTACGCAGACCATTAGGAGAGCAAGACTTAGGAAACATAATGAGAGGCAATTTAAAAACACCTATGGCGCAACTGCTTTTCTCAGTACCAGTAAATGGCCTGGCACATTTTGCAAAAGAGTGTAGGCGAGCAGAAAACCTGCTCAATAATCAAAAGCAGTTCAGTAATAGGTACCCCCCGCGCACAGTACAGTCACTGGAAATCGACCTCAACAGGAACGAAGAAATCCCAGAAATCGACGCGCTTAACGCCACTAAGAAAATTCAATGTTGGAATTGTCAAGCGGAAGGACATGTTTTTGTTGATTGTACGGAAGAAAAAAGAGCCTTATTTTGTTATAAATGCGGATTAGCAGACACAGTTACGCCGAGGTGCTCCAATTGTCAGGGAAACCGCGCCTCGAACGTGTCTCGGCAAGGGATGGAGGCCCGTTCGAAAAATACATATCCCAATCAACAACACCAATAATAGAAGAAACAAAAACTAAAGCACAGGAGTTGGCCAATACAGAAAATGAAAACACGCCTAAACGGATACTACAAAAGGAAAATTTCTCAACTCAAAACCAGCCTATATATTTAAGAAAACCACTACGATTACGTGAAGAAGAATACGAAGCCGCTAGAGAAAGAATTTTCGGCCCGTCGAATAAAATTTTGAAAACTCGTGAAAGATATGAAAAGAGAAAAAAGACTAGGTTTGAGATTGCTGCCTCTAGCATCTACGAAGGTCCAGATTCAAGAATTTACACAACTATAGAGATAAATGGACAGCCAATTCAAGGCCTACTTGACAGTGGGGCCACGGTGACGTGTCTCGGTGAGGGTTGTCTGGAATTCGTAGAAAAGGCAAAGCTGGTGATTTATCCATTTAAGTCAGCAATAAGAACAGCTGATGGACATTTGAATGAAATTATAGGACGAGTTAGGGCCGACATTCAATTCAATGGCGTTTCCCATTCTATCGACTTTTATTTAGTACCAACCCTGCGGCAGAATTTATTTTTAAGGGCAGATTTTATGAAAATTTTTAAATTAATTCGCTTTGAAGTTAGCGGCTTGCAATCACTAGGAGAAAACTCTGTTGAAGATAGTGAGGACTTGTTCCCTAGAATGCATGCCTTAGACAGGCAACAGCAGGATCAGCTGGATATAATTATTGATTTATTTCCTTGTTTTACGAAAAAGGGGCTAGGCAAGACATCCTTGGAGGTGCATTATATCGACACGAAAGATGCCGTCCCGATAAAGGAAAAGCACTATCCGGTGTCGCCAGCGGTTCAGAGCCTGATGTATGGGGAGCTGGATAGAATGCTTTCACTGGGAGTCATTGAGCCAAGCGAAAGCCCTTGGAACAATCGCGTTACTATGGTACTAAAAGGAGAGAAAGTGCGGATTTGTTTAGACGCCCGCCGGCTCAATGAACTGACAGTGAAGGACGCCTATCCACTTCCCCACATAGAAGGTCTTCTGAGTCGCTTGGGAGACACTCATTTTATATCCAGTATCGACCTCAAAGATGCTTTCTGGCAGATACCCCTGGCAAATCAGTGCAGAGAAAAGACTGCTTTTACCGTGCCTGGTAGACCCTTGTACCATTTTACGGTCATGCCTTTCGGGTTGTGCAACGCAGCCCAAAGGTTATGCCGCCTAATGGACAAGGTCATACCAGCACGCTTAAGGGAAAAAGTTTTCGTTTATTTGGATGATTTGCTGGTGGTATCTTCAGACTTTGCACAACATGCTAATCTTTTAGAGGAAGTTGCTATGTGTCTTGTCAGAGCCGGCCTTACCATCAACGTCAATACGTCAAAATTTTGCTGCGATGAACTGCGTTACTTGGGATACATCGTAGGAGAAGGCCGGTTGAAGCCCGACCCAGATAAGGTTAAGGCGATATTAGGATTCAATTATCCGAAAACAGTTAAACAAACTCGTAGCTTTATGGGAACCACGGGATGGTACCGCCGGTTTATACCTGACTATGCCACCGTTACAGCGCCTATAACTGAAACCCTCAAGAAAAGCAGAAAATTCGTCTTCACCGAAGAAGCTAAGAGAGCGTTTGACAAACTCAAGACTTGTTTAACCAATAGCCCAGTATTGACACATCCCGATTTTAACAAGACTTTTTACATACAATGCGATGCTTCCGACGTGGGGATAGGAGCCGTTCTATTTCAAATGGATGACAATGAAGGTGAACACCCAATAGCGTATTTCTCTAAGAAAATGTCGAAGGCACAGAAAAATTATTCTGTCACGGAGCGCGAGTGTCTGGCAGTTGTCTCAGCCGTAAAACGTTTCCGCCCGTATGTTGAGCTCTTGAGCTTTGTGATTATTACGGACCATGCGAGCCTTAAGTGGCTAATGGAGCAGCGCGACTTGACGGGACGCTTAGCCAGGTGGAGCTTGCAGCTCCAGGCCTTTTCATTTCAAATACAACATCGCAAAGGCACACAAAATATTGTACCAGACACTCTGTCAAGATACGGTATGAACGCCATAGATTTTACACCGTTAATAGATTTAGATTCTTCAGAATTCCAATCAGTGGACTACCAAAGTTTAATAAAAACTATAGAGGGCAACAAAGATAGCCTGCCTGACATAAAAATTTTAGAGGGGCGTGTGTATAAACGCACTATACCGTTCGACTGGAATACAATGCGAGAAGAACATTGTTGGAAGTTGTGGGTACCAGCAGGCCTGACACATGAACTAATAATTAAAGCCCATGAGCCACCAACAACAGCCCATGGCGGCATAGGTAAAACCATTAATAGACTTCGCGAAAATTTCTATTGGCCACACTTAAATGTGCAAGTACGTGAGTACGTGAACCAATGCGATATTTGCAAAGAAAGCAAACCTGCCAATACAGTGCTGAAGCCAACGATGGGACGAGAGGCTGATGTCAACCGGCCTTTTCAGCGCATCTATATAGACTTCTTGGGGCCGTATGTTCGTTCGAAAAAGGGAAACAGCTTTATATTTATAGTCTTGGATTATTTTTCCAAATATGTTTTATTGAAAGCCATGCCGAAAGCTAACTCTAAGAACGTGATCGAATTTTTGATAAAAGAAGTTTTCTATAAGTTCGGGTGTCCGGAGACTCTAATTTCGGATAACGGTAAGCAATTTTCGGGCAAAGATTTTGCGGAGGTGATGACCAGTTTTGGAATAGAGCATCTGAAGACAGGAAATTATGCACCTCAAGCAAACGCATCAGAAAGGGTGAACCAGTCGGCATTGGCGGCCATACGATCGTATTTGACTACAAATCAGGTAGATTGGGATAAATATTTGTGCGAGATCGAGTGTGCACTGAGGTCATCCGTGCATGCAGGGGTAACCCCGTATTTCTTATTATTCGGGACGAATATGATCACGCACGCATCTTCTTACAAATTAGCGAGAAAATTAGACCTCCTTGAGGATTCAGAAAATCGTATTGACAGTCGTGGTGGATTTTTGGAATTAATAAGAGACCAAGTGAAAAAGCAGTTACACAAAAGTTATGAAATATATGCCAAAAGATACAATACCCGATGCAGAGAGACACAGTTTAAAATTGGACAAGAGGTATTTCGGAGAAACTTTCAGTTGTCAGACTTTTCGAAGCAGGTTTCAGCGAAGCTTTGCAAAAGGTTCGTTAAATGCAGAATCGTCAAGCGTGTGGGACACAGCCTATACGAAGTTGAAAATTTGCAGGGCAAAAGTCAAGGAGTCTTCCATGCGAAAGACTTGAAGGCATGAGGCGACATATAGAAGTTAAAGTTGATGAACTTTATCATATTAGCAAATAAAATTTGCTAATATGATAAAGTAACCCCTCCCACGAAAGGATATGTGTACTGATCCAGTAACTCTCAAGAAAAAATGGTAGTACAAATGGCGACTACAACCGTGTACGCTATCAATCCTAAGAATGGTGTAAAGTACTTTAATAACAACCCTGACAAACCATTTTGACAGGTTGTGGCAGCTAACTTCAACTACTTCCGGCCTTTTTAATTTTGGACGGCAAAGCAGCAGGTTGTAAAAAAAATTGGTCAAGTCGTGGGCATAAAAGAAAATTTTTATTAAGTAAAATAATTAAAGAAAGCCCGCTTGACACATATCTGAGACCATTTGAACAACACACAAAAGGTAAGTGGAATAAATTTAAAAGGATGACGGCGATAGCAATAGATTAAAATTTTTATTCGTTGGTAGTGCTCCGACAGCGAGAAAGGAAAACGCCCCAGCTAGTGATTAGAGCGAAAGTGGCTCTCACGGCTGTTGGAGCTGAGTTGCCCAGCAGCACAGGCTAAAAATCAACAGTGCCTGTGGGAAAACCTCCAGCTAGGGCAACCACACACACAAAAAAAAGACAGCCATTACCATCATTGCCTATAACTAAGGATTACTACAACCGTCCAAATAAAATCAAACACCATCCATAGCAAAACAGCAGTCCAACTAAAATCAAGCTACATCCATCCAAACCCATATTCCACCAGCATCAATATCCCTAACATCAAGAGCAGCCAACCAGATAAGTAAAATATAGTTATTTCCTACAATACCAATATACAGTCGTCTACACGAGTGATGAGACACCCCTGCACACATGTGCATAAATAATTGTTTTTAAAAGCTTTTTTTTTAATTTTTTTTACTGAGAAAAAAAACCGTAATGTTCTGAAGACGTGGCGTGTCGTCAGAAAGCTTTCGCCAACTCTCAACGTTTCCTTCAAATAGATCGAGTGAAACAAGAACCTATAGACCAATTTAAGAACACTTCATGATAATTTTAAACTAAGTATTTCTGGATCAACCATTCACAAATTTCCGAAGTTCCTTTTTTTTTGTTTTATTCACTTAGTTGTTGGAATCACCCGAGAACCAACTTGAATTTTTCATTGAAAATAAAGAATTTCCAAAGTTTTGGATAGTCAGCCCGATGAAATTTTCAATAATAAATAGTTCTTTATTTGGTATTGTATTAAATTATAGTCTAATATTACTACGTTTATACGCAGGGCTTATTTGCAAATAGAACTGTAAGTTGGTGACCTATTATCGTGTTAGTTGCGACTTACTAAATCAGAAAACTATTCACGTTTAACGCACTATTTGCAAATTAAATGCTTGAAGTTGCCACACTTGTAAATTTTTGCTAATAAAAACTATAAATTGATGAAATAATTCGCAAAATATTGAAATTACCACAAAAACAAATTATTATTTTTATTTTACACATTTGCACAATTTTTTTTGCCAACTTAAGTAACATTTCCATGTAAGAGCTACCAAGTTTTTATACGTTCAAAATGCCGTATAAACAGTGAGTTAATTTATTTACAAATATTTTTATTTGCAAGTAGGGCGCGCATAAACATAGTATATAGTATTTTACATGATACTTTATTATAGCAAACCACATAAATATTAAATTGTAGAATAAAAATATATAAGTAAAAAGGAGAAATAAGAAACAAAAAGTTATAATCAAACAAAGCACCCTAGTTCGAACTTAGGGAGATTAGGTTCTAAGAAAAAAAACTGTATTAGAGGTAAGACAAATCAATGAAACATTAAAGAAAGTTTGAATTAATGAGATACTTTCAGTAATGGCCTAATTCAATTTTAAGTCCGATTAGAGAGGTGAGTATCAGTGAGTGAGGTGAGTTTAGGGGTGTTCTAGATGTTTAATTTGGATCACCACGGATAGGGGAGGGAACAATACAGGCAATTACATCTATGCCTGCGATGAGGTTAGTGTGTATGAGGACACTGGTACAAATACTCTGTCACTCCAATTTTCTAGTACCGCGACGAACCACCGCCCAAGCCCGCGAGCCCTAGCCGAGCACAAATTGAAAAGCTGCCAGTGTGTGGTACGGAAAATGGAAAAGAAAAAAAACGAACAAAAGAAACCGACTAGCCCAAAATAAAATAAAATTTTTTTTGGAATTCAGGGGAATTTTTAAAATATGACAGGATAACATTTTCCAAAAATACCTTAAGTACACCACGGGTAATGTGTAATTATTTCTTTACGAGTTTTATAAGTAAAAAATAAATTAATATGAATAATTTTTATTGAATGTATATGATATTTTTGTAATTTTTTTTAAATAAAGTTAAAAAATTGAATTTTTTCACAAAAGAAAAAATTTTAATCAAAAAACTCAATTTGGGGATTTTTGGGGATGGAAAATCTAAAATTGGGGATAAGCTCTAGAAAAAAACTAACACTGCTAAAACCATATACATACATAAATCTTTTCAAAATCGGTGCAGTAGTGCCTGCGTAAAAGGGATTGCAAAAAACGTGTTTGCCTATTAATTATATAGATATACATATATATATATAAGCCAACGAACCTGAATGAAGTATGATTGACCTGGTTCTATTACAGATAAAAGGTCAATGGCTTTGTTGACGTTAGCATTTTGTAGCATAAATTCAGCGTGTGCAATAACCAGACGTCCCTCCTCCGATGTTTCTTTGAATTCTTTCATTGCACATTGCAGTAATCGTTCGCTTTCGTAAGCCCCTTGACTATCACCGATATCCTTATACGTACTTATCAATTCTAAATACAATGTTACCTTGTCTACAACCGTAAAATTACTTAACAACTCATTTCTGAAAACGTTGTTGGGCGAACTCATGCCTTCAAGAATTGACGTTTCATTTCCGACTAAATTCATTGCCGAGATAAAGCTTTTTTGTGCTTCTGCGTATTTCTGCTGGCAGCGTTGACCAATGCCCAAAAGCAAATAATATCTAGGGTTATCCCGAACAGCAAAATTATATGAAAGAGCTAGCTCAAGAGACTGGAGCGCTTTAGAAAACTGTTTTAAATGCATTTGAATCTGTGCCAAAAGAAGGTATGCATCTGTGTAAGTAACATCTACATCATACAGAATCTTTTGCAAGATCGTTGAAGCCATAGCTATTTCCCCACAAAGGAAGTGCATCTTTGCCCGCATAAATAATGCTTGTATGTGTAAGGGAAAAAACTTAAGAATATAATCAAGAATTGTAACACAATATTTAAGAGTTATATGCAGTGAATTTTCCGAAAGATTGAAGTTCTGTTTAACGTGGTCTTGAACTGGGGAATGATACAAAAATTCAAATGCTATCTGCAATAGAAACTCTGGATTCATAAAGTGAGCATATTCAAGTCCAAATTCTTTTCCTTCTAATTTCTGCAAATGAATTTCTGTCGCCTTAATTAAAAATTCGATGGCTTCGTCACTTTTTGCAAATATTTTTGCTCGTAGCAACATCAATAATGCTTCACTTTCTCCAGGATGGAGATCGATCAAACATTCAACTTGTTGCTGTGTCTGTTCCGTATTGCCTTGTTCTATTAACTGGCAAAATGTAAGACCGCAAAGTGCTTTAATGTTATTATTTTCAAATTTAATTGCAGAGCGAAAACATATAGATGCCTCTTTCACATTTCCTAAAAGTAATCGCTCGTTTCCCAACTCCACTATGCATTCTACGTCGGACGGATTAGCCTGAATCAGTTTGTCAATAAAGCGAAGTGTGAGCGACAACAAGTCAGGATTACGAGAACAAATACGGGCGAATAACTGACATATCTTTAAAAGGATTTTCGAATTGCTGGACTCGACACGTTCTGTAGCCACTAGTAACTGTTGCAAAGTGGAAATACCTCCTTTCATATTTCCCTCACGGGTTATAAGGAAAATAGCTTTTACTTTTAATGCCTGAATGTTTGTAGGCTCTAAGTTAATTATACGCAAACTCGTTTCGTATGCAGGATCCCAATCTAAGGCAGCCAACTGTGTATTCATTTTTTCAATCAATGGTATATTAAGTTCTGGATATCGAATAGATAGTACGTTCAATTTACTAGTTGCGTTTTCGAATTCACCTCTCAATTGATAAAATCGCACCAATGCCAAAGTTGCATCTATGCTGTTCCTACTTTTAGATAAGACCTGTTCCAGAACGTTTGGAATATTTCCCTTCACAACATCCTTAGCTTGAAACATTTCTGCCCACACTTTCATCACTATAGATTTTTCATGCTGATTATCGAGTAGAAGCGCTCTGGCGCAATACTCATAAGCCTTTTCATAATTTTTTGATAAAAACAGGAATACTGAGGCATTATACAACCCATTAGCATTTTCTTTGTTAAGGTCATCCTTCAAACGCTTTTCTAGTACAGCAATTGCATCAAGATCGACTCCAGAGCAGTGCTTATGTGCGTAAAGAAGTGCGACAACTGCTCCCATACCTAAATCTGCATCGTTCTTTAATGGATTTAGTTCTCGTATGCCTTCTTGTAGACGATTTCCCAATACTAGACCAATTCCATTGTATAATCTAAAAACAATGTGTGATGGGAAACGTGCTAACCCATCTAATGCCATCATTTGCATAGTGCGAAAAAAATCTGAACGCCCATAGTACAAAAGAAGGCTTTCCAAATCTTCCGTTTCCATCATTCACAATATCGTTATTCTTATTTATGTTTTAGTTATTATTTATTAGAACAATCAGAATTACAGGCCGAGGCCTTTTGATCGGTGGCGGCGGCTTATACAATATTGTCCCGGCGGCGGCCGATATGTCTGCTTGTGGAACATGAAACTATGATCAAGGCCAAGGCGATTTCATTATCAGGTGACCTTATCAGTACAACAATTTTACAACACAAAAAACAACATGTAGTTTGGTATGGTAGAAAACCAATCTGTCAAAAGATATCTGAGCAAATTTTGACGGTTTTGGTTCAAATTGCTCAATTTCGCATCAACAGCTGATAATCAGCTGGGCTGATAAGGTCACCTGATACTAAATTCGCCTTGGATCAAGGCATATCAAACAGGTACACGTAACAGCCATATTGCTCATCCGCTGATTTTTTGTTTACAAGTTTATAACGAAGAATTCACTTGAAAATTACTTTTGTGCCTTGTTTGATGCATGCAATATTATGACAATTACTTTGCAAAGCAAATGATTTTACAGTGCCCCCTACAAGAAATGAATGATTGAAACTAAAGAAGGCACATTTAATACAGGTACATGCATTAGGCAAAACTTTCTGGCAACTGTGTGCTTCTCACATAGCTTTACATAGTAATTGTCAAAAAATTGTATGCATCAAACAAGGCATAAAAGTATTTGTCAAACGAATTCTTCGTTATAAACTTGTAAACAAAAAATCAGCGGATGAGCAATGTGCCTGATACGTGTAGCTGTTTGATATGCCTTGAAACTAAACAAGCAAATTTTTTCCCTAACACATTTAAAAAAATTTTACATTCAACTCAATAATGACAGTCAATGGACTAGTCATTTGATCAGAAGTGTGATGCAACTTCACACGTACACAAAAGTTTCCATCATATTTTTCATTTTGCCTTTAATAATGTGATAGAAACTTTGTTCTACGCAATGATGAATATAGCCTGCATGACTATCGATCAAATGAGCAGTCAATTGACTGGTAGTGTTCTTGTAGGTCCATTAGACACAGTGTTCCCAGTTTTGGGGATTTTTTTTCGCGATTGGGGATGAAAATTTCGTATTGGGTATCTGAGGATTTGTAGGGGATGTAACCAAATTTGAGGGGATTTTTGGGGGATTTTTTGTATAACTGGTCCAACAAGAAAGGTTTTTGAACAAGGTTGGTATCAGGAATACCGTTTAGGTCTATTCCGGTATGTACCGGTATACCGATTACCACCAAAAAAAAAATTTTCAAAAATAAATTTCAATTAACTTTCTTATATAAACACGTTTTTGTTAGCCTTTACAGATTCTTATGCAGCACTGTTTTTTTTAATCATCACTAGTGAAATATTAATAAACTTCGTGAGCTGCTTATGCCTTTAGGAACGAAAAACGTATCTCTATGCATATAAACATTTTAAATTGGTGAAAAGAGCAAAGCCTTTGTAAGTCACAGTTATGTATATGAAATCGCGAAAGTTATTTATTGACTGTTCCACATACACAAGGTAATGCGGTTTGAAGAGTGATTTTTTAATGTATGCACATTAGACTGGTCGCAAAGATTTTTTCATTAACCGATATACGGGCGCTGTTTAAAATATGAGCTTTGCTGCCATAAATGCGGTCTTAATTTTTTAGCTCGATCCGAAGATGCCTTATGGTGATACCCCACGGGTACTTTAGGCCCACACGGGGATTTTTTTTAAATTTGAAATAATTTTGCAGTTTTTAAACGATTATTATGAAATTTTATACAGCATTTGAGGAGGTGTCACAGAACTCAAGTCTGAAATTTAGAGTATATATCTTTAAAAGGGGCGGAGCCACAAAGCAAATAGGTAAACTTGGCTTGTGGAAAAATTCAAATCGATGACAAGCTAATGCTTTTGATCAGATAAAAAAGATTTTTGCAACTGGATTTTTTTTCTATCCAAAAGCTAAAAACAAGTCGGATACATTTATGGGTTTTCACTTACAGTGTGGGAAGTATTCGAGAAAAAATTTTAAAAAATTGGCTTTTTACCAACCTTTGTCCACTGTTCTGCTAATGGAGAAGTCATATGTTGATAGAAAAAATTTTAACATTAAACATTAAACATAATATGTGCCAATAAATATTTTCGGCTGAAAAGTCTTTCTTAGGTATAAAATGATGCAATCAATACACAGAAAGTAATAACAACGAGAATTTGCTTTTGAGTTCCCGGCAATTCCAAAAAAAAAACAAAAAATTTTATTTGATACATTCGTTTCGTTAGAATTTGGCGAGTACGAATATATCTAAAAACGGCCGAATATTCGGGAATTCGAATACGAATATTCGCATTTTACTAAGTGCATACAATTCTACATGTACATCTTGTATACATATATGCACATACATACTACTGATGCCAATTTAGCCATTTTCTGGCTAAATTTAGCCATTTTTGATCCCATTTAGCCGGAAAAAAAGTGTGCTTAGCTATTAGCTATTTTTTAGCCATTTTTATTTTAATCTAGCTATTTTCTAGCTATTTTTCCAAACATGAAATTTGATTGTTTGATTTTTTATACAAAATTTGAACTCGCAACAAAGAAAACAAACATAATATTAAATTATTCATTTTTATAAAAACACAACAGAGCAATGTGTTATTATTGTCTTGGAACTAAGATCAATAAACTCCCGTTCAAACTTGCAATTTTTGTTGCATAAGCTTTTTGTTTTTGTGCGAAAAAGATATAGAAAGGAATACAAAATGTATGTATGTCTAGGTTCACACACGACAACTTTTGTTGCGCAACTCTACTTCAATTCTCTTTTGAACTTGCTTTTACGTTCACACAGGAAAATTTTGTTTCGGCAATTTTTGGTTTCTTTAGCTTCACCATTAAAATTACGGATGAGATAACAAAAGAAAACTGGAGCACGGGCAATTATGCACCCCTTTCCATTCTCTTTTCCTCCCTCGTCCATAAAATCAAGAGTTGCGCAACAAAAGTTGCTGTGTGTGAACCTAGTCTATGCAATTCTATTTCAATACTCTCAAACATATACGAGAACTGCTGCAACAAAAATTGCAAATCTAAAAGAGCTTATATGAAAGATTGGTAACAATTTGATTATAAATTGGTAGCAATAAGATTATATTCGTTGCAATATTGTTATAAGAGTTCGGGTGTAGTTGGTGGCTTACAATATCAATGAAAGAAGGGTAATTTTTGTTTTACACGAGTGAAACTAAAATATAAATAAAAGTTTAAATGAAAGCTTACAAAATATAAAAGAAACAAAAAGTGTAAACAAATATTTCGCAAGGAATGGATTAGTAACCCAAAAATTAAAAGACTGAATATCATACTATTCTGCAGAATGTTCAAATGAATAGAGGGTGTAATGCGCAGTTTTTTGATTACCTAAAAAATTTTGTTTAACTTATTACTTCATTTTATTGTTTTTATTTACTTTAAAAAAGTTCCCGATTTGCTTTAAAAAATAATATATGAAATACCATCTTGTTTTTGCATAAAGTTCATGATTTTTGCATTCGATGGCGCTTAGCCATTTTTTAGCAATTTTTTTCTCTACATTTAGCCATTATTGGTGAAGGAATTCTGGCATCACTGATACATACAATGTATGTATTTATTTTTATCATTTTGTTTAATTAACCAAAATGTACACTTTATGTATGCAAAGTTTCAACGGCAGTTTTCTTATTTTACTTTTTTAATTAATTATTTTTTAATAAAAATATAAAAACGTATATAGAAACATATATATGTTGCAAGTTTAAATACTTTTAAGTTAATATAAAAATACTCCCTTTCCGAAGAAATTTAACAAAAAAAAAGATTTTTCGCTATGTCGACTGTCTGAACTAATAAATTTAGCAGTCATATCGGTATACCGGTACTATAAACCCGGTAATGGTATGTACCAGTAATACCGACACCGAAATAAACAAAATACCGATACCGTTACCGATACCGATACCGAAATTTAAAAAATAGTTGTACCGGTATCAATACCGATACCGTTATTTGTTTCGGTTTCCAACCTTGTTTTTGAACTAAGAAATATGCATGTGGCAAGCCTAAAAATGTTACCAGTGTATGGTTTCTAATAAAGCAGAAGTATCAAGGCACATTAACGAATAGTGAACGATACCAAAACAAAAATACGCAACAAAGTGCAATACAACCTTTTGAAAGCACTTAGAATAAACAACCACTTTAAAAATAACTGATTGACTGATCTGCCACGGATAACCGTATAATCTTGCGGTTTTTTGTGGAATTTCTTTAACAACCACGTTGCCTACTTCCTATGTGATGGCATAGGTCGTGTACAGTCAGTCACAAAGCCTTTTAAAATACTGCTAATACCATCTTGGGCATATGGTCGACGTTACTCCGCCCATATTTGTGGAACACCATATTATGAAAATTTACTTAGCATTAATATGTTTGAAATAAATAAATAAAAATAATTCAATTTTTTGTGACACATTTAGTCCTTCTACTGAAATGCTAAAACTTTTTAATACAAGAACTATGTACCATAAAGTTTCTGAGGCTAGTGAATCAGAAGATTTCAATTCTTAAGTTTTTGAAATGGTTAACTTTGGTTAAACATTTTTTATATTGATGTATATTTAGCTATGTGTAGTTTTTTCTTTAGAAGTTTTTCATAAGTACATGTTAAATTTATATGAATGTAAATATACTCGTATCTATCGATAGAAATGAATTTAATTGAATAAAAATTTTTTATTTTTGTCATTATTTTTCAAAACAAAATAAAAAATATTATAAATATTTTACTTTTTTTACAAAAGAAAAAATTTGTATAAAAAATAGTAATTTAAGGATTTTTGGAGATGAGAAATCAAAAATTGGGGATAAGCTCTAGAAAAAAGCAGCACTTATTACACATAGTCGAATCTCTTGCCATTTGCTTTACTGGTTACACATGCAATTGCAAGTTCCTTTTGAAATTGTCGGCGAAGAGTATACATGAGAACATTAGGTTACTTCTCAAGAAAAAAATTGCTTCCTTTTTATATACATATATGATTTATTTGAACGGGCTAAGAAAGTTCGTATCGCTTTTTAAGCCAAATAACATGTGATAATTATTAATGAACAAATAACATCAAAGTTAGTTGTATATATTCTGAAAACACATAGTTGAACGGAAAAGCCAGCCGTTTTCGAGGGCCACTAAACCTTCATCATCAGCGTTCTTCTGTGGTGGTCCACTGTGTGTGGTGTCAGTTGATGCAGATTTCTGCCTTATATATGCAACTTTTTTGCAAATGGAATTTATGAATTGTTTTGATTCATCGTATTTCAATTTGCTGAAACGTGTTTTGTAATGAAAGCCTAAATTTACCATCTCTAATTTACAACAGAATTACCATTGTCGTTTATTCTTTACTAATTATGCATTAATTGCATTATGCATTAATTTGCTTATTTTTTATTCTACTTAAGACAAACTATTTTGGTTGTTACTATTAAGTATATTTATATATTTATTTAATTTTTGCCACAGGCCCCTGGCTATTAATTTAAGTTAATTTTTAATTATTATTTTTCGAACTTCATTTGTTTCTATATTTCTGATTTATTTGAACGAGCTAAAGTTCGTATCGCCTTTTTAAGCCAAATTGCTTCCTTTTTGCTTATAGAGCTACCGAGTTCATCATTTAAGCACATGCTTCGGGAAATGGTTAACATTTATTCTTATTATTATAATTTTGATAATATTAATACTGTATAATTATCAAAATTGTATTTTTTATTCGCATTACCGTAAACAAATCATAACAATACATCTAAAAAATGAAAACTTTAATTTAATTTTCACAATAAACATCATGTGCACATAAATGCATTTGAAATTCAATGGCATGTCACTGCCAAATTTTCACTCCCATGCAAATTTTGGTGCCACTGGAGCTGCCATTGCGAAAAATTTTAGAGTGTTAGTGAAAAATGGTGAGTGTATTGAGTTTTTCGAAATGTCATGCCACTATAGTGGCATTTGTAAACGGTATGTTAAAGAAAACTGTTGTTTGTGTAGGCAAAAATCATACAGAAGTGTCACGAGACGGAAGATAAGGATATTTTTCTGTTTATCTCGTTTTGTTTTGATACTTCTTTCTAGTGCAATAACTTTTTATTAGCTGTGTTAATTGGAAAGTAGCAATACACTACATTATCAAATACACTATACTTTTCTATTTTTTCCACGAGTTTTAACAAAAACCTGATTGAAGATGTTTTGATCTGTCACTTTTTTCACTTCTGTGTATTCTGTGGTGTAGGTGCAATTCTCACGATCAATTTGCAAGTATTGTTGCATCGTTTACGGATTAAATAGGGTTAAGGTCCCCCTCGCAGAAATAAATAAAGACTATCCAATCTGATAGAAAATTAAAAAATTAGAAAAAATTAAGTCCTGATTCAAACACGTCAGGTCTGACTCGTCAAATCTTGTGTTTTTAAGAGAGAGAGGTAAGGAGAATGGAGAGGGATACAGACTTGACCGTACCAGTCAAGTTTGCTTTTTCATTTTGTTTTGTCATTCATAATAATCTACTATAACCCAATTGATGAGACTTGATGAATTGACTTGACGGTGTGTATGAACGCAAATTAAAGTTTAAAAGAAAATTAGTAGTAGTGAAGTGGGCATTCTCGGGCACTTAAACTTGCAAAATTGTTGGCTGAAATTGTTAAATTGTGGCTGAAATTGTTAAATTTGGGTAATTAAAATTTGAAAATTCTTAAATTCTTGGAAATTTGTGAAATTTGATACCTGCGAGGGTGGTTCAATAAGTCCGCCCAAATTTGTGTTTACATAAGGAGTTTTTTGTTTACATTAACTTTGTGGGAACGGGGGATTTTTTTTTGGGTAGTATTAATTGTGGGAACGGGTGATTTTTTTGTGGATGTGGTTTAAGGGGTTTTATAAGATT
Organism: Tachina fera; assembly: GCA_905220375.1. NCBI lineage: Eukaryota > Metazoa > Arthropoda > Insecta > Diptera > Tachinidae > Tachina > Tachina fera. The sequence goes on from LR999963.1 coordinate 103,479,860, forward strand.
AAGATTTCTCAAGTGTATATGCCGACGGGAAAATCATGAAAATGATTTGAATTTGATGAAATGGTGAAATAGTGATTATTAATTTTTCCTAATGCATACGACAGTGCATGATAATCTTTCCTAATGCCTACGGCAATACATAATAATTTTTCCTAATGCCTACGGCAATACATGATAATTTTTCCTAATGCCTACGGCAATGCATTATAATTTTCCCTAATGCCTACGGCAATACATGATTATTATTTTTTTGAAATGCCTACGGCAATACATGAGTATTATTTTTTTCAAATGCCGACGGCAAAACACATTTTTATTTTTTTCAAATGCCGACGGCAAAACATGATTATTATCTTCTAGTACCAAAGGGAAAATTGCCAGTGTTGCCAGACTATAAAAATTCGTTATCGTAATACTATATCAGTAATATCAGAGAAAATAGATTTGATGACTACTACGCGATTCTCATATGAATCGGGAGAATGTGTGTATGATTTCCTCACGCTAATAAATTGTTTATAAATAAAATAATTAAATAAATTAATAAACAATTAATTTAATTATTTTATTTATTTATAAAATGTTCTCTTGTATATGAACACCCTATACTTGTGTGTGGATGATCCAGCTTGTTTGTCGCTGGTATTTATTTATTTGTTTAAGAAATATAATTGTATGTGTATGTATGTATGTATGTATATGTGTACTTGTATGTATGAGTGAGGATGCTTGTGCGTAAAATATTTTGTAGAATACATTTATATTTTGCAACATAATCATTTTCTTTGTCTACGATTATTTTAAAGCAGCAAAGTTTCAATTAAGTACAATCATCAGCAGAGAAATAAAAAAAAGTAAAAATTTGCAAGTATGCAATAAAGTTAACTCTCCTCCTCCCCACTTCCTTCTCTTTCATTTATGTAGTTTGTATTTGAAATAAGAAAACACTTGTACATTCTTTTATTTGGTATACATTTATTGTTTAAAATTTTTTTAAATTTTATAATAATACATACATATGTAAATTCATATTTTAAGAAGTAAAAAAGTTCATTTAAAGCAAGACATTTCTTTTGTTAGTAAAAAAGCATTTTTTAATGCGCAAACACCAAAATTATGATAACTACAATAAAGATATTCTGGATACTTGATTTCCATTTGTTTAAAGTTGATGCAGCCTATATCCTCAACGTTAAAAATTTTTCGGTGTAACATTTTTTCCAACCATAGTCTTTTTTCTTCACCTTTTACATAAATTGTTGAACATCTTGCGTTGGCTTTTAAAAAATTGCAAACGCTTTGAAATGAAACTGATCCAGCAGTCCAGTTTAGGTGATGATAGTTTTTTGTTAGCCACTTTGCTTCTCTTTGCTTTTTTATTGATAACCATTTAAAATCAAATGGGGATTTTATAATGAAATGGTTATATTCATAATTGTTGAAAACAATCGCTACTTCTTTTGCGATGAAATCATTTGAATTACTCTTGAAACCTTGTACGTCTATAAAAATTATGTTTTTATCCATATTACTCAATTTATAAGACTTTTCGAACTTGTCCTTTGATAGGTATATATTCTATTATACGATCATGAATAAGAATGCAGTAAGCTGTTGTTTTTGCTGCAATATTAGTTGCTGTTTCAAATTCTATTTTTATATCAATCGGTCCATTATTTAGTGATTCATTCTGATGACTGACATCTACTACAATAATAGGAGCTTTTGTCTTAAACTCTGGTGCAGTTAGAAGCGGTTGAGATTCTTTCATATAATAAATAACTTTGTTGAAATCTTATATACATATCATATAGAATTGCATATCGTTCATTTTTAAACTTTATGTTAAGATCATCATATGGATATGAGACTGAATTTAAATGTACTTTTAAATTAGTCAAATCACAATGAACAAACTTATTTTCTTGTTGAAAAGCAATCAATACAAAACGTGGGCGTTCTCTATTTGCAGCCAGTTTAACATTCCAAATATGGCTAGTTCCTATGTTTAATTGTGGATTAATATGACAATCCCAACTGCGAAATGCCATAGGTATAGAAGCACCATTATTAATAATTTTTATCATATTCAATTTGCTAAAGTCCGATAATTGTACATGTGGGATTCTCCATGAGATGAGTGAAATTGTAAGTTTAGCTTTTTTAGTAGAAACACTCGAGCGCACAAGATCTTCATCGTTTTTATTGCGCAAGAGTATCAATTCATGTTTTCCATTTAGTATAACTTTGTTGTAGTCTTCAGCGAATCCTAGAAGCATTTTTAGAGGTACATAGAAATTTAAAAATCCATTTACAAGAGTGACATCGTCAATTTTGTTCCATCCAGCATTTTGCATCACGTTGCTTTCAGTTGGTGACATAGAAACCAAATTTTTTATGGTGCTTGTGGCTCCTAAATATCTTGTATGATCAATTTCAATTCCATTGAGCTCATAACGAATTTCATCAAACAGATATGCCACAAAGTTGTTTTTTAGTATAAAGTTCTCTGAAGATGACGAATATTTGGTCGTATTATCATCGGCAACAAACCCCTCCACATAAATGTAGGTCTCACTGGGTAGCACGTACAAATCTTGATTTTGTATTGAAATTCTAATTTCATCATTATTGTTGTAAGACTGTAAGTATGGTACATATGTATGATAGTCCTTTTTGATTATATTTTCATCAGACAAAGGTTTATCTAAGACATCTATTATTGAACTCATTTTGTCTTTAATTTCAAATTCAATGACTTCAGAAAATTTTTATTTGATGTTGTTAGAGCTTTTTGTTGAGCTGGTCGCTTTAATGTTGTTGTTGTTTTTGCTGCTATATTTTTCAATGTATTTGTGTTATAAATTAGCATTATTTAGTTGACCTTAAATGTATTCGTATTGTAATTTCCTCTCCTCGGAAATTAATTAAATCACCGTGTTGATCAAGTACGCGCAGCGCTAGTGAACTTATCTCTCTGGTGTTCACAGGTAAATAGATGAGATTTCTTGGAACCTCATCTATTTTATAGCCTGGAGGCACATTTATCGGAAATTCATGAAGTGTATGCGATTTGGAGTTATTCATATATGTGTTAATAGCGATACTACTTTCAATTCGCAAGAGATTCACTTTAAAAATATTAACTGGAAGATCTGAGTAATAATATTTGTTTGGTGTTAGGATTTTGCTATTGAATCCTAAAAGTTTTCCAATTGTGTTGTCCTTATTAAAATATACAGGATCTTTGGAACTATTAACTTTAACTTGCATTGTGTTGTTATTGGCTTCAATAAAAATCTTATTTGCTGGGCAAAATCGATTGTATTGCTCTTCTATAAAATCAACTATATCATTTAATTCGTAAGATCCAACTGGTATTTCAATTTTATGTTCTCCTAATTGAAACATATTGTTGTAAGTGTCTACATTTGGAATGCTGTTGTATGAATGAAAATCAGTTAGGAGGAAAGTAACTATCAGATAATTCTGATGAGTTACAGCTCAGAGTAAGTGTTATTGACATTACAACAGACTGATTACACTTAAATAAAGTTTAGTACACAGTATGGTTTATAAGCATAATAATTTACATATTTATTTCATTTTCTTATTTTAAAATTAACATTAGTTTCTTAATATTAATGCTATTATTGTTTTTGATATGATGCTGTTTTTCTCCAACTATAATATTTCATCTTTACTTATCCAAGAATTGTGTTGATCTGAAAATCCTAGCCATTTAACATATACTTCCTTCGTTTTAGTTTTGAGAACCTTTTCAACTAGATATGTATTTGGAAATTTAGTTGAAAAAGTTCATCAGTATAGAATCCACCTTTAATAGGATTACCAAGATAATCTTCTAATATGTATGTTGCAGGATTTGTATTTTGAACTTTGGTAATTGTGAATATTTCTGTGGTCCAATTTGGAGTATAACCTTTTTCAAAGATATGCTTATATTTGCTTATGCGAACATGATCTCCTACATTAAATTTCGACATTTTATACATCTTCAAATGACTGTATACTGTATTAAGCAGCTTTTGCTCATTTGTTGAGTTGACTTTAATAGGAGACATTTTAATTGTACGATGAAATTTTTTATTGTATGCATTAACTAAATCTTTGTGTATATCAATCCACTTATATGAACCATTATAGCTAAATTCTTTCCACATCATTCCTTTCAATGTTCTATTAAATCGTTCTACAATTGATGCTTTCATACTGCTATATGTTGAGTAGTGATTAATATCGTATTTATGCATTAATTTTTCAAAGTTTTTGTTGAAAAATTCTTTACCATCATCTGTTTGTAAGTTTTTTGGTACTCGCCCCAATTCAATAATATCTGTCATTGTCTTGGTTGTTTCGAGTGCAGTTTTTGTTTTTAGCGGTACTGCCCATGCAAATTTTGAAAATGTGTCGATTACAGTAAACAAAAATCGATAATTTTTATTTTCTTTAGAATAGTTCCCCATTTCAACTAAATCAGCTTGCCAAAGATCATCAATTCCTTTCATTACAACTCTGCGACGCACAAAATGTTTTCGTGCTTGCTTATGGAGTTCGTTTACTAAATTTCTTTTTGAAGACATTAAGTTGTTTTTACAGATTTTTTGGAGAGTGTTGTGATCTACTTGAAGGACTTTCAGCTATTGATACAAACATGTAATTTTCCAATCTATAAATTTTCTCATTAAGCTGCTCAATTTGTTCTTCAAAGGATGTTTTCATTTTTTGGATATCTTTTTCAATTTTATAATTTTCTTCTATATCTAATTTTATTTCACGTTGTAGTTCTTCGATTTGCATTTGAAGATCTTCTTGAATTACAGTATTGTCTACCTTAAAGTATGTTAATAATTTCTCTTCTAGTTTTTCGATTTGAGTTTGCAGAAACAATTTATTGATAACATCGTTTTCCTCCAGAGCTTTTGCAACATTTTTGATCCTTTTGTTTTGGACATCAATGTTGTTGTTCGTATCCACAAATACCCCAACAGTTTAGGTGCATTTTTCAAAGAAATTATGTTGCTAGTATCGTTTAAGTAGTGTCCAAATTTATCAACAGACATGCTTTATATACTTTATTAAAGTTAATGTATTATATTCGCTTCACGTAGCTCTTCAATAATTGATACAATCTCGTTATTGTGATTAGTATGATCTGCACCTTGTGATGCGAGCAGTAGTCGAAGTCGATCTACTAACTCATTTGGATCATCCCAGTATATATAGTTGGGCTTATGAATATTAAATTCCATCATTCCATCACCTAAATAGCTACCTTTTGGCTTAGATCCTGTTGATTGGGGTAAATTCGTCTGGTTTTTCTCGTCAATAAATTTCTTAATAATATGTTTATATTTATATCCTCTAGTACCCTTTATTTGACCATCAGGTGTATAGTCTCTTCTATATGCATTAGTAGTAATTAAAATCTTTTTATAGATTTCGAGTTCAAATTTATCATAATTTTTTGGTATTTTATGAAACATTAGAGAAAATAGCCCTGGTGTTAGGGCCCATATTTGACCACCAACTTGTATTTTATCTTCATTAAGTTTGAGCGTACTATCACCAAATTTCCATTCATTATTGAAATCTTTATGTGGACCATAGTTTGTATCTAGTTCATTTCTTCCTTCCAAGACTGATAAGTCAGTATAAGTATCTTCTGTATTGGAAGTCTGTGAGTAAAAATCATCATCATCATCATCGTCATCATCATTTACAGTATTAGCATCATTTAATGAGATGGTATTATCAAATATTGTTCCTTCTGCTAGTTTCTTTGGTGTACTTGACTCTATCTTGACTGATGTTTTTTCAGGCTTAAGACTTGTATTATTTTCAACTTCTACCTTCATTTTACTTTCTTCTTTCATGGGAATTCTTTTAATTTTTTTAGAACTATTTATGAATTCTTTGAGTGGTTCTGTTATTGGTTTAAATGTATCTCTTAGTTGTTCATGTGTATCTATTTCACCAGTTTTTATACTACGAAGCTTTTTCTTTAAGACATTTCTTGTCAACACCAATTGTTTTAAAATTTTCTCATCCATACTTAATAATAGTAAATAACAGGTATCAGCTATTAGATCAGGTATCAGCCTTTTAGGACCTGGTCTGGTTTTCAGATCAGCTTTTTAGGACCTGGTCTGGTTTTCAGATCAGCTTTTTAGGACCTGGTATGGTTTTCAGACCAGCTTTTTAGGACCTGGTCTGGTTTTCAGATCAGCTTTTCAGGAGCTGGTCTGGTTTTCAGATCAGCTTTTAAGGAGCTGGTCTGGTTTTCAGATCAGCTTTTTAGGACCTGGTCTGGTTATCAGATCAGCTTTTCAGGACCTGGTCTGGTTATCAGATCAGCTTTTCAGGACCTGGTCTGGTTATCAGATCAGCTTTTTAGCACCTGGTCTGGTTATCAGATCAGCTTTTCAGGACCTGGTCTGGTTTTCAGATCAGCTTTTTAGGACCTGGTCTGGTTTTCAGATCAGCTTTTTAGCACCTGGTCTGGTTTTTAGATCAGTTTATCAGATAGCAGCTCAGCTTATAGCAAATAGATGTATGAAGTTTAAAGTTAGATTAATAACTAAAGTGAATGTTTATGAAGAGTAATTTATATAGTTATGAAATAGTCAAATTGCTTTCTGTAGCGACCATTATTTAATTCATTATCTTTGCTTATCACCAAAAATCCATATTTATCCTTCCAACACTCTCAACAAATTTCTTGGAACTTTTCATACTTCATATCGCTGCCAACATGATCCCTATAAACATGCTTCATATTTGTCTCATCTTCCTTAAACATTATAATAACATTTGCATTGTCTCTTATTAAATGCTTGGGAATTCTAGTATAAGTTTGACACAAGCAGAATGAATCAACATCCCTATGTCGCCCCATATAAAAATATGTACGTATATTATTCTGCTTTTCACATGTAACATCATCAAATATCATAATTGAATTAGTTTTAGCTTCGTCAGGTGGAATAACTGATTCATTATCTGTAAATGTATAATATCCCATTCCTTTAATTGGTGAAATTAGTTTCTTCAGATATTCATATTTGGGCTGATATAAAGATTTTGAGTATAAATAGATGTTTTCAAACTTGAGTCCATTAGGACTTTCTAGTAAGCCAATCATAACATTAGTCTTTCCACAATTTGATGGTCCCACTATTAGAGCACGAATAGAATTTGGTAAGAGGGGGCTGTGCTTTATTTTTGAAGTAATGTTCGATGATTGATCAATATTACGAACTAAAATATTTTTATGTTGTTTCACTAACTGCATTTTTGTAACTAAATGCATTTCATAATTGTTACCTCTTATTATAGAAAAAATTAGATAATATGGTTATAGGATATCAGAAAACGTTTAGTAATAAAAACACCTTCGTTGGAGGAGGTATAGTAGATAAAATAATAAACGCTCTACCTGTTGAACTTCATCTTCCTGGATATCAGTACTGTGGACCTGGAACAAAACTACAAAAACGTTTAAATCGAGGTGACAAAGGAATTAATTTATTGGACTCTGCTTGTAAAAATCACGATATTGCGTATTCAAAAAATAAGGATTTAAGTACTAGACATAAAGCTGATAAAATACTGGAAAATTCAGCTTGGAATCGAGTTTTATCAAAAGATAGTAGTCTTGCTGAAAAATCATTTGCATATATGGTTACTAACGCAATGAAAGCCAAAACAAAATTTGGTATGGGTGTGGAGAAAAAGAAAAATGTTGGAAAGAACAAGCTAAATGATAAAAAACTGTTTAGAACATCAATTAGAGCTGAAACAAAAATACTAAATAAGGAAAAACCATTAGATATTAATTCAGCTATTAAAATTGCACGAAAAGCTATCAACAAATCATTAAAAGGAAAAAAATCTCAAATTATAGTACCACGTATAATACGTGTCCCAAAAATTGGTGGATTTTTGCCTCTATTACCGATTTTAACAGCTCTGGGTGCAATTGGTAGTCTAACAAGTGGAGGTGCTGCCAAAGCTGAAGCTAGAAATGCAACAAACAATGCCAAAAATAAACTTGATGAAGCAACTAGACATAATAGAGCGATGGAATCTATAGCAGTTAACAAAGGACTTTACTTAAAACCATATAAAAAAGGTCATGTTTTAGTTCACAAAGAAGAATCAAAAAACTCTTAGAGATGCTGCCCAACAGATCACTATCTGATGTGGACCTAAACCATTTCTCTATAAATATTCCATATTTTAGAGAAGTTTTCATGTTGAATACTCTACCAAAACGAACAAAGAAAATTGAATGTGGAATAATCAACTTAGATGTATCAACAGGACCTGGTACACATTGGGTAGCATATTATAAAAACAGCAATGAAAAAGAATATTTCGATAGCTTTGGAAGCTTACAACCTCCTTCAGAAGTAGTCAAATATCTTGGTACAAATGTAAAATACAACTATAATCAACATCAGAATTTTAATACATTTACCTGTGGTCACTTATGTCTTAAATTTCTTTATGAAATAACTGAAAATATTAAATAAAAACACAAACATTTATATCTTACATAACTCTTTAATGTCTTTTTATTTATACTTTAAAATACATAGTTAATATATTTTATTGCCAAATAGGATATTGGGAATTTTGAATTAGAAATTCACTCAGCTCACTCTCAACGATTAGATTTTCTTCACCTTCTCTGCTTAAGCAATAAGATCCACTGGATAGATCTTTAATATCGTCATCTGTTAAAATATTATACCGTTTAGGCAGGAACATTATGTGTTTATTCATTTCCACTTTTAGAGTTGGTCCATATTTAGTTGTTACACGTAACAGATTTTTAATAGTGTATTTCTTTGATGATTCAAGCTCCTCTATGTGGATTAAAGTTTTGTTTTTAGATCAAGGTTGGAAACCGAAACAAATAACGGTATCGGTATTCATACCGGTACAACTATTTTTTAAATTCCGGTATCGGTAACGGTATTGGTATTTTTTTTATTTCGGTATCGGTATTACCGGTACATACCGTTACCGAGTTTATAATACCGGTATACCGATATAACTGCTAAATTTGTTAATTCAGACAGTGGACATAGCAAAAAATCTTTTTTTTTGTTAAATTACTTCGAAAAGGGAGTATTTTTACATTAACATAAAAAGTATTTAAACTTATATGTTTCTATATACGTTTTTATATTTTTATTAAAATATAATTTATTAAAAAAGTAAAATAAGAAAACTGCAGTTGAAACTTTGCATATATAAAGTACTCATTTTGGTTAAGTAAACAAAATAATAAAAATAAATACATAGTGTATGTATTATTTATATTACACACGAAGTACATGTAGAATTGTTTGCACTTAGTAAAATTCGAAAATTCGTATTCGAATTCTCGAATATTCGTCCGTTTTTAGATATATTCGTAGTCGCCAAATTCAGACGAAACGAATATTTCAATAAATCAATTGAAATTTTTTGTAATTTTTTTTTTGAATTGCCGGGAACTCAAAAGCAAATTCTATTAGTTATTACTTTCTACCTAAGAAAGACTTTTCAGCCGAAAATATTTATTGGCAAATGTTATGTTTAATGTTACAAATTATATCCCTTATTCATAATAAGTTTCATTTTCTAAATCTAACTACGTTTGCTTTCTCCATTAGCAGAACAGTGGACAAAGGTTGGTAAAAATAAATAAATAAATTTTTTTTACACTTTTTCTCGAATATTTCCTAAACTGTAAGCGAAAACCCATAAATGTTGCACACTCTTTTTAGCTTCTGGATAGAAAAAATCCACTTTAAAGAATCATTTTTATCTGATAAAAAACATAAGCTGTGCATCGATTTTAATTTTTCTTTAACTAAAAGTTTACCCATTTTGGTGCTTTGTGACTCCGCTCCTTTGAAGGATATATAGGATAAATTCCAGACTTGAGCTCTGTGACACCTCCTCAAATGCTGTATACAATTTCATAAAAAACCGGAAAGCTAGTTTAAAAACAGAATTCTTTCAAATTTAAAAAATCCCCACTATGTATCGGGTACTTTAGGCCCCACCAGAAGGCAGCGTCGGATCGAGCTAAAAAATTAAGACCGCATTTATGGCAGCAAACCTCATATTTTAGACAGCGCACATATGTAGTATATCAATTAAAGAAAAAAATCTTCAATGTGCATACATAAAAAAGCACTCTTCAAAACTTTAAATCTCGCCATTATCTTGTGCATCTGGAACAACCAATATACTAACTTTCGCTATTTCATATAAATAAGTTATTTATATAAAAAGTTATTATTTAAAATAAGGCTTTTCTCTAGAGATACGTTTTTCGTTCCTAAAGGCATTAAGCAGCTCATGAAGTTCGTTAGTATTTCGCAATGGTGATGATTATGATATGATTGCACTTTCCGGTTGATTAAAGAAAACAGTGCTGCATAAGAATGTGTAAAGGCGAAAAAACGTTTATATAAGAAAGTTAATTAAAATATATTTTTGAAATTTTATTTTTGGTGAGAATCGGTATACCGGTACATACCGGTATAGACATAAACGGTATTCCTGATACCGGTATTTTCTAACCGAAATGTGTTTCGGTATCGGTATCGGTATCGATACCGGTATCTAATTATAGCGGTATTTGAATCGGTATCGGTATTTTTACGATACCGTTTGCCAACCTTGGTTTAGATCATTAAATTTTGAAATTAGATTTGTTGTGGAGTCCATTTTTTTACTTAGTTCTTCTCACTTTCAAGAAGACTAATCAAAAATAATTATGGTGAAATAGTGAATAAGTGGTGGATAGTGATAGACAGAAAGAGATAGTTATAGAGAAAAAAGGGATAGAGAGAGATAGAGTGTTAAAATGAAATATGGAATAGAGATGATGGTATAGATTTTTATTTACTGAGAAAATTAGTCTTTAAGGAACCTTCCAACATTCAAGAGATTTTGAAAGCTTCAGGCTTTCTGAAAAAAAAATATGCTGGATGAGAACGAAGAATATGGAGTTATGGAAGATGAAGACAACACAGAAGGGCACTTCAAAAGCTGTCCTTGGTATGATCCTGAGTGTGAGGAAGGACCCGATACTTGTAGATGTGCAATATATTTTTTACGAAAAAGTATATTAGAACATCTAATAATTGGATACTACTAAATGTTTCCATCATTATAAATAAAATAAATAAAAATTAAATTAAATTGTATTATTAAAAGAAACAAAAGAAATAAATATAAAATAAAATTGTATTATTAAAATATTCCTCGTTTTGTATTATTTTTTCTAAAGGAAAATTAGGAATCATCTGTTTGTAAGTTTTTTGGTATTCATCTCAATTGAAAAATATTTTCCATTGTCTTGGTTGTTTCTCTTTATGAAATTTAATGGAATTTAATAATATTGTGAAATTCAATTTCTCTTGTACAGAACTTTTCAAAGAAAACAAGACTGAGCATGCTTAAATGATATTAAAACAAGACTGAGCATGCTTAAATGATATTAAAACAAGAGTGTGCATGTTTAACGCGATATGAAAACAAGAATTTTCAAATAAGCAAAAACAAAAAATTTTTTGATCCAACGAAGTAAAACCATTAAAGAAATAAACACCAGTTACATATTTCATTCTTTTTTCAATATTTTATTTAAAATTTTTTCTTAAAAATTTATTTACATATGTACATTCATTTTTCTTGATAAATAAATTAATAGGATTTTATAAATATAATTATATAATTTTAACAATAATAAATAGGATTTCATATAACGGGTGTTTTTTTTAGAGGTATAGAACTTCGAATTGAAATAAAACACAAGAAAATCGTTTCAATGTCCATCAATTTGGCTTTATTGGAAGGATAATTTTATGCCATTAATGTTTAAATATGATTTCGGGCATGTGGCCGCCGCGGCTGGCTCGAATAAAGCCAATTCTACAGGTCCAATTTTCAACCACTTTTTCGAGCATATGGGGCCGTATGTTGGCAATAACGCCACGAATGTTGGCTTCCAAGTCCCCTAACGTTTCTGGTTTGTTGGCGTAGACGAGCGACTTCACATATCCCCAAAGAAAATAATCCAATGGTGTCAAATCACACGATCTTGGTGGCCAATTGACAGGTCCATTCCGCGAAATTATGCGCTCATCGAATGTTTCCTTCAATAAATCGATTGTGACGTGCGCTGTGTGGCATGTAGCGCCGTCTTGTTGGAACCACAACTCATCCACATTCATGCCATCCAATTCGGGAACAAAATAGTCGGTTATCATGGCTCTATACCGGTCTCTATTAACGGTAACTGACTCTCCACCATTATTTCGGAAGAAGTATGGCCCAATGACTCCACCAGCCCATAGAGCACACCAAACAGTCAGTTTTTGTGGATGTAATGGCGTCTCAAGGGTCTCATATGGATTCTCTTCACTCCAAATGCGGCAATTTTGCTTGTTGACGTAGCCATTCAACCAAAAATGAGCCTAATCACTGAACAAAATTTTGCGATGAAAATCAGCATCGAGATCAATCTCATTTTCGGCCCATACACCAAAATCACGACGCATTGCATGGTCTCGCGGCTTTAATTCTTGCACAAGCTGGATCTTGTAAGGTCGCAAGCCAAGATCTTTGCGCAAAATCTTCCATAAAGTTGATGGACAAAGCTCCAATTGCTGTGCACGGTGGCGAATCGATTCATTCGGGTCCTCTTCAACACTTTGCTCTACAGCGGCAATTGTTTCTTCGGTGCGCACTGTTCGACGTCTCTGCGAATGCGTATTATCGCATAGAGTAAACGTAGTGCGAAAACGATCCATGGTTAACCGAATTAATTGCTCTGATGGACGATTATGTCGACCATAAAATGGACGGAGCCTGCGGTAAACTTCGCGAACTGAACAATTATTTTCGAAATAAATTTGCACGATTTGCATCGTTGTTCTTTTGTCAACCTGTTCATGATGAAATGGCAAACCAAACTAAATATTAATCACTTGACAGCTGACAAAATGGCCGCCAGTTAAAAAAGTGATGCCAACTTAAAGTTCTATACCTCAATAAAAAACACCCATTACATCAATTTTTCTTTTAATAAATAGGATTTTATTTACAATAATTTTTCTTAATAACAAAGATTTTATATACAATTTAAAAATTTAAAACTAATTAACTAAAAATTCATTAATTTTAACCATATTCTTGCATTCTAGCAATCTCATCTAGCAACATGTCAAGTTCGTATTCAGGGTTAGTTTCCTTAATACGAAAATGATACCATGCATATGTGTTAATGTTATTTGACCTAATTTTTCTCTTATCGTCTCCATAACTTAATACTACCTTATTTAATTCACTAGTATATATTTGATGTAGCTTAGATTTAAATGTTAACATACTATCATATACATTGTTCTTATTGAATAAACAATTTTTATAAGTAGCTAAACTATATTTATCTAATATGGCTCTCTTTACCCCCTTCGATTTCTTTACATCATTTTGATCTTGAACACTAAATGAATACATTTTAGATCGCAATCCGACAAACTCTTTCATTATTTTTCCACAATTTTCGTCTTTCATCATACCCAGCACCTTTTTATTAACTAGAGGAAAATTATAAATGTTGTCTGTAGGATAGTCCGATGTATCAAATTGTTCTTGTATGTCATTATTTATGTCAGCATAAAAGTCGTCCGTCTTTATTGAATATATAAAAGAGTCCGTGTCCATATAGTTTAAGGAGAGTTTTGTCTTAAACTTAGGTTCCATGTACCCGTAATAGAAATTATACATTTTCCATTTGGACAGCTCGAGTACACAAAATCCTAAGTAAATTGGTTTATTGTAGCAGGTTTTGACTCTTGTCATTTCAATTGCTACCAGGTCCTCTGAAAATATAGATAAACTATGAAAATTTGGTTTTGATATCCAATCTTGGGCACCCAAATGATTACAGTTCATTCTCTCCCAACTATTGACAATTTTAACATCTCTCCTCTTGTCCACATTTTCCATGGTTTTACCATAAACAGCATTATTGAGTAGTTTGAAATTTTTTTTATCAAAAGCATTTTTAGCAGTGGCCCTATGTCTGGTATTTAAGTCAATGTAGCCTTTTAACCATGGAGATTGTTTAAATGCTAGAATACGATGAGTTTTCTTTAAAACTAAGCCATATTCTAAGCACTGTTTTAGAACTCTAAAGTGTATCACATATGATTGCTTTGTAGAAATCGGTTATCAACTTGTTGTACTTCGCTTGCATAGGTTTCTTATTTTCAGCGCAAAAAGGAAGATCATTATGCAAGTCGTGTAAATGAGAGGGATAATCCAACGTGACTTCATATACATAACCGTCTGTTCCATTATCAGCTATGCTGTTTGGATCCAGATTCAGCTCGTCTTGCGATAACCATCTGAATCCACCATGAGGAAGATATTCCGACATTGCCCAACCGTAAAGGTTATTTGCGTCTAAGTAGACAAGAAATTCTGATGGTTTTGATGCATCGAAATCTTCCAAATATTTGTTATTCGCTTTCGAATATCTTTGGCTATACTGTACGATCCCCCCACGTATACCTTTTTTCATAAAATTGTACATGTCTATGTCTGTCAATAATTCTAATTAAATTTTTGTATATTTGAGCATTGCATCCCAGGAAAGGCCAGGTGCTGTATAATATTGGCATGGATCGAGCTCATAAATACCCTTACAAACTTGTCTAAAGTTCTCAAAAATATCTGTCAGTAAGAGGACATCTGTTTTTAAGTAAAGTTCCATGTAGTCTTTCATAGTTTTGCAACCAAAAGTATTCCATACCTCTACAGCATGTGAGTATTCCTCTAAAGAACACTCTTTATTGTTCAACTTATTAAAGAAATCACTGCGTGAAGGGAGCTGACACTCATCTAATTTTTGAAATGAATTTAGGTACTCATAGGGGAAAATACCTTTTTTCTTAATAAGCTGAAACTCGTTTTCTGACTGAAATAAGGACCTTATAGTGCTGAAATCATTATCCGACAAATTGCAGGCTAATGATTCCAAACTCTCAGCCATAAAACGTATTGTATCAAGAAATCTTATTTCAAGCTTATGACCATCACTCATTTCTGAAAATTGGGAGAGGGATATATAAAGCTCCTTATTGAGAGGGAGTATTTTCAGCTGCATTGAAATTTCACCTAGTTCTTTAATAAAAAGATGTGAGTCATAGTTTGAATAATTATGAAAGTAAACTGGTATAAACTTGGGAATTTGGTAATTTAAATTACACTTATTGAGGGCTGCACCTCTATATTTACCACTAATGTGGCAATCTCTAACGCGATCTTTACCTAAAAATTTTTGACAAATATGACAATTTACCGCACTATAAAAACTATAAACATCAGAAGGGGATAAAGTATTCATTTGCCTATTATTAACTAAATAATTATTGTAAATATCCTCACAATCTTTAACTAAATATGATAAAAATTTTTTGGAGGCATCTTCCCCAGTATAAACCCTTAACTTATCTAACTTACTGTTATGGAGACCCTTAATATAATAACTAAATGCACAAGGAGTGTGCTTTTTGACTAGACTAGTTTTATTACTTACATTATCACTTATATCTTCCAGGATGCATTCGAAGTCAGCGTAAACCACAAAGGGGACATCCATTTTCCTTTGATGCCCCTTAAAGCTGAGAATTGCATCCGGACCTGATGGCATACTTGTCACAATTTTACCGCATTCAGTCTTATGATGACTTATTCCACTCTCGCTATGAGTGTACTGCAGACAGGTGTTGCAGAAATGTAGCTTATCATGGTGGTGAGTTATCTGACTTCGTAAAAGTCTGTGAATAATAAAAAATAGATAAAAATTTATTAGTAAAATGTATCTATTATAAAATATATAAAACAAGTATATGTATCATTAAATTAAAGTGTTGTAAAATTTTCTAACTTACCTTGATATGTCCTTTATCAAAGTAGTGTGATGAACTTCACCATTCTCCAAAAGAAGCAAGTTTACATGAGTAATTTTCTCGTCCTTAGTCACATAATAAGGACCAATGATTTCATTTGCCCCCTCATCATACCCAAATACGTTAACGCTTATTCTAGGATTGTTCACCTCAAACACGTTAATTTTTTTTAGAGCTAATGGGAAGCTTAAATTTTTGAAATTTATCACTTCACCATTTCGCGTAGAAATAATGTCTGCAGAAATGTCCTGAATACCATAAGAACTGCAACGTTCTTGATTGTATTTGGTTGTATACATGGCAGCAATCAACCACCATTTGAAGCAGTATTCATCATCGTTTTGTATAGTGATGCAAACATTTTTTCTTACTAGTTTTTGAGGTGTGGATATCCAACTTGATCCTTTGACGAGCGACGATTTGTTGATGTTGATTTCTGCTCGGACTATGCGTGATAAAGTCCAACCAGAATCGCGCTTTTCAAATTCGGACATTTTGGTTGAAATCTTCTCAATCTGTTTACGGAATATTTCTTTTATGTTGTCTGCCTTCGTCACCAAACTTATTTTAGCTACATGTGTTATAACACACAACTCCAAATCTTCTTCAACAATTTTTATATACTCCGCCACAATACTCACATGAAATTTAATAATTGTATGCTTACACAAAGTCATGCGAAGTCTCTCAATAAAAATATTTATGTTTTCCTTCATAAACTCTTCCAGAAGAATTTGGTTCTTTCTATTTAAAATAGCATATGTGGCGATATGATTTTTGAAGGCTTTCGATATTTTGAAACATCTCACATTCTCTGCTACTTCTTCTGTCCTA
Source organism: Tachina fera (assembly GCA_905220375.1). NCBI lineage: Eukaryota > Metazoa > Arthropoda > Insecta > Diptera > Tachinidae > Tachina > Tachina fera. Next base: position 103,496,707 of record LR999963.1, read on the forward strand.
GAATGTGAAGCACTCATTGGAGTTGGCAGAGTTTCTTCTCTTCTTTCTTCTTCTTCTCCATCACTTTCCGGTAAACTTATGTCCATAGCATCGCTGTACAAACTCCCTCCATGGATATCCACACCTTGTTATTGAGATTGTTGTTGTTGCTGCTGCTATTGTTGATGATAATTAAGAGGTTGCTATTGCATCAAATTGGAATACTGTTGCATTTGATTAACTGGTGTGACGGGATTATAATTGTAACTTGGATACTCATATTGCATAGGCACTCCTGATCCCAAAAACGGATTATTCCATGGCATACCGTATTGTTGATAATTCATTGGTACTTGATATTGGGGGTAATGTAGAGAAGGATGTTGCTGATGATGAGACATATTTAGGTGCTGTTGATAATTTTCAAGAGATGTCTGCGGTTGTTCTTGATTTCTGTTCCGGCTTACGACCACTTGATCCTGCACACTATGATTTTTGACATGATCCAAAAAGGACTTTTGGTATTTATATACCTTATGGCATCTTTCACACTGATAACCTGAAGAACTCATTCTTAATTATTTTATTTTTATTATTTCACTTTAACACAATTTCTGATGATGGTTGTAAATACAATGAAGTACTGATGTGATGGTTAGAAAAGTTGGCGTATTTATACAAAAATTAGTAGCAGTATCCTTGCAGCATATTTACTTTTTGTTTCTCTGCTGATGACTGTACTTAATTGTAGCGTTGCTGCTTTAAAATAATCGTAGACAAAGAAAATGATTACGTTGCAAAATATAAATGTATTCTACAAAATATTTTACGCACAAGCATCCTCACTCATACATACAAATACACATATACATACATACAAATACACATACATACATACATACACATACAAATATACACACATATATACATACATACACATACAAATATACATACATACATACAGTTATATTTCTTAAACAAATAAATAAATACCAGCGACAAAAAAGCTGGATCATCTACACACAAGTATAGGGTGTTCATATACAAGATAACATTTTATACATAAATAAAATAATTAAATTAATTGTTTATTAATTTATTTAATTATTTTATTTATAAACAATTTATTAGCGTGAGGAAATCATACACACATTCTCCCGATTCATATGAGAATCGCGTAGTAGTAATCAAATCAATTTTCTCTGATATTACTGATATAGTATTACGATAACGAATTTCTATAGTCTGGCAACACTGGCAATTTTCCCTTTGGTACTAGAAGATAATAATCATGTTTTGCCGTCGGCATTTGAAAAAAATAAAAATGTGTTTTGCCGTCGGCATTTGAAAAAAATAATACTCATGTATTGCCGTAGGCATTTCAAAAAAATAATAATCATGTATTGCCGTAGGCATTAGGAAAAATTATAATGCATTGCCGTAGGCATTAGGAAAAATTATCATGTATTGCCGTAGGCATTAGGAAAAATTATTATGTATTGCCGTAGGCATTAGGAAAAATTATCATGCACTGTCGTAGGCATTAGGAAAAATTAATAATCACTATTTCACCATTTCATCAAATTCAAATCATTTTCATGATTTTCCCGTCGGCATATACACTTGAGAAATCTTAATCTTATAAAACCCCTTAAACCACACCCACAAAAAAAATCACCCGTTCCCACAATTAATACTACCCAAAAAAAATCACCCGTTCCCACAAAGTTAATGTAAACAAAAAACTCCTTATGTAAACAAAAATTTGGACGGACTTATTGAACCACCCTCGCAGGTATCAAATTTCACAAATTTCCAAGAATTTAAGAATTTTCAAATTTTAATTACCCAAATTTAACAATTTCAGTCACAATTTAACAATTTCAGCCAACAATTTTGCAAGTTTAAGTGCCCGAGAATGCCCAGTTCACTACTACTAAAATTGAACAAAAACTGGTCAGGTAAACCTGATGTGTGTGAATCAATACTAAATAAAAAAAATTGTCGGCGAGCCTTAGTTTCCAACTTATGGACCTTGAAAGTTTTAATATGCAAAGAATATTTACTGCCGTATTCATAAAAAATATTTTAGGTTTATTGCAGGTTTATTTGACAAATTTCCCATAGAAACATGTCAAATAAGCGCTTAAGGTCCACTCAGACTATAATACAAGTATTAATACTTGTGACGAAAATGCAACCCTGGTCTTATATTTGTTTCAAAAAATTAAAACAAACAAAATCAACTCAACATGTCAGAACTGCATTTTCCACAAAAGTATTAATATTTGTATAATAGTCTGAACGGAGCTTTAATAAACCTGAAATATTTTTTATGAATACGGCAGTTAGTAAGTATCGCGATGTTGGGAAAAACCATTGTCTAGAAAATCCTTAAGCCTGGGCAAAGGCCGGCTATACAGATAAACTTTAACCTCCATATGCAAAAAAATTAACGTATGCTTCAAGTGTACGTTTAGCCGGTTATTGTATGGAAATTTTGTCTTAACGTACACTTCAAGCACAACTTAATTTTTTTGAAAATGGGGGTAAGTATGCAATGTTGGGAAAAACCATGGTGGACTAATGATTTTTTTTAAATTTCAATAAGTTGTTACAGATAGTCTTAAAAGCTTTTAAATTATACCAATATTGACTGTATTTGATAAAAATACAACAAACAATCATAATTATATGCTGGAACTAGGGATTGGTAAATGTCTTCAAAAATCGATTTTTGGAATCGACTAATCGTACTTGAAAAACGGTTTTAAAATCGATTATAAAACCGTTTAACCTAGGGTTTACACTTGCAAGTGCCAGTTCGAAAAACTCAATACACTCAAACTCGTTTAGTAACACAACTACACTTTCGGCACTTGCAGTCTACTTCCAACTCAACTGCCAAGGAATTCTACAAGACAGTGACTTGTTTCACTTGTAGCAAGTAAATGGAAAGTTAGCTAACAGTGTTGCCCTATCAATACTTTAGTATATATGGGCTTTTACTAATTTTAAATACATTTAAAAGCTAATTAAATATTTATTTTCTTAGATGTTCATAAATCAAGTATTTAATGAATTTTTTAGACATAAATAACATGGAGACAATATGAATAAATTTCACTACTATCTGGTCCCCTTAAAATTAAACTTTTTTATGCTATGGACAAATCTGCACCAGAAGATAAACATGCAAGTTGCAAGACAGTCGAGCATTTGTACGAAATTTTCGTAGATAATACGTACTTAAGGATTGCAAGCAAGTTACTTGCATGTGTAAACGCAGGCTAAGACAAATTTTCGGAGAGAGTAAAGTGACAGTTCATGATTGAAAAATTTTTACTGTAGAAATTTATCGTAGAAAACGAAACAGCAAAACTGAGCAAACTAAACGTGTGAAAATTTTAGGAAAGGTTACACAAAAATTATTTCTAAGGACTATTAGTTTAAATATTGTTTTACTAACCACCTTTATTATATAACTACTTGTTGACATCAATGTCAAGACAATATCAAAGTCAAAGGACTCTTACATACTATTTTTGTTCAGAAATTAATTATTTTTAAACGCGTTTTGCTGTTTTATAGTTTCCATAGAAATAAAGTGTCGTATTTTTGAAATTCTTTTGACGTTGATGTCGACAAAAATTTACGGAATGAGGATGAATAACTTTAGTTACCAAACCTATCTTGTATCTTGTTGATGACTGCTTAGCCTGTTTCTTTGCCAAGTTACTATTAAGCAAGTCTTAGAAAATAATCTTTCACCAGGCACTGATATTGCATGGACTTATAAATATTTTCTTTTGATTCCGTATATGTTGGGATTTATTACAACAGCGTTTTATTAAATATTTGAATTGCCAAGATTTTGATAGTAAAAAATCGATTTAAATAGCCCAATAAACGATTTCAGCATAAAATCGCCGACATAAGCCCGATTGCGAAAAATCTAAATTTTTAAACAGAAAATCCATTTTCGATTGGAATAAAAATCGATTTACCAACCCCTAGCTGGAACTTTGGATTCCCATAACTCGGAAACGAAGGCCCGCCGCCAATTTTTTTATATAATTTTTTCGTTTTTATTTATTTTTGTGAGGCTATTTTTTATTTATTTCTGTTGGGAGGAATTAAACCCTATTTGTTCAGTTTATTTTCTATATAAAATTGATATAATTAGTTTCAAGGAAAGATAAGAGGAAATAGTACTTTTAAGTGCATTTCCGCTAAAAAAACATCGTCACACACAAAGAGAAATTCAACGGCGCATCACGTGATATCGGCGGCATCCCTTAGCCGGCTCAGCTTTCAATCGTCATGAAGAAAACAACATTTTTGGCAAACCGGATGTTTTGGGTTGCTATCTCACAACATGCAAAATGTAAGCAAATAATGAAAAAATATTGCCAATTTAATTGCATTATTTTGTAAATAGTTTTTTAATAAATTATATATACAAATACATAAATAAATAGCGAAAAGCCTCTAGTATCAGATTATATAACTGTCATTGGTGAAATTTAACTGATATTCAATATATTTGATGTTTTCATTAGACACTTTTGCAACACTTTTCCACTTATAACTCGTAAGCTAGACTTCGTGCGTATATCGCGCTACCTTTAATCAATAGCTTATTACAATGCGCATCGGTTGTTATAAAGCTTATATCTTTGGAGACTTTCTGAAAAAAGCTATATATCAAAAAACTTATTTTTGCACTTAAGAGAACGAAGTTTTAGTTTTATGCTCGTAACTCATAAACTAGATCTTGTGCGCATAACGCACTACTATCAATAAATCAAGGACAAAAATACGCGTCTTTAATGGGTTCTTTCTTTTTCCGGGAGACTTTCTGAAAAAAGTTATAGGCTCAGCAACATTTTTTTAAGTTAAACACTTGCCACGAAAATCATCTTTACTTTTTCACTAATTACTTATGAAATAGACCTCGTACCTATATGTTTCTATTGTTGATTGACTAAGAATAAAAATATGTGTGTATAATGGGTTCTATCTATTCCCGGGAGACTTTCTGGATAAAGTTATAAGCACATAAATAATTAAAAATTAGAAATTATTTTACAGTGTGGAACAAATGGGCAGCACTGAACAACTTTTTAGTGAAGCACGTGTTTTCCATTTGGCGTACTTTTTGGTACATGCTAAATGTAAGCAACGAGTGAAAAAAAATTATGGTTTTTAATACAACATTTTTAAAGTAATTTTTAATAAATTAAAAATTAAAGGAGTGGAGGGTGGTATGGATAATACCCATATCCGCCAAAAGGCGGACCACCCGCTGAATATCCATTATAACGGTATGCGATTTCCAAAATCGTTTTAGAAACGTGGCCAAAAAATTCGGTCTTGACTAGTAAAGGGTGTACAATTTCAGTTAAATAACTGCCCAGAAAATAGTTTAATATTGCATATAAAAAGTTTTAAAATTATATACATAATTATATTTTAGCGTTTTCATATAAAGGTACTGCAAATGGTCTATCATGCTCGACTCACATAACATACCAGCAAACTGGTACAATATTCACTTTTTTTTAATTAAAGAAGGGTGGTCCTAAATAGTGACACAGCTGTTTGCTTAAATTTTTATTGATATTTTGTAAATAGAAGCAGCTATGTACAACTAAAGTGCTCAAATTCCATTTTCTATTGAAAAAAATTAGTTTTAAGCAAATTAAAATTTTTAAATGAATATTTACTCCTTGAGAACTTTACTCAACTGAGCTAACTTCACTATACACAATACCAGCAAGCTTTCACCATCAGCAAAATATCAAACTCTATTTGACATCACTACAGCAAAACGTACAATCACACAAAATGCACATACACGACCCAACCGCTGGCACAAACACTTAATTGCGCATGCATGCTGTTCTAGTGTATGGGCCGCTTAAGGGTAGTTTTTCCGCTGCCGGAATGAAACGAGGCCCATGATTTTCCCGGGCTGAGCCGTGAGTTAACAGAAGCGATCTGGTATCAATTGGATGATCTACTGTTCCGATGGATCCGGAAGATCTGCCAGGCGGGTACCCTTTTAGGCATTTGGTGGTGGCTCCTAAAAAAATAAAACCAATTAAATTAATATAAATATTTGTATATTTTATAAAATTTTAGTTTACTTACATTTTCTGTTTTGGCACAAATATGCTGTATCTTATAAAACATCTGATCAATTTTCCAACACGCTTTAAAATGTTGCCTGACGTGCATTAAGAACGAATGAAACTGAAACAATTTTTCACCTCGCAGCTTTGTATTTGGTTAAAAATTGACTAGGTAGGTAGCACTGACAGCATGTTAACTTTCTTTTTAATTATTTTCCATTTTATAATTTTTTCTGGCCTATAACTTTTTCTAGAAAGTCTCCCGAGAAATTACAGTTCCCATTATATATGCCTATTAATATCCTTAAGCGACAAAAGGTAAAGCTATGTCGGCACGAGGTTTCGTTTATAAATTAGTAGCTAAACACTAAAGACACTTTTTGGTATGTTTTTTAATAAAATTTTGTTTGTTAATCTTATAACTTTTTCCCGAAAGTCTCGTGGTAAATTTTTGAACCCTTATTCAACTCATATTTTTGTCTGCTATCAATTGTTGGTAGCGTCATATGAGCACGCAATCTAATTAATGAGTTATGAGCAAAAGACTCAAACTGTATTTTTTCAAGTACATAAAGAAGTTTATTGGTCTATAACTTTTTTCAGAAAGTCTCCCGCGATGAAAACTTTATAACAACCGACGCGTATTGTAATAAGCTATATGTTGAAGGTAGCGATATGTGCGCACGAGGTCCAGCTTGAGAGATATAAGCGTAAAAGTATTTGCAAAAGTGTCTAATTAACACATCGAATATATTCAACACGACAAAAATTTCAACAATGACAGTCAAATAATCTGATATCAGAGGTCTTTCGCTAATTACTCCTTTTTTTTAATTTTCAATTTAGTAAAAAATTACTTTAAAAATATTGTATTAAAAACCATCAAAAAGTATGCCAAATGGAAAACACGTGCTTCACTAAAAAGTTGATCAGTGCTGCCCAGTTGTTCCACACTGTAAAATAATTTCTAATTTTTAATTATTTATGTGCTTATAACTTTTCCCAGAAAGTCTACCGGGAACAGATAGATCCCATTATCGACACGTATTTTTATTCTTAATCAATTAACAATAGAAACATAGGTACGAGGTCTAGCTAATAAGTAATTAGTGAAAAAGTAAAGATGGTTTTCTTGGCAAGTTTTTAATTTAAAAAATGTTGCTGAGCCTATACCTTTTTTCAGAAAGTCTCCCGGAAAAAGAAAGAACCCATTATAGACGCGTATTTTCGTCCTTGATTTATTGATAGTAGTGCAATAAGCGCACGAGATCTAGATTTTGACATATGAGCAAAAATCTAAATATGTTTTTTTGTTGCAAATTTGTCATTAAAAAAGATTTGCTAGGACAATAACTTTTTCCAGAAAATCTTCTGGAAAGTCGTTGAATCGATGCGTATTTTAGTTTCCTATCGATCACAGGTAGTGTCATATGCGTACGCGATCTAGTTTATGAGTTACGAGCAAAAAACTAAAACTTTGTTCTCTTAAGTGCAAAAATAAGTTTTATGCTCTATATCTTTTTTCAGAAAGTCTCCCGTGATATTAGCTTTAAAGCAACCGATGCGAATTGTAATAAGCTATTGATTGAAGGTAGCGCCATATGCGCACGAAGTCTAGTTTACGAGTTATAAGTGAAAAAGTGTTGCAAAAGTGTCTAATGAAAACATCAGATATATGGAATAGCAGTAAAATGTCAACAATGACAGTTAAATAATCTGATACTAGAGTCTTTTCGCTATTTATTTATGTATTTGGATATATAATTTATTAAAAAACTACTTACAAAATAATGCAATTAAATTGGCAATATTTTTTTATTATTCCAAAATGTTTTCCAAACTGGAATATGTTGATGCTTTCCCCGTTTGTTTTCTTCATTTGCGTCAGCTTTCAAGTCGATTTTAGGTCGGCGGCGGCGCGACTTGGTAAGATTGAACGGCGGCAGCGGCATTTAGAAGTTGATCCCATCGGCGTGTAAGGAGAGACCTGCGCCGAACAGCTGTGAGCTGACTGTGCCGAGCCACCGAAGGCTGTTGGTCAGCCGCCGCCGATTTTTCCTCGGCTCAAATCAACTAAGATTAGCCGCCGATTGGTGAATTTTTTATATTTTACTTAAGGGTTTTAGGCGTTTTTACTACTACCACAGAGGATATAGTGAGATATCACGAGACGGAAGATAATTTGTGTTTTCGGAGGTCCCGCTCACTCTGTCACTGCGCATTCTTTAAACCTTCTTTCGTGGTGGCATTTTTTAGCTTAATTTCATTTTACGCTTTGTAACCTCATTTGCTTGGCGATTTTTGCAAATAAATGGTAAAAATTGATATTTTTAAATGAAAATGCTTCAAATAAAATATGCAATCATTTTAAAACATTTTTTAATTCCTTTTTTAATAGTAATAAGCTATTTGGCATTTTGTTTTTTGATTCAACACAATAAATTCTTTCATTTAATTTTGTAAAATTGTGTACTTCGTTTACTTGTTCAAATGTATTTTCAGTTTATGCTTTGTGATCTCGTTTGCTGTGTGATTTTTGTAAACATAAGGTAAAAATTAAAATTGTTCAATGAAAATGCTTAAATTTAAAACAGTAATCATATGTAAGCAAATTTAAATCACTTTTTAATACCATTAATCTATTTCACATTCTATTTTTTTAATTCAATTCAACAAATTCTTTAATTTAATTTTGTAAATGTGTATGTATGTATGTATGTACACGTGTTCATTTCACAAAATACAGATTTTCTCTAGTTTGTTTTGATTATTTTGTTAACATCTTAATAACAAATATACTATAATTGTCCCTTTCTCGCAGTGACTGCACCACAAATGATTTGAGCTTTTTTCATACCTCAGTTCTTACAACTCTGGTCTACTTTGTGCTACTACATTCACACTTTTTATATATTGGTGTAAATTTGTTTTCAAATTTTCTTTCCAATTTACATATATCCCGTTTATACGCACTTCTTATTGCAAATAAAAGGGGAAATTGTTGCAGTATGCATATGTATACACAGTAATCACAGATCAATCCTGGATAAAGTACAAGATAATAAGAAACCAATATTAAGTACAAATTGAAAACAAAAAGAACAATTATATAAACAATATAATCAATAGCGCAGTTGATCAAAAACAAATGTGGAGGCATATAAAAGAATTAGTACTTAATACAAATCAAAATGTGATAAAATCTGTGATATTTGACCAAAATTAATACAATGACAGCAATATATTAGCTAATAAGTTTAACACATATTTTGTAGATAGCATTAAAGATATAAGGAAGTGCAATATATAAACCAAATAACATTTAACATGACTAATGTTCTCAGATTTCGTGCAATAAATATTTTAGAACTAGAACTAGAATATAATACAAAAAATGAAAAACAAAGCAGACCATAAAAAAATATCAAATAAAATTATTCTTGATAATTGGAATGTAGCAGGTAATACAATAATGAAAATAATAAATAAGTCAATAGAGACGAGGGTTTTTCCTGATAATTGGAAAGAAACAATGGTAGCACCAATTGAAAAAGTACCAAGAACAAAAAAATTGAGGAATATAGGCCAATTAATACATTGAAAACATGTGAGAAAATATTGGAAAAGGTTGCGAAAGAACAGCTGGAAAAATATATTGAGACACAAAATATACTTTCGAAGTATCAATCAGGATTTCGTAAAAAATGCTCCTGTGAGACGGCAGTAAACTATGTCATAAGCAAATGGAAGGGCATAGGAAATAGTAAAAAAATAATGGCAATATTTCTCGATTTCAAGAGAGCGTTTGAAACAATAGACCGACAAATAATGTTCAGAAAGCTATATATATGGAATAAGGGGAAAAGAATTAGAATGGTTTCAATGATACTTGGAAAATAGAAAACAAAAAACAAAAGTTAATGGTTCGATATCAGACGAAAAAGCAAATAATTTTGGTGTACCACAAGGTTCAATATTAGGCGCCCTGATGTTATTAAAATATATATCAATGACATGTCAAATATTCTGGAAAGATGCGAGATGGCCATGTATGCAGATGATACTCTGATGTTTACTTCTGCTAATGACTAATGACATGAATAACGTAAGCAAATGGTTAAAAATTAATAAATTAAAACTAAATGAAAATAAGACGAAAAAAATAGAAATAAACTTTAATACCGATGAAATATTTAAAATTAATAACACGGTAATAGAAAAACTTGAAAGATGCGAGATGGCCATGTATGCAGATGATACTCTGATATTTACTTCTGCTAATGACTAATGACATGAATAACGTAAGCAAATGGTTAAAAATTAATAAATTAAAACTAAATGAAAATAAGACGAAAATAATAGAAATAAACTTTAATACTGATGAAATATTTAAAATTAATAACACGGTAATAGAAAAACTTGAACATATAAAATATCTCGGATTTATAATAGACAAAAAATTAAAATTTAATGAACATATAGACTATACATCCAAAAAAATTGGGAAAAAAGTCGGTTTCCTTAAAAGAATAAGAAATAAAATATCAAAAAGTACAGCAATAAATATATATAACACTATAATTAAGCCCCACTTTGAATTTGGATCAGCAATTTTACATATATGCAGCAACACAAGCCAATTAGAAAGAATGCAAAAACTACAAAATAATGCTATGAGGATAATTTTAAAATGTGATCGATATACTCATATTAATACAACGCCAAATAATCTGAAATGGATGACTGTTAAACAAAGATTGGAATTCAACACTTTAAAATTTATTAGAAAAATTAAACAAGGGGATTCTCCGGAATATCTATGTGAACAAATAAAATATCTGGGTGAGAGCCAGCCATACAGTCTTAGAAATGCAGATGATTTTCGAATACAGAGGCTTACGTCAACACTAATGCAGAAAACATTATTTTACAAGGGGCTTCAACTATTTAGTTCTTTGCCAAATAATATGAAAAATGAAAGATATAATAATGTTTTTATAAAAATATGTGTAAATTTTGTGAGATTTAATCAACACTCATTTAATGTTAATTCATTGGAAAATAATTGAATGTGTACAATATCTATGTATGTAAAATATAAAGTATTTTTAATACTAATAATTATAATAAAATAAAAAAAAAATGTAGAATATACATATACCTATGTATGTATACGGCATGTGGCACCACTGATTTATGTAGTAAAAACAATAAGGTGGCATCGTGGCTGTCCAGTAAAGAAAATGGCGTTGGCTTAGTAGTATGTGTAAATATTCTTGGTGTGGTAGCTACACGTTGTACAGTAAAATTGGAATATCATTAAATAATAAATATTCAATATTGTCTTAATCATTATCTTTCGAATGTCCTTTCTATTGCCTTGAGGTGTGGGTTAGTACATTGGCGACGAGTGGTAAATATTTGAACAATGAGCATGGCACAAATTGCGTTCACCACTGCTGACTTAGTGTCCACTTACGTACATACATGCATGCATAAATGGTCACATATATAAACGCACGAAATCTTATGTTTTTTTTAGAAATATTAGCATCGATTTGTGGATAGAAATTGGACAATCTTATCAGGTGGTCAACACAGGGAGGGAATTTTATGGATTTTGATCACTACTTAGTACAGAAAGCAAGAAACAGCAAATTAAACTGTGACATAGTAAAATAGTAATACATACATATATAGGAGATTGGAAACATTGAATTGTGAGACTGAGAGCACATTGAATTGTGATTTTATTGCATTAAATTGTTATATTGGCCGCACATTCAGTTGTGTAATTAAATTGTTAAATTGGTAGTACATTCAATTGTATAAAGGTATATTGATAAGTTCTGATTTCTGAATCAGAAGAAATAGCCGACCCGGCGGTCCACAACTTCAGGAAGTCAGTTACAATATCCCTGGTGCTCTACTTGATTCCACATCGGAAAAGGGGGAATATGTGTTTACCATACTAGTCGCAAAGCTAGATAATTATTTTTCACCTAAGAGGAACTCAACATTTGAAAGGCACTTATATAGAAATCTAACAACTTGCGACCGGGAGTCTTTAAACAAATTTTTATTGCGTTTGAGACAACAAGCTGCAAAATGCTGCTTCGGTACAACTATAGAAGGAAATTGAAGAAATTGGGCTTGAGCTAAAGAGGAGACTATTGGAAAAGGAACAAACTCTAGATGTAATTGAAACGTGCCAAGTTTACGAACAGATAAATAAGCATTCCCAAAGTATGCTGACAAGGGTCGACGAAGAAGTAAACAAGATTTCTGCAATAAAACGTTTGCCTCAATATCAAGAAAGTGAGTGTTTCAGATGCGGTCGCAACGGCCACAAAGGCAACTCGACGATTTGTCCGGCACGAAATGCAAAATGCAACAAATGTTCTCTCATTGGGCATTTCGCTGTTAAATGCAAAACAAAAGTATTCAAGAGACATTTTTCGGAATATGGAGATGGAAAGTGGCACAACCCAAACCTACAAAAGTTCGATGTACACAAAACCACGAAAAAGAGGGCCCCGATGAGAACGCATTGGGCTATTTTGACTGTTTCAAAATTGACGAAAACTGCGAGAACGAAGAAATAATTGAGTGCTGCGTCGGAGGACAGCCAGTCCCCATGGCTATCGATTCTGGTTCGCGTTTTAACCTTGTGAGTGAAAAGGATTGGTCGACATTACAGCATAAAAAAGCAATTATATGGAATAGCCGATAAAATTCTTCAAATCAATTCAAAGCTTATGCCTCAGACAAAATTTTGAAAGTCATGTGCGTATTTGATGCCCCGATTGCAGTGAACAATGGACACGAAACAGTTTCTACGTTTTATGTTATTGAAAATGGCAATCAATCATTACTAAGTCGGGAAACATCTATCGAACTTGAAGTATTGCAACTTGGCCTTCATTTAAATAGTATTGAAAACGTGAATTCTTTCCCCAAAGCTAAAAATATACAAATTAAGCTGACTATTGATACGTCTGTAAAGCCGATACAACAGCATCTGCGACGCATACCGATCGCCCTTGAGCAAAAAGTTGCAGCGAAGCTGGAAGAAGCAGACAATCTAGATATAATAGAACCTGTAAATGGCCCCAGTCCATGGATTTCACCAGTCGTGATTGTCTTCAAAGGGAACGGCGAATAGAGACTATGCATTGAAATGCGCCGCGCGAATGAGGCCATATTGAGGGAGAATTTCCCTTTACCGACGTTTTAATCATTTATGACGAAATTGAGAGGAGCGAACTATTTTTCACGTCTGGATCTCAAAAGCGCTTACCACCAGCTTGAATTACACGAAGATAGCCGTGAAATAACTACCATCATTACACATAAAGGATTATATCGATATAAGAAATTAATGTTTGGGGTAAATTCTGCTCCTGAAATTTTCCAACGCACCTTAGAGGGACTGTTAGCAAGCTGTAGTAATTGCCTCAATTAAATTGATGACGTTATAATATTTGGCAGTTCTCGTTGTACCTTCATAGTGAACTAACGTCATAGCGGAGTTTTTTTTTACATACATACTTAACAAAAAAAATCATATAAAAGAAAATATTCGTAATACATATTATTAACTTTGATAAATAAGCTTTAATTGCTTTGTTAATATTTTTTTGCATAGTCATAAATAACAAAAACAGAAAAAACCGTAATAAAAAAACAAACAAACAAACAAAAGTGCCCTTGAGGAATACTCTATATGAGTACCTCAAAAACAAATAAATGTGAAGTGAGTTATAACGGCAGAAATGCCTATTTTACTGTGAGTTCTGATGCTCATAATGATAACAATAAAAATAAGAAAACTGATGACAGACTTACTGTGAGATCAACTTCGCTTTGTCCAATGCCTACTAGTGATTCTTTAACATTACAGTTGCCTAGTACTTCGTCAGTTAAGCCATTGAAATCATTCGCTTCGGGATGTTCATCACCTAACCAAGTTATCACTACAGATAACAGTAGCTCAAGACCAAAGGTACAAGTCGGAATGGACAGATATATAACCGTGGTAAAGCGTGGGCGAAGCCCGAATTCTTCTAAAATTTCATCTGTTCCAAAGATGTCTAGGGATAACAGCGCATCATCCATGAATCGCCAAAATCGTTTTTCATTATTGCAAGACGATAACGAGAAGACCGCTTCATCATCTCAGAAGTCTTTTAAGCCACCACCAATATATGTGAGGGGAAAAAATTCTAACGCGCTTCTAAAAAAACTACTGTCGACCATTGGTGAAAATACTTTTCACGTAATTCCAATTAAAAGAGGTAATATTGATGAAACTAAAATCCAAATATACGATGAAAACAATTTTCGAAAAATTGTAAATGATTTTGAAAAAAATAAAACAAACTTTTACACATACCAACTTAAGAGCGCTAAAGGCCTACAGATAGTACTAAAGGGCATAGATTCATATGTTGAGCCCGAAGAAGTAACATGTGCACTTCTAGACCAAGGATTTAAGGTAAAAAACGTTACTAATATAATTAACAGAGAAAAGGTCGCCCAAACTTTATTTCGCATTGAACTGGAGCCGAATGACATACAATTGAAAAAAATGAAACCCATCCAATTTATAGCGTAAAGTTTCTGTTACACCGAAAAATCACAGTTGAAGAGCCACGTAAGCGTTCAGGTCCTGTACAGTGCCATAATTGCCAAGAATATGGCCATACAAAAACTTACTGCAATTTACCTACAGTTTGTGTTATCTGCGGTGAATTGCATGGTACTGCTAGCTGCACTAAGCCAAAAGAACAAGCAGAAAAAAATGTAGTAATTGTGGAGGTAATCACACCGCTAACTATAGAGGATGCCCTGTATATTCTTTTGTTAAACAGACTATGAGTCAAAAACCTAAGTTAGCTCCAGCCCAACCATTAAACACGTACACCGCCTCTTTTGCTCAAGTAAGTCAACCAGTTACTTCACGTGTATCGTATGCCGATGCTGCTAAGGCTAGTTCTAGTCCCTCACAAAATGCTTCACCGCAAAATAATTCAGCGAATGCAAGCTCAGGCTTTAACTTTAGTCGCCTTGAAGCTACTATTGAAAATCTGGTGCTAACTATAAACAACTTTACAACAAATATGACTAGCATGATGTAAGAAATGCTGCGAATGCAGAATACACTGCTTCCAGCATTAGTTAACAAACCATGAACATGTTAAAAATATGTTTCTGGAACGCAAACGGCATTCGCCAGCATAAAAATGAGCTTGAGGACTTCCTCATGGAAAAAAATATTGATATAATGTTGGTCTCTGAGACTCATTTGACTTCAAGGAGCTTATTTAAAATAAATGGTTACACTCTATATGATTCAAAGGACCCGAGGGGGAGAGCATGCGGTGGGTGAGCAATTCTAATTAAGTCAAGAGTCAAACACTATGTCCTTGATAACATTTGTGAAGAACATCTACAAGCAACAAATATTTGTGTCGAAAATTTTGTTACAAATTTCGTGATATCATCAATTTACTCCCCTCCCAGATTCGCAATTACTGAGGATCAATTCGAGGAATTCTACAAATCTCTTGGCCCTTGCTTTGTAGCAGCTGGGGACTACAATGCAAAACATACGTTCTGGGGTTCGCGTCTTATCACACCTAGAGGTCGGGCATTGTTCAACACAATTTCAAAAATGGGATTGGACGTCATTTCAAGTGGGGAGCCCACTTACTGGCCTACGGACATACAAAAAATTCCGGATGTTATAGATTTTGGAGTCATGAAAAATATCGGTAGGGAATTAATTCATGTTGAAGCTTCTGTAGGTCTCTCCTCCGATCACTCTCCCACGATTGTTACAATTTGTAGCCCACTAAGAAGTGACTTCCCTGTCCCATATGTAAAGATGATCAACCGTGTTAATTGGCTGGGGTTCAAAAAATACCTCAGTAGCCATTGTACGGAAAATATTAACCTAAGAACACCAGGTGATATTGAATCTAACATTGAAAATCTTAACGAAAATATTAAACAGGCTGCTAAACATGCCACTACTTCCCATCCGCAGACTGGGTTTAATAGAATTTATTCTACAGACATTGAACGTCTTTTACGTGAAAAAAGGACAGCTGGAAGGGAATGGCAACAGCACAGATCACCCCAAAATAAAATTAGATTTAAAGAGTGCACTAGACGACTCCAAGAGCTGCTGGCATATGAAAAAACTGTATGTCTTAAAAATTATCTGGAAAATCTTGATGCCACACCTGCATCTAATTACTCCTTGTGGCGAGCTGCTAGAAAGCTTAAAACACCTGTTGAATATAGACCACCTCTGCGCACTTCTACCGGAGGTTGGGCCAGAAGCGATACTGAAAAAGGTAACATATTTGATGAGCATTTAAAATCCGTATTTACCCCAAACACATGTACTGGTGTTGTTAAATTACCAAGTGTAGTTGCGCTACCCCCCCCATAAAATTTAAGATGCGTGATGTTAAGAAACTAATTGCTGAACTCAACCCGAAGAAACCTCCAGGTATTGATGGAATAAGTAACAATATGCTGATAAACTTGCCCCATATTGCAATTAGAATCCTGTTATTTACTTTTAACGCGATACTGAAAAAGGTAACATATTTGTTGAGCATTTAAAATCCGTATTTACCCCAAACACATGTACTGGTGTTGTTGATTTACCAAGTATAGTTGCGCTACCCCCTCGACCCATAAAATTTAAGACGCGTGATGTTCAGAAACTAATTTCTGAACTCAACCCGAAGAAAGCTCCAGGTATTGATGGAATAAGTATCAATATGCTGATAAACTTGCCCCATATTGCAACTAGAATCCTGTTATTTATTTTTAACGCCATTTTACGACTGGAGTATTATCCACAAAGCTGGAAGCTTGCGGAGGTCAAAATGATTCCAAAGCCGGGCAAAGACCTTACCAAGGCTGAGTCATACAGGCCAATAAGTCTGCTATCAACAATGTCAAAACTCTTCGAAAAGCTGCTCATGACAAAATTGTCCCCAATTTTAACTGATAGTGGGTGCATCCCAGACCATCAATTTGGTTTTAGAAGTCAGCATAGCACCATTGAACAAACTCATAGATTGGTGCAATTTATAAGAAGAACTTTTGAAGAAAAAATGTATTGTTCTGCCCTGTTTATTGACGTTTCTCAGGCCTTTGATAAAGTGTGGCATGAAGGCCTTATTTTAAAATTAAAATCATATTTACCAATAAATTTTCTGAATTTATTAGAAAGCTACATAACTACCCGTAAGTTTACGATTGTGGAAGGAGAATTCATGAGTCTGCCCCAATCTATATCATCCGGTGTGCCACAGGGGAGCATACTGGGGCCAGTTTTATACTTGATTTATACTTGTGATATGCCTGTGAGCAGCAATATCCATACATCTACGTTTGCCGATGATGCAGCCTGCCTTAGTATGCACAAAAACCCGCACGAGGCTTCCCGATATCTTCAAGAACATATTACACAGTTGGAAATCTGGTTGAACTTATGGAGAATTAAAGTCAATGAACAAAAGTGTGTCCATACAACGTTTACCCTAAGAAGAGATACTTGTTCCCCCATTCGAATCAACAATCAAAATATTCCTCAACATTCCCAAGTGAAATACCTTGGTATACACCTTGATCGAAGGCTTACATGGAAACATCATATTGACTTTAAGCTAACTCAGATGAAACTTAAGTTATCTCAAATTCATTGGTTGATTGGCAGAAATTCAACACTTAGTCTGGACTGCAAACTTTTAATATACAAGTCGCTGTTGAAGCCAATATGGTGTTACGGTATCCAGTTATGGGGCACTGCTTCAGCTTGCAATGTAGAGAGAATTCAACGAAGACAAAACAAAATTTTAAGGGTAATAACATCTGCTCCATGGTATATTAAGAATTCAAATTTGCATCGTGATTTAAAAATGCCACTAGTGACTGAAGAAATTGCAAGATACGCAGGCAAATACTTAACTAAACTCGAGTCACATCCTAATCCGCTTGCTCGTAATATTTTGAATTTTAATGGTCACATCCGCCTAAAAAAGAGGGACACAAGGGCTCTTATACTCAACACTCTAGATGGGAATGCTTGAAAATACATTTAATTTTCCTTTTTGATTATCACTACTTTGTATTATTTAAATTATCACTAAGTTTTGGCCGACACTGGTCGGGCTAAATAATTATATTTTAGCTTTAAGATTTGATCACTTATTGTTAGTTCATATTTGAAGATACAATAAATAAATATATGTATAAAAAAAAAAATAATAATATTTGGCAAAACGAAGGAAGAGCACGAAAAGGTGGTCCAGGAGGTTATCCAAGTATTTAAAGGAAATAACCTGACTCTAAATGAAAACAAATGTGTCTGGAATGTGCAGAAGTTGAAATTTCTAGGCCACATTATCTCTGGCAACGGTTTTACAGCAGATCCCGAAAAAATTAAAGTTATTACCAACTTTCGAGCCCCTACCACCAAAGAAGAGGTTAGAAGCTTTCTGGGATTAATCACTTACGTTGGTAAGTTTATACCTGACTTGGCAGATGTCACTGAACCATTAAGGCTCTTACTTAGGTTGGATAACAAATTCGTTTGGGGTAACAATCAAGCAAATGCTTTTCGACAGCTTAAGATGCAACTGGCGGAAATCCCGAATTTATCATGCTTCGATCCGAAGAAAAGAGCGCGGGTGGTAGCAGACGCTAGTCCAGTGGCGTTGGGGGCCGTCTTAGTACAGTTCGACTCAAATGGAGATCCGAAAATAATATCGTTCGCTAGTAAGAGCTTGTCCGACGTGGAAAAGAGCTACTCCCAGACAAAAAAGGAGAGCTTAGGTCTGGTGTGGGCGGTCGAAAAACTTTATTACTACCTTGCCGGACTAGAAT
Organism: Tachina fera; assembly: GCA_905220375.1. Classification (NCBI taxonomy): domain Eukaryota; kingdom Metazoa; phylum Arthropoda; class Insecta; order Diptera; family Tachinidae; genus Tachina; species Tachina fera. Next base: position 103,515,735 of record LR999963.1, read on the forward strand.
TTGAACTTGTGACAGATCACAAACCACTTGAGGCGACTTTCAAGCCAACATCATGTAAAATTTTTCAATACAAATTCATTCGACGAGAATTGTGAATATAAAATATTTCATGTGTTGGCACACTCTACGCTGTCGCGTCTTACGATCACGCTCATAGCCAAAAAAAGACCGAAGATGAGGAAATCGCTAATAATGTAGGACACATCAGCATAGGGTCGTGGGACGCAGATAAAAAAATATTTACTTCCCCTTTCGTTTTGAACTCTCATCAATAGGCAGTATTCTCTTGCGGGACACTCTTATCGTGATACCTAAAACATTACGTGAGCAGGTCCTTCAACTGGCTCATGAAGGACACCCAGGTGAGTCAGCCATGAAGCGTAGATTAAGGGCTAAAGTCTGGTGGCCATTAATTGATAAAGACGCAGAAAATTTTGTGAAAAATTGTCGTGACTGTCTGCTAGTGTCAAAGGTTTCTAATCCAGCACCAATGCAAAGACATGCATTTCCAAACGGCCCATGGCAATATGTGGTGACAGATTTATTAGGCCCACTGCCTAACAACGAGTACGTCCTTACTCTATGTTTAATAACAATTCACCATCGATAAATCCTTAACTTATAATTTCTCAGGGGATGAGAAATTATAAGGTCGAATGGTGTTTATGAAAATATACATATAAAGATAAAACCAAGGGAATTAGTTTGGTGAAACAAATAAAAGAGAGCAGGAGATGCTTACCAGTGCGATCGTTTTTCATGAGTGAATTTATTATTTTCTTTTAATTACCTCTAAGGTCTTTTAGTACATTAACTTATGTTTTAATTCACTATGTTTCAATATAATGAGACAACAGTATTACCAACGTTTTGGAAATACAATATAATAAAAATTCATAAATTCAATAACTATAATTAATGCAATTTAATAAGATGAATTAATATAAATACGATATAAAAAAATTCATTTAAAACCATTTAAATAAAAACAAGTAAAAATAATAGGAGCTTTATGGTAATTTATACACTCTAATTGACTATTATTCTCGATATCCAGAAATAGTATTTTTGAGAAACATTTCGTCTGACAGGATCATAAAGGCCATGCAGGAAATATTTTGTAGACTCGGGTTACCTAAGTCATTAAGAACAGATAATGGCCGTCAGTACGTGAACGCCGAATTTGAAAATTTTTGTAAGGACAACTACATCACACTTATCACCACACCACCCTATTGGCGACATGCTAATGGGGAGGTGGAGAACATGAACAAATCTCTAGTCAAACGGTTGAAGATTGCCAGTGCCAATAAAAGCAACTATAAACAGGAAATACAGAAATTCATTTTAATGTACAACGTGACGCCACATTGTAAGATGGGCTCACCGCCATCTGAATTGATGTTCAACCAAGTTATACGGGTCAAAATACCAACTATACAGGATATAACGGATGACATGATTGACTCGTCAGCAAGAGTTTTGGACAAAATAAATAAGCAAGAAGGGAAGGAAAGAGGGGACAAAAGACGAAATGCAAAACAACTAGAGATAGCAATCGGAGATAAGGTTCTTCTCAGGAATGTTGTATTCCCACACAAGTTGACAACTAATTATGATTTAAAAGAGTATGAGATAGTAGACATGAATGGAAACGAAGTGGAAGTAGCTGCTGATGGGAAATCGTTCAAGAGGAACATAAGCCATGTAAAAAAGATACCGGCCTCGTTAGGTTCTACAAGGGGCACTCCAGACGGGGATAAAAACACGGATTGCCGCGGACAGGAATTACTATCGATGTCAGACGCTGTTTCGCTACCAACCGCTACAGAAGACTCAGCAACAGATGCTTCGTTTTCAAATGACCACGTGATGAAATTGAAGCTGAAGAAGGTAGGAGGGATGTGGCAGCACTGGTTTATATAGTAAAAACTATTGGAATATAATTATTACAACTTGTTAATTGAAATACCTTATTAATTTATATATATATAAGTATGCTTTTGATTTTATAGTCATGTATAAAATTAAAATATTTTTTAGTCTTCAAATAAATACAAATAGAATTACATACATTTCTCTATAGGTTATGGGCCATTAAAATTTAGAAATGTATTCAAGAGATGAAATTAATAGCCTGTTTGTAGAACGCGACAAGGGCGACTCACGACGAGCCATTTCATAGACGACTACGTAATGAAAAGCGTTTGTATAACGCGACTCGACTTTGTCGTGCAGCTTACGTTAACTCGCCCTTATGTCACATATGTACTAAATCGTACTGTTGCCAACATGTTCAAAAATAGTTTTAGTTTTTATTTTTTCATACAAAATTGTGTTTTCAGCTGAAAAAATGGCAACCCTACTCTTGTGCATACAAATAAAACACAGCTGACATGTACATAAATAAAAACAAATTGTGTGTGAAAATTTTATAATTTTTTTTTGTAAGCCCTAAAACACGCTGAACTTCTGGAAGACCTTCAGCCGAATGCCCAATGAAGTACGAAGAAGTCATACTGCAATCTATCCATTGAAAGCTCAAGATCATTAAAACTTTTGGTAACAATATTAAAGATTTTGAAACTTCCTACAGTTACCATAGAAGATCTATTGGCGATGTATGTAAATCACCATTATATTTGCCCTTGGGACCATAAATAATTTTTTGCCAGTTTAGCTTAAGCAAAGAGGTGGCGAATGTACATACTTATCTCTCTAACTCCATAGCCCTTGTGTGCTTACTGCCTTACACGAATGTGCTTGGAGCAAGGCTTTATATTTAGATGGAGCCACCTAAGTATGTGCCACAGGAGCTGTCGCATTTGTAAGATCTGATAATTGAGAATCAATTAAGAATTTATGCTCTGAACTAGCGATTTTAAAAGGACGTTAATGAAATTTTAGTATGTAGTATAATTTTAAATATATATATAGTACATACATATGTATATGTATGTATATGTTAATATATTTTTACATGCATTAGACCACCCAAAAGATGTATGGGATGCCGAAAGTTTTTGTTTTATTGACTCCACCCACAGAGTATTATTGTTAGTCTATGACTCCACCGACAGTTTCTGGTAGACTGGCCATAAAAAGTTACATGTGCGTTAAAAGTGCGCTGATAGCATGTAAACTGGCCATGCGAATTTTACTTTTTTTATGAAAAAAAGCTGTTAACATTTTTGGCCCCAAAGCTTTCAAATGCAGTGTTTTTCCGAAAAAATTTTGTAACCATTTCCGTGCAGAATAAACAGCACAACATTTTCCCTGTACATAATTTCACACCAGTTTGTTATACACTTTGTTCTATATTTTGAAACTATCCTACAGCTCGTGATCCATTGAATATATCTCAACAAAACGAGACACAAATATAGACGATAGAGGGCAGTATATTTTTCTGTAAATAATTTGCGTACATGCATATATTATCCTTGTTATAAAAAACAATTATTATAACAAACATTTAGTATTCAATAAACATTCGTATGTTTCTCTTCACTAGTTAAGCCCTGTCAAGCTGCTAACGCAGCAAGGTCCACCACCAGTTTATTGCACACCTGAAATAAAGTGAATTCAAGGCTGTAGGCATGTACATATGTACAATCATACATGCATACATACATACATATGTACATATATATGAAATAAACTATTTAAGAATAAATACCTTCTTGCAGTCGCTTACAGTTCTCTTTTGCCACCGTGACCCATGTGTACTGCATGACAGCCTTACTGCTACCAAGCTTTGGAGTGCCCGTGTCCAAGTCTAGAAACTGCTCCATGCCACCAATTGGCTAGACTGCAGCCGTGTTGTCACTTTGATTCTAAAAATTTAAGCAATCAAAACAAGAACATCTTTACATTAAAGTTTACTTACCTCTTTACTGTTGGAGATTGCACTTGTGATTTTTTCTTATATTCTTATTCTATTTTTTAGTGTTTTGTGTATTTGGTGCACTATTTTTGTAAACACGAGTAGAATATTTTATTCGCCCATCTTGACGTTTATTGTGAGTCAAATCGTGTTCTACAAACGCAAATAAACTGACATCTGTTACATTTTTTGATCAAGATAGTCAACACTCGTGTTCTAAAACCCCAAAAAATAAATAATGCTAACATGTTAGCGTTTTTTATTGACGAGTCGTGTTCTACAAACAGGCTATAAGTCTATCGTCAGCAAGCTGAATGGAACTAATTATTCAGTTTGGAAAATTAAGATGGAATTAATCTTAATTAAAGAAGATTTGTGGGATACAGTTTCAAAGCCTAAGCCCACAGCGCCGGATGCTAACTGGATAAAGAAGGACGGGCAAGCAAGAGCATGTATTGGACTGATGGTTGAAGATTCACAACTGCTATATTTCAATGCGGCCAATGCATTTGATTACTGGAAAAATCTGAAAGATCATTTTGAAAAACCATCCCTGAATAGAAGAGTACATGTAATGAAGACCATATGTAAGTTTCAACTAAACGATGATGAAAAAATGGAAGCACACATTAATGAAATGATGGGATACATTGATCAACTTGCTGTCATGGGTGATCCATTAAGTGAATCATGGACTGTAGCAATGCTGTTGAGAAGTCTTCCTGATACTTATGATCCACTAATTGTTGCTTTGGAAGCTCGAAGTGACGAGGATTTAAATCTTTCATTTGTAAAAGGCAAGCTGATTGATACAGATCAGATACAACTGTAATGAAAGTTCAAAAAGGGAAATATCATAAAGATCAACACAACAATTTAAAGAAATGCTTTTATTGTGACAAGCCAGGCCATTTTAAGAAGGATTGTAGATTTTTAAAACAATCCATGAAGAAGAACAAAATAAACATCACAACACATCCTGAGTTAAATAATCAAGAGCATTGTTTTTTGTTTGGTAAAGTTGGTAAAGGAGACTGGTTCTTAGACTCTGGAGCTACTTGTCACATATCTAATCAAAAATCTTTCTTTACGAGTTTAAATGAAAATCACATTGAATTAGTTAACGTCGCAAATGGTTATCAACTTAATTCACAAGGTAAAGGTTCAGGTAAAATCGAGGTTATTAAAGAAGACAACACGTCTGAAACTGTTTATATAAAAGACGTTCTTTACGTTCCATCGATTGAATGTAATCTTCTATCAGTAAGAAAGTTAACCGAAAAAGGTTACGATGTCTTTTTTGGAAATAAAATATGCAGAATTATAAAAAATCACATTACTATTGCATTCGGTGATATGGTGAAAGATTTGTACAAGCTAAGAGTGAAAAACAATGAAATTAATCTAGTAAAAAATTAAAATCACAATGGGTGCATACATGAATGGCATCTAAAGATGGGTCATAGAGATATAAACATGGTAAAATGTATGCTGGCAGAAATGGACATTAAGGTAAACGATTGTGGAAATGATAATGAATGGATATGTGAGGTTTGTCTGAGCGGTAAAATGTCAAGAAAATCATTTCCTCAAAAATCAGGTGAGCAATCTAAAAGTATACTTGATTTGGTGCATACCGATGTTGCAGTGATGAATGTAAATACTCCAAGCGGTTATCGTTATTTTATTACTTTAATTGACGATTTTAGTCATTTTTGCGTAGTATACTTCCTAAAAAACAAAAATGATGTTTTCCTAAAACTAAAAGAATATTTTCATTATGTAAAAACAAAATTTAATAAGGTTCCGAAAATATTGCGGTCAGATCGAGGGGGAGAATATCTTGGTGACAATGTCAAACAATTCCTTAAGAATATGGGTACTCAGCAACATCTAACAGCGCCGTACACTCCTCAGCAGAATGGAGTTGCTGAGAGACGAAATCGTTATTTGGTCGGGATGGTAAGATGTATGCTCGGAGATGCGAAGTTACCAAATACTATTTGGGGTGAAGCTGTCTTAGCTGCAAACTTCATTCAAAATCGAACAATTACAAGATCCAGAAAAAATATTCCTTTTGAAATCTGGGAAGGGAAGAAAGTTGATGTAAACCAATTTCAAGTATTTGGTTCCGAGGCACATGTCTTAGTACCAACACAAAATCCAAAAAAGTTAGATTGCAAAACAGAAAAACTTATATTTATTGGGTACTCTGAATAGTCAAAAGCATTTCGTTTTCTAAACCCATCAAATTTAAAAATTGTAATAAGTCGAGATTTCAAAATACTAAAATCTAATTCAAAGAAAGCTGAAATTGTTAATTCTAAAGCTGAGGAAGTTGCAGTCGATTTAAGAAGAAGTAATTCAAGTACAGAAATTGATGTTATAGAAAATTGTATTCAAAATAATGAGGAATATTATTCTGCTGATGATGAGTTCGTACTTCAATCTGGAGATAAAAATGATGATACAACACAAGAATCAAAAGAAAGGAATGATGTAGATCTCACTTCCGAATCACCAAAGATTTTGAGAAGATCGAATCGTTCGAATTTGGGTGTGCAACCAAAGCGATACGTAAATTTAATAAAAAACGTTGATCCTTGTACATATAAAGAAGCTATAGAATGTGTCGATAAAGAAATGGGGATTAACGCTATGAATGATGAAATTAAATCGTTAACAAATAACAAAACTTGGGAGATTGTGCCACTACCTAAAGGAAGAAAAGCTATAGGGTGTAAATGGATCTACAAAATAAAGAAGGATTCAATTGGATTAACTGTTAAGTAGAAAGCAAGATTGGTTGCGGAGCGATTTAGCCAAAAATACGGTGTGGATTACGATGAAGTTTTCGCTCCGGTTGTAAGACAGGCTACTTTCAGAATGTTTTTAACTATTGCTGGCTCAAAGAACTATAAAGTTAAACATTATGATATTAAAACAGCGTTCTTAAATAGTGACCTTGATGAAGAGATATATATGCGACAACCACTTGGGTATGAAGAAAACAAAAACAGCAAAGAAAATATGGTATGCAAGCTGCAAAAAGGGTTGTATGGTCTTAAACAAGCGGCGCGTTGCTGGAACACAAAACTATTTGATGTGCTCAAACAGGAAGGGTTTGTTCAGGGAAATGCTGATCCTTGTTTATTGAAAAAAAATGCCGATGATGAATTTATTTATATTCTCGTCTACGTTGATGATATCTTAGTTACAACAAAAGGATGAGAATTTTGAAATAGTGGAGAAGATACTAGAGTGCAATTTCGATCATACAAAATTAGGTGATGTTAATTTCTACCTTGGTATCAAAATTGAGCGGTTGAATGACGGTTTCTATTGCATTAATCAAAGCCAATACATCGACTCAATTATTTTACGAGCTAACTTGCAAGATAGCAAAGTTTCAAGAATACCGATGGATGTTGGCTACGTTAAGTTAGATCGAAAAAATTTTAATATTATGCCAAGCAATGAAAAATATCAAGAACTTATTGGATGTTTGATATATCTTTCTGTTAATAGTCGTCCAGATATATCTGCAGCCGTTTCTATTTTAAGTCAACATGTTACACAACCAGCTGAAGAAGATTGGGTGGAATTGAAAAGACTAATCAAATATCTCAAGGGGACCATGAACATTAAATTGAAACTCGGTAGCAACAGATTAGAAAAACTTGTTGGATACGTTGATGCTGATTGAGCACAAAACCGAATTGACAGAAAATCGTTCAGTGGTTATGTTTTTAAATACAATAGTGGGTGTATAAGCTGGTCTTGTCATAAACAACAAAGCGTATCACTGTCGTCAACCGAAGCTGAATACATAGCGCTAGCTGAAGCAGCACAAGAAACTATATGGCTAAGAAAACTTATTGCAGATTTTGCAATTGAACTTCATGAACCTACAATTTTGTTCGAAGATAACCAAAGCTGCATAAAGTTAGTGGGATCAGAAAAATTTAGCAAAAGAACAAAACATGTAGAAACAAAATATCATTTCGTTCGCGATCTTAAAAATAAGAACATCCTGAAGTTGTGTTATTGCTCAACAGAAGAGCTGCAAGCCGATATATTAACTAAGCCACTTTCTTATATTAAATTTGATAGATTTAGAAGTATGTTTAAATTTTTTTAATTAAGGAAGGGTATTGGAATATAATTATTACAACTTGTTAATTGAAATACCTTATTAATTTATATATATAAGTATGCTTTTGATTTTATAGTCATGTATAAAATTAAAATATTTTTTAGTCTTCAAATAAATACAAATAGAATTACATACATTTCTCTATAAAAACAATAAGGTGGCACCGTGGCTGTCCAGTAAAGAAAATGGTGTTGGCTTAGTAGTATGTGTAAATACTCTTGGTCTGGTAGCTACACGTTGTACAGTTAAATTGGAACTTCAATAAATAATAAATATTCAATATTGTGTTAATCATTATCTTTCGAATGTCCTTTCTATTGCCTTGAGGTGTGGGTTAGTACACGGCATACACAGAAGGACAAAATTATTCACACACACATAGCAATCATAAATGAGGAAATATATCTGCTAAGCAAATCGGTTTTATTCATATTTTTTTATTATACTATGTTTATTAATTTACAGATTCATGAAAAAACAAACAAAAAACTAAAAATACAGAACTTCAGTATAAATTAATAACAAAAAATTAAAGATCACACTAATTTTCGCGAAGACATAATTATTCACACATTTGGTTATTTAATATTGGTTATTAAAATATTTAATTATTTAATAGCTAGTGGATAGTCCTTTTCTTTTTATGACTTCGTTTAGCCTGTTTGGCATTGAATTTACCAATTTTTTGGTAACTTCTTCTCCTATTTTTTCCCATTCCTGTTGGAGAATTTTTTTTAGCTGGATCTTGCTTGATATATTATGCTTTTGAAGTCTTCTGCCAACTTCATCCCAAAGATGTTCGATGGGATTCATGTCAGGTGACTGTGGGGGAGTTGGAAGTATATGCGGCACATGGTGGATGATCCACATACGGACATCATGGGCAGTATGCTTGGGGTCATTGTCCTGCTGGAAATAATAATTAGTACCAAGACCAAGCTTCTGAACACTTCTCTGCAGGTTTTCTTTTAAAATATTAAGGTAGACTGTCTTGTCCATTGTTCCATCAATAAACACCAAGCTACCAACCCCTGCCGCTGACATACAGCCCCACACCATCACCCCCCCCACCACCATGTTTTACAGTTTTTACTATATTGTTGCTTTCCAATGCACAATTAGGCTTTCTCCATACTCTCTCCCGTCCATCAGACTGGAAAATATTGAACTTGCTCTCATCTGTAAATAACACAGAGCTCCAGAACTCAGCGGGTTTACTTAAATATGCTTTTGCAAATTGAATTCTCTTTTTTTGATTAATTTTGCTTATGAGTGGCTTCTTTCGTGCTATTCGGGAGTTATAACCAGCACGGTGCAGAGTTCTGCGAACGGTTTTGGGATGAATATCTTTTCCGATTTCTTCTAGCAATTCTGCGGCCAGCTGTGTAGATGTAATTTTGGGATCCTTTTTGATTTTTCGCACAATTTTTCTTTCTTCTTTGGCGGTCAATTTTCGAGGCCTACCACTATGTGGACGACTTTTGAGGTCTGTATCATTTTGAAAACGTTTAATGATACTATAAATGGTAAATCGGCTTCTCTTTACAATTTCCCCAATTTGTGCACACGATTTTTTTTGCTTATGCAGCTCCAATATTATTCTCCTCTCATCTTCCGTGGTTTCCTTCTGCTTTCGACCCATTTTAACAAACTTTACAAATTTTTTCAATAATGAAACGTCGCAAATAAGAAATTCTTTGATTCAAAAGACGCTTACTATAAATAACTGTTTCATTTTGCAAATAGCGATGCCATACTACATAAAAACTTTAATGTTTAAGGTGAATACTTACCATGTGTGAATAATTATGTCCCCTTTATATTGGGATTAGTGGCCAAAATTGAAGTCACTATTTTTGCTTGACAAATATTTTGTCTATTCTTTTTAGTTTTTAGGTACTTCATCAAGGAATAATTTGTATAGACAAAATGTTTTGGTACATAAATGCATTTAGTAAGGAGATATGGTTTGATATAGTTATTATAATGTAATGTGTGAATAATTTTGTCCTTCTGTGTATATACATATTAGTGATGTAACGAATCTAAATTTTTGATATTCGCGAATACGAATACGAATATTTCAAACGATATTCGCGAATACGAATAAGAATATTTGAAACGATATTCGCGAATACGAATACGAATACGAATATTATATGCAATATGAAATATTAAAAAATTTATATGATAAAGGACTTCACACTCTTGCTGGTGTACATTAAAGTTAATAAAAAGTACCCAAAATTTTAATGATCGTCATTAAATAATATTTAAAAATGATACAAAGCACAAATTTCTATAAAAAAATTAATGTATTTGTACAAACTAAAATTTTTAGTCATGTAATTAAATTTCGTTTAGGATTTATGCATTTATTTATTTAATTTCTTTGGAAAAATATTCGTTTTCGTATTCGCGCCTGAATTTAACAAATACGAATACATTCGTATTCGCACCCACTTGAATTTAGCGAATACGAATACATACATATCCATACATATATTCAAATTTTGCAAGTCTTAACCGGGACTTACCAAATAAATTACAGGGAAAAACTGCTTGTCAGCATTTCCACTTTCTGTTTGTTTTCCACAAAATAAAAGCAAAAGATGAAAAATCAAGTCAAAGTACAAAATAAAATTTACTTTGAAACATTTGTAAAAATTGTTAAGCCGACGTAGCCGAACCTGCCGATTTACAGCCGCCGCCGAAAAACTTTTCATCAGCCGCCGCCGCCGAGAAAATTGCTCGGCGCAGGTCACTGGGTGTAAGTCTGCTTGTATCCCTGAGCATTTGGAAAATAATGCTGATTTAAGGAATCTTAAAGACTTCTTAGTATTTATAGAAAAAATGGTACTTATGTCCAAATAAGAGAGAGTGCTGAACGATATTCCATTATTACTATTAAAATGGACAATGTGCATAGGGAAATATATGTGTACATTGTATATATATTGAAAAACTGACAACGAACTTGGAATTGGAGCTGTATTAGTTTAAAATTGTGACCATTTTAAAGCTGAACCAAAAATAGTATTAGTCGACTTTTACAATGGAATCCATGTGCTCTTCAGCGAATTGCTCTGGGTACGTAGATGTCTTACTGATGACAGCTAACGTTGGGAGTTTGTTTGAAGATGTAGGTATAAAGTTTGTATTGTATATATTTTGTTTATCATGTTGATGTTGATTTTTTACAATAGCCCCTTCATCTTCTCCGTCCTTGGCTAGATGTATTTTTCGGAAAAGTGCAGGAAGTTAACCCAAAATTCTTGGCTCTTCATTTACAAGAAGTAGGCGGAAAAACATATGAAAAATCGATGGAGTATGTTCAAGAATTTATTAAAAGTTTATGTGAAGCCCCGCAAATGGTAAATTTTAAATGTATACGTATTTATATGGATGAAGAATTTAAATCTGCTGAACACTTTACGGTAATTATTTACATAGTGAAATTATGAATAAAATTCTGCGAGAAATATTTCTCTTTTATAATTAGAATTTTTATGGGCATCTTGAAAATTAAAAAAAGTATCCTATCCTACAGAAAATTAAAAAAAAATTAAATAAAAAAATTGGCAAAAAAATAACAGCTAAATTACATTGGTAGCCACTATGTGCACCATTAGTTTTAATGACATTATCTAATCACTTGGGCATAGAAGAGATAATCTTGCAGCAGTTGTCAATATGATCATCATACAATACTTTGTGCACTTTTTGCCACAATTGAGTCTTTGTTTTAATATCTTATTTTCCAATCCTTGTCGCAAATTCCCTAAAGCCCCAAAACATAACTTAGAGGCGTGGCGCTGTAAAAAAAGCAGCCAAACTACGGATGCAATCTAGTAAATCGAGATTCTTTCAAGTCATCTAAGGAAATTGCACCTGAAATAAATAACTGAATTTCAGCAAAAAGTGTTCGTCGGCGGTTATGTGATTAAAATCTTCCCCGAAGAATAGCTCGCAAAATTTCCTTGTTAATGAAAGTGAACTTAACGAACAGAAAATAACTTGCGAATCGTCATAAGAAATGGTGCGGTTCAGGTCTGAAAAAATTATGCAACATTCTCTAGAGCGATGAAACAAAAATTAATTTATTTGCAAATGATGCTGGGCGAAACATTAGAAGATGCAACAAGCGACAAGAATTCAACGCGTTACACGAAAAAAAAATCAAACATGGCAGTAATATAATAGTTTGGGAATGATTTTCTTATCCTGACGTCATCTCATTTCGGAGATAATTACGAAGGAGGTCTACAAAAACATTTTTGAATATTTTGTGTATAATATGCTGTGGAAAAAATGCCACTAAGCTAGTTTTTCCATAAAGATAACTATTCAAAACACTCTTCTAAGTTAGTAGGTGATTGATTTCATCAAAATAAGGATAGTCTTATCGGGTGGCCAAGCGAATCCCCCCGATCTCAAGCCAATTAAGAATTCGTGTGAAGATCTAAAAACAAGGATTGGAACAGAAAATATCCAAAAAAAGACTCAATTGTGAATTAACAAATAACTTTACACAACTTGAGATTATGGTTAAAAAAGAAAAACCTGAATTCGTAATTCTATCTGAAACGCTTTTGACTGGAGACGTAGAGGAAGAGGAAATATCAATCGAGGGATATGGTTTAATTTCAGCAATTTCGGAATTGTCAAGAACGGGACGTACTTCATTATATTTTAAGAAAGAGTGGAACGTGGAATTAATATTGGAAATAGTAGACAACTTAAAATATTGGTTAGGCGCATTTAAAATGAGGAATGGGAAGAATAACCTTATAATAGCAGCATATTATCGATCACCAAGTTATAGTGAAGCAGAATTTTGTACAGTATTTGAAAATTTTATTGAAGAACTAAGCGAGTACAATAGCGAATTAATAGTTTCCGGGGACTTCAACATTGATTGGTCAACGAATAATTTTTACAAGAAAAAATTAGAAATTATTATTAATGATAACGGCATAAAACAGATTGTCAAAGAATATACAAGAGTCACGGAAAATACAAAGACAATTATAGATTATGTGATAACTAACAGTAAGAAAGTATCTGTCAATAACTGTCGAATGATAAAACATTAAGTTTTGATTTGTGTATGGAAAATACAATTAGAACATTTGTCAAAAACCAAATTAATAGGGGTCAGAATAATGTAAAAAAATGGTTTGATATGGAATGTAGAACTCTTAAATACGAAACAATTAGAAAATATCAAATAGCAAAAATCTAAAATACTGTTGAGGCATGGAACAATTATAAAGCCGTTAGAAACAACTATAAAACCAAAATAAATGGAAAAAAATAAATACATAAAAAATTAAATAATAAGTACAAAAGACCCGAAACAAATGTGGATGGAAATAAAAAACTTAGTGTTAAAAAAGAACCGATCTGTGGTACAAACTGTAAGATTTAATAATATTGAATATGAGGACTATAATGTGATTGCTAATAAGTTTAATAATTTTTTATAGATAGCATAGAAGAAATTAGAAATAGTATGGAAAATTACATAAGTAACGTAACAGTGATAAATAATAATTTAAAATTTTTTTTAATAAGTCAAAATGAATTAAAAAACATATGTAAATCATTAAATAATAAACCTGGCTACAATAAAGTAACAACAATATTAATTTTGGATAACTGGGATATAACAGGCAAAGTACTGACAAAAATAATAAACGAATCTCTGGGTTCAGGAGTTTTTCCAGAAAATTGGAATGAGTCAATTATTATTCCAATTGACAAAGTTCATAAGACAAAATTATGCGAAGAATATCGACCAATAAATATGCTAAAAACATGTGAGTAAATAATAGAAAAATTGGTGAAAATGCAATTGGTAAAATATTTAGAGGGAAAGGAGATACTATCAAAATATCAATCAGGATACCGAAAAAATTACTCATGTGAAACAGCAGTTAATTATGTAGTCAACAGATGGAAAAAAAATATATAAAAGATGCAAAATTTTAGCAATTTTTCTTGATTTTAAAAGAGTATTCGAAACAATAGACAGAGAAATACTTTTAAAAAAGTTACATATGTATGGTATAAAGAATAAAGAACTAATGTGGTTTCAAACTTATTTAACTAACAGAAGACAAACAACGATAATAAATAAAGTAAGATCACGTACAACAAATAATGGTTATGGTGTTTCTCAAGGCTCAATTCTTGGTGTACTACTATTCATAATATATATTAATAATTTGCCAAATGTGTTAGATAAATGTGAAATAGTATTATACGCAGATGATACACTAGTTTATGCTATTGCTGAAAATTAAAAAAATTGTCAAGAGAACATGATGCACGACTTAGAAAAAATTAATAAATGGTTAAAAATTAATCAATTGAAATTAAACGAGAGCAAAGAAAAATTAATGGAAATAAATGCAAACACCGATGTTGTAATTAAATTTAATAATAGAGAAATAGAAAAGGTAAAAATATAAAATACATAGGTTTCGTGATCGACAGTGACTTGAAATTAAATGATCACATTGAATATGTATGTAAAAAGATCGGCAAAGAAATTGGTTATTTTAAAAGAATAAGAAATAAACTATCTATAAATACCGCGATAAATATTTATAATGTAATTATCAAACCTTATTTTGAATACTCATTTAGAATACCTGCTGTACAAAAAACAAAAATAGAAAGACTTCAAAAGCTGCAAAATAAAGCAATGCGCTCGATATTAAAATGCAACCGATACACACCAATTCAACTTATGCTAAATACATTAAAATGGCTCAATATTCAACAAAGAATAGAACTTAACACTAAAATTCATACGAAAATTGAAAGTGGGAAATGCACCTAAATATCTATGCGATCAACTTAATTTAGTGGGACAAGTACAACATTATCAGCTTCGAAACGTTCAAGATTTTAGATTGGACAATGCAACTACAAGTGCAATGCAGAGATCTCTTTTTTACAATTGTCTTAATCTATATAATGGACTTCCTTTAGAAATTAAAAACGAAATGAATGAATTTATATTTAATAAAAAATGTGCTCAATTTGTTAAGAATATTTCACAGAATGAGTATTAAATTAATTACTAAAATAATGTTGTAATGAATTTATATTTTATTTTTATATTATATTAATATGATTAAATTAAAAGTATGCCAAATACTAATTATTATTTAAAATTAATAAACAAACAAAAATTAAAAAAAGTGCAGAAAATATGGTATGATGACCCTATTGAAACCTGCCGCAAGATTATCTCTTCTATGCCCAACGGATTAGATAATGTCATTAAAACTAATGGTGTTAATGTAATTAACCGTTCCAATGTTATTTTTGTGCATAATGACCCAATAATCCTTTTGTTTTCACGATCTACTTTTTGTATGTTAATTAATATAAAATGTTACGTTTTTGTTGTTATTCTTATTTATTTTTGTAAAAATTTTATTTAGTTAGAAAAAAGGACTGGCAGTTTAGCGAAGCAGCTCCAAACAAAATAAAAAGACAGAAAATTTAAAAATAAGAAGAAAATATTAAATAAAAATAAGTTGGCGGCGTCGCCTATTTTCCGAGTTATAGGTCTCTGAACTTTCTATAAAAACTTCCCAAAATCTCAACATAAAAAATTTGTATAAATTATCGCATAAGAAATTAAAAAGAACAAAAATTAAGTAAACAAATTAACTGCGACCCTTCCCAGCAAAAAAAAGTTTGCCTACTAGAATGCAAAAAAGTGTATGTACTCCCCAGTCGTAAGTACTGACAATTTGACTGAATAACCCATTATATTTGTTTGAGAAGTTCAAAAAGTATGTGGTATCCTATACTTTTTGCCTACAAACATCCAAAAGTTAATAGATTACTGATTGCCTATAAGTATTCAATATTTAATGGGTTATATATTATAATTATATTTGCTTACAAATATGCAAAATTTTTAGATTATTTTTTGCATAAAATTATTCAAAAGTTAAATGGCAATTTTTTATAATGAAAATAAAAATAAGTATAATTTTCTAACAAAATTATAAACTTGTGCCTCTTTTTGGGATTTTTAAAAACTAGATTTTACAACGAAAATATGTAAATATGTTAATTGAAGGACATACGAAATTAATTAAATTTTTAATATAAATTATAGTAAACCAAAGTTATTTTGTTTTCAAAGCTCATTTTACCGATTAATTAATTTGTTTCCAGACGTACAAGTATTTCATTAACTGGAAAGTACTACAAGTACTTTGACGTCACACAGTGGCGTGAATTAAAAAAAAGTGTTAAAAAAACCGCAACTTTTGAACTAGTCAACCGATTTCGATGAGGCCAACTGTTTTGGAAAGTAGAAGTGTTGAGATTTTTAGAGAGCATATTTCGAGGCTTCCTGTTGTAACACAGGGTAGCTCCAAAGAGCCTCAAATTGGGAAAGTGCGGGTATCGAAATTCTTTCGGAGCTTGTAACTTTTGTAAATAGGGACCGATTTCAATAATTTTTTTTCAGCAGGATAATCTACGTTAAAAAATAAAAATTAAACATGCTAAGAGTATCATTTTATCTCTTTCAGTTTTTAAGTTATTTGAGTTGAAAAAATTTATTTTTTAATTTTTGGCCCTGACTTTTTTTATTCGTTAGTACATAACTTCTTTATTACTTGCCAAAATCAGTTTGTTTTATTGTTTTTGAAAGAAAACTTCATCACAATTCATATGAAAAAAAAATTTTTTGATATATCAAAAATTGTAGCAAGGAATAATTTTGCAGTTTGGAGTTTTAAAAATTATGAGAAAATTTTGTATATTTTGTGAAAAAAGTATTCTTATTTTTTGGAATATTTTAAAAAGTTATTGAGTATTTGGTAAAAAACTTTGATTGTTTCGGAGAAAAGAGACATTGAGAAAGGCTGTGAAATAAATATTGGACAGTCGTTAAGCAGCTTTGGGTCGGGGAACATCTCTCGCGTCATCGTAATTATTTCTTCAGTGCGGTCAGGCTTGTGTGTGTTGTTTGGCCTTCGAGAGTTTTTCGTCTCGCTCGCACTGGTTGACTGATCTGCCACGGATAACCGTATAATCTTGCGGTATTTTGTAGAATTTTCTTAACAACCACGTTGCCTACTTCCTATGTGAAGGCATAGGTCGTGTACAGTCAGTCACAAAACCTTTTAAAATACTGTTAATACCATCTTGGGCATATGGTCTACGTTACTCCGCCCATATTTGTGCAACACAACATATTATGCAAATTTACTTTGCATTAATATGTTTAATAAATAAATAAATATTGGAGATTTTTGTTGGTGCACCCTACATGCAGCATTGGTCGAAAACTAGCAATTTATTTTTAAAAAATCCGATCTCCGGATATGGCAAAAAATTGCACGGTCGTTTTTGTAAAATTTTTGGTTTTTTTATTATAAATAAACTTGTTACAAGTAATCTGTAAGAAACTCTTGACATCCTACACATAAATGTAGGCAGGAGAGGAGATTTTATAAAATTGCTAAAATTTTTCGAACACAATTTTCCCAATAAAAAAAAAGTATTATAAAATTCTAATTTGGGAATCATTTTAATTTTTATCAATAGTATACCCAACAAGAACACTACCAGTCAATTGACTGCTCATTTGATCGATAGTCAGGCAGGATATATTCATCATTGCGTAGAACAAAGTTTCCATCACTTTATTAAGGGCAAAATGAAAAATGTGATGGAAACTTTTGTGTACGTGTGATCTTGCATCTCTCTCTAACTATCGAATATAACATATAGTTGAACTGCTCACTCCAGTGCTTTTTAATAATCAATGATAGCATAAATATTACTCAAGTTTGACTTATCATAATAGAGTAATATATCCCCCACAATTGAGTAATCATACATGATTGGTATAATGACAATAAATATAGTTTTTATTATTTTAATTGTTTTTTTTTTATTATAAAATGATATAAAAGTAAATAAATAATTTAAAATAAGAGATCTAATTCAGCAAAAACAAAATAAACTAAGCGGTATATTGCCCTCTTTATGCCTTTTCACCACCAACGCATCTTGCTTTTTACAAATACATATCTAAAATTTTGAAAAGAAATATAAATTAAATTAAATTTTGTAAATTTCTTTATTAAATATTGTTTTTACTTATCTTTTTTAACACTTTTAAATTTTACTTTTCACAGACAGATTTAATTCTAGTTTTTTTTTTATAAAACTCGATGTTGTAAAAGTTTTGGCATATGTACATTAGATGTCCCACTCTAACATATATGCTAGAGTAGAACAACTATAATCAATAAATAAATCCATCATCATTTTCTATCAAATGACTAGTCAATTGACTATCAATATTGAATTCAATATAAATTGCTGCAATTGTGTTAGTAAAAAAATTTTGTTTGTGTTAGTTTCAGTCATTCATTTCTTGTAGGGTACATTCAGCTTTGCAAACTGAAAAAATATTGTTCTCCTACCTTCAATACTTTTTGAAATATTCAAAATCCAATTTTGATTAAAAATTTTAATTTTCTACATTTTTTATTTTTGTCTAAATTATTAATCTTATTTTCTTTACTGCAAATGTTTCTTAATTTTTTCTATGTTATTACAAAAGTAGATATAATTGTCTATTCAACGGCATATAATATGTATTCTTTTGCCATTATATCAGTCTTAAAATGTATACACAAATATAACACCTCAGTTAACAATTTACGTGTTTTATCTGATACTCAAACAAACCCACATTTTTTATGAACTCCTGAACCTGTTATTAAATACTTTCCTTACTTGAATACAATAAAATATAAGAATTTATATACACACACAGTATATATATATACACAGAAGGACAAAGGTACCTGTGCGCACATCTCCATTATGCGTATGGTTTTACCTGATAATTGTATCGCTTTTGTATTCGTAGTTTGTAAAATAACTATATACTTAAGCTGCGAAATATCTTATGTCACTATTTCAGTTATAACTATTACTATCATGAAGATAACAATTAAAAATAAATCGCTCGTGAATGCAATAAATCAATTTCTAAATTTCAGAATAAAAATCAGGATTGGTTAGATATGGGACTATCTACGGAAATATACCCAAAGAAGTTTGGTCGCCCAAATAAAGATTACGATAATGTTGGACGCAGGAGCAAAAGAATTAAACAAGAAGACTTGATACATACGTATTCGGAAAATGAAATCAAAGATACATTCAAATTGATTTTAGCGAGGTCTCAACTAAAGCATTCCAACGCCAAAATATAGAAAAAGGTGGGCCTTTGCCATCAAGTACATTGTTGTTAAAAAGAAAATCGGAAATTTTGCCACATCCGATAACAGTGGATAACCAAAGTGCAGTCATTAGTTTGTCAGACCTTCTTCATAATACAACATCAAGACTCATCGCTACTTTTGACGAAAGAGACTTAGATACATGTAATAATTCTGAACTAACACTAATATACAAATGGGGATGTGATGGATCATCTGGATTTTCAGAATATAGACAGCCCAGTGCATACGGTAATGAGTTCTCCAAAGTTTTAATGGCATCGTTAGTACCATTAAGGCTTCGACTACACAATGAAATGCCTTCAACAAGTAAAAATGAATTTAAAGATATGTGGGTAAATACTACTCCAGGCTCAAAGTTTTTATGCCGACCAATACGTTTTGAATACATCAAGGAAAACAAAGAAACAACTCCAAATCTGGTTGATGGTATAAGACATGAAATTTCTAATATGGAACCCATTGACGTTCATATATTAGGACGACTAATAACAGTATCTCTTAGGCCTTATTTAACATTGATAGATGGAAAAGTTGCAAATGCAATAACCGATACAAAATCTTATTTGATTTGTAATATATGCGGAAAGAAAAATTCTGATTTTAAGGACATTGAGAATTATACTCCAACTAATGAAGATGCTCTTAAGCTTGGAATATCACCACTTTATGCTCGGATTCGATTATGGAGTACATTTTACATCTATCTTACGACAATAAATATCGCAGTGTTCCAGAACATCAGATCCTTCCAGTTGCAAATAATTCTGCTTTAAAACAGATACGGTTGGAAGAAAAGAAAAGAGTTCAAGATGAGTTTATGAAACGTGGCCTAATCATTGACCAACCTTTATATGGCTATGGAAACTCCAATAATGGCAACACTGCTAGGCGATTTTGTGATGACTCTGAAACCACATCTTCTATAACTGGTATTAGCTTTAATCTCATAAGACGTTTCAAAATAATACTGGCTTAAGTTCAGTAATTTCAATTCTTATTGAATGAAATATTATTATTAATTAATGTGAGTATCTAAAGAAGAGAAGAAAAATTAAACTTAGACTTTAAGCTGGGGGAAATACCGATACTTTTCTGTGCAGCCACGCACTTCATCAGCACCCTAGTCTATCTACTTGGGTAGAGATTCTTATTAACATCAGCTATTTAACTTAAATGTACAATGAACGGAATATGAGAAACGATTGTTGTGTATACAATTGATTTACCTTTGGTAAACAATTGTCTAAGTTTAATTTTTCTTCTCTTCTTTAGATACTCACATTAATTAATAAAAATATTTCATTCAATAAGAATTGAAATTACTGAACTTAAGCCTGACTTAAAATTACTTCTGATTAAAAATCACTAAAAGTTCAATTAAAAAATTTTTTACAAATGTTTCACTTAAATAATCTTGGGCACGTGAAAAAATATGTTCACTTGGCAATCACTGTTTACTTGGCCATCACAGTTTCAGAATGCTGGAAATCCAAGTAAAAAACTGTAGAATGCAACAAGTAACATTAAGCCACTACAATTATACTTACATGCATGTACCGATGGTACATCGAATAAGTAAAAATAATTAATGTGATGATCGTAAAAAGATAAGTAAGAATAGTTAAACATACTGAGGTAGAGTAAAATAATTTCGTGCTAACCTAAATAGAAAAATGAAAAATTGGAAAAAACAGAAAAATTAATAGTGATACTTATAAATGTGTTTACCAAAGGTAAATCAATTGTATACACAACAATCGTTTCTCATATTCCGTTCATTGTACATTTAAGTTAAATAGCTGATGTTAATAAGAATCTCTACCCAAGTAGATAGACTAGGGTGCTGATGAAGTGCGTGGCTGCACAGAAAAGTATCGGTATTTCCCCCAGCTTAAAGTCTAAGTTTAATTTTTCTTCTCTTCTTTAGATACTCACATTAATTAATAATAATATTTCATTCAATAAGAATTGAAATTACTGAACTTAAGCCAGTATTATTTTGAAACGTCTTATGAGATTAAAGCTAATACCAGTTATAGAAGATGTGGTTTCAGAGTCATCACAAAATCGCCTAGCAGTGTTGCCATTATTGGAGTTTCCATAGCCATATAAAGGTTGGTCAATGATTAGGCCACGTTTCATAAACTCATCTTGAACTCTTTTCTTTTCTTCCAACCGTATCTGTTTTAAAGCAGAATTATTTGCAACTGGAAGGATCTGATGTTCTGGAACACTGCGATATTTATTGTCGTAAGATAGATGTAAAATGTACTCCATAATCGAATCCGAGCATAAAGTGGTGATATTCCAAGCTTAAGAGCATCTTCATTAGTTGGAGTATAATTCTCAATGTCCTTAAAATCAGAATTTTTCTTTCCGCATATATTACAAATCAAATAAGATTTTGTATCGGTTATTGCATTTGCAACTTTTCCATCTATCAATGTTAAATAAGGCCTAAGAGATACTGTTATTAGTCGTCCTAATATATGAACGTCAATGGGTTCCATATTAGAAATTTCATGTCTTATACCATCAACCAGATTTGGAGTTGTTTCTTTGTTTTCCTTGATGTATTCAAAACGTATTGGTCGGCATAAAAACTTTGAGCCTGGAGTAGTATTTACCCACATATCTTTAAATTCATTTTTACTTGTTGAAGGCATTTCATTGTGTAGTCGAAGCCTTAATGGTACTAACGATGCCATTAAAACTTTGGAGAACTCATTACCGTATGCACTGGGCTGTCTATATTCTGAAAATCCAGATGATCCATCACATCCCCATTTGTATATTAGTGTTAGTTCAGAATTATTACATGTATCTAAGTCTCTTTCGTCAAAAGTAGCGATGAGTCTTGATGTTGTATTATGAAGAAGGTCTGACAAACTAATGACTGCACTTTGGTTATCCACTGTTATCGGATGTGGCAAAATTTCCGATTTTCTTTTTAACAACAATGTACTTGATGGCAAAGGCCCACCTTTTTCTATATTTTGGCGTTGGAATGCTTTCCACCATCCGTCTTAATATTTTTGGAGACGCAACTGGTAGCACATCTACGATTTTGCCTGCTTCTTTTAGTTGAGACCTCGCTAAAATCAATTTGAATGTATCTTTGATTTCATTTTCCGAATACGTATGTATCAAGTCTTCTTGTTTAATTCTTTTGCTCCTGCGTCCAACATTATCGTAATCTTTATTTGGGCGACCAAACTTCTTTGGGTATATTTCCGTAGATAGTCCCATATCTAACCAATCCTGATTTTTATTCTGAAATTTAGAAATTGATTTATTGCATTCACGTATCTTCTTTTCATATAATTTAAGAAACCATATGTAGTAGATATTATGTACATCATTTGGTCTGCCTTGACCAACCCAGTACTCCCATCAGTGAGGTTTTCCTACATTAATTAGCAGAGCGATTTATTTTTAATTGTTATCTTCATGATAGTAATAGTTATAACTGAAATAGTGACATAAGATATTTCGCAGCTTAAGTATATAGTTATTTTACAAACTACGAATACAAAAGCGATACAATTATCAGGTAAAACCATACGCATAATGGAGATGTGCGCACAGGTACCTTTGTCCTTCTGTGTATATATATATACTGTGTGTGTATATAAATTCTTATATTTTATTGTATTCAAGTAAGGAAAGTATTTAATAACAGGTTCAGGAGTTCATAAAAAATGTGGGTTTGTTTGAGTATCAGATAAAACACGTAAATTGTTAACTGAGGTGTTATATTTGTGTATACATTTTAAGACTGATATAATGGCAAAAGAATACATATTATATGCCGTTGAATAGACAATTATATCTACTTTTGTAATAACATAGAAAAAATTAAGAAACATTTGCAGTAAAGAAAATAAGATTAATAATTTAGACAAAAATAAAAAATGTAGAAAATTAAAATTTTTAATCAAAATTGGATTTTGAATATTTCAAAAAGTATTGAAGGTAGGAGAACAATATTTTTTCAGTTTGCAAAGCTGAATGTACCCTACAAGAAATGAATGACTGAAACTAACACAAACAAAATTTTTTTACTAACACAATTGCAGCAATTTATATTGAATTCAATATTGATAGTCAATTGACTAGTCATTTGATAGAAAATGATGATGGATTTATTTATTGATTATAGTTGTTCTACTCTAGCATATATGTTAGAGTGGGACATCTAATGTACAAGTAGTTGAATAGTGGATGTGCTGCCCCCATTAATTTTAATGGGGTAATAAAAATGATGTTAATTAGCCAATTAATGATGTGATAAAAAATTAATGGGGGTGTCGGCTTTGTTTGATGTGTGTGTGTGTTTATATTTGGTGTTTGTTTACATATTTTTTATGTGTTTATGTTTCGTCCGTCTGTCGGGCGTATTGATTTCCGTTTGGTTGTTTATATTTGGAGGCTGTCGGTGGCGCGTTAGTTTATGTTTCGTCCGTCTGTCGGGCGTATTGATTTCCGTTTGATTGTTTATATTTGGAGGTTGTCGGTGGCGCGTTAGTTTTTGTGTGTCTGTCTGTCCGTGGGAAGTTTTGGTTGTTTGATACTTGTTGATAAATTTTGTTTATATTGATTGTGTGCATGTGTGTAATGGCATCCATTCATCCATGTTTGCTATACGCTTGTTTGTCTGTCCTTCGCTGGCTGGCGTATTAATGATTAACAAAAATGAAATGAAGAAAAAATTGTTGTCAAGTAATGATTTTGGAAGAGAATAGTTTGTAATTAATTCTGATAAAGAAAATATTTATGTATGTAGCTTTTTTTGTGATCGTTGATTTATAAACATTTGTATATATCTATGTATGTATGTATGTATACACTTTTGATACATGTAGATATGTAAATACATTCAGACATAGGAAGAAATATTTGTTTACATTAAATTTTGAGAAGTATGCATGCTGGAGATCGCTTCTATGTTGACCCTCAAACTTTTTCGCTATTTGTTTACATGAAATTTTTTGTCAAGTGGTTGATGTGAAATTATGTATAAATTTGTTGTGCATGCTTCTGCTGGACATCTCAATTTTGTCTTATAGTTTTGTTTGATATACTAACATACATACATGTATGTATATGTACATACGTACATTTAAATCTATAAACAAATGTAATAACATGATAATGTTTTTTAAATTCTCCTTAGAAACAAATATTCGTCTGATCGATTAAATTTCCAATTGTGTTGCTAAGTATAAAACATACTGATGAAATTTGTTTATGTAACATATTAAATCTATGAGTATGTATTCGAATATGTACATATGCATGTACTATATGTACGTATGTTTGTTTATTTTTGTGTACATGTCAACCAGCAACGCTTTACTTTTTTCGTGTACCCTTTTGATTTTAGTATTATTATTAAATTGATGAATTTTCTTGAAGTAGTAGTTTCCATGTGCAACAAATTTTTAATGACTGTAATATTCATTTTACAATATAAATTAGTTTGTAGATTATTTGATAACAAACCATTTTTATTTTACTATGTATGTATATTAAATATAGAAGATTTGTATAGTTTTATATGTATTTTTTATTTTATTTTTATTTTATTTAATGTACATGTGTATGTAAAAATATTTTAGGATAAAAATATACAATTGAATATTAATTATTTAATATTGTTGCCTCTACTAACTCCGCTGTCTCCTTCAGCAGTTCGTCATCCGTATTTTCATATAGGGCAAGAAAACATGCGACATCTATATCTGGGAGCACTTTAATATCAATTATTTGAACTACCTCTCTGCCTGATCCTCTTGAAACTGTAGGCTGAGGTGTTTGACATTGTTGAGTGCTAATGTTCAAAAAAATCTCCTCGTCACCCTCGAGAAGATTTTCATATGCTCCATTTTGTCCAGTCGTGTTTTCTTCTTCTAAATTGATGTGGAGGAATAGCTCCTCATCACCTTCTAGCATCTCCCTATATTTGTTTAATGTACAAATCGGTGTTGTCATGACGGGATTCATTGTTCAAATAAAAATTTTTTAAATTTTTTCCTTTACTTTGAAATTGTTTACTACATTAACATTTTTTTCACTACAAAATTTAGCAACGTTAGGATTTTTTTAATTATGTAGGAATGTACGTATCCCTCTGCATACTTTCTATATGTTTGTAATAAGTTTATTTGATACACATACAACATACAAAGCAATGCTTGTTTATATTAAATTCGCCAAACTATACATACTTTAACATGTTTGTACTTGATCCCGGATGTCTTTTTTTATTTTTTATTATTTCTTTCTGAAGATCATGTGATACTCATACATAGGTATATACGTAGATACAAAATTAGATTTGTTTACATTACATTTTTGCAATCTGCATATGCCTGCTTCAGCATGATTCTAGTTAAACGTATTATTTTTTTTGTCAGTAAAAATTTTGAATCGTAGGCATTTCTTTCGAGCTGATTGTTGGGGTTTTTTACTGAAATTTTTAAGTCGAAGATATGTATGTTGCTATAAGTACAAAAATTTTATTTTCTGTAAGTTAGTACATTATTTGTATTTCAAAGAAGAACTTCGTACAAGTAGATTCTTAATACCTCAACATATAATAGAGTTCATTTATGTTATTATATAGAACTAATTTAAATAAATAAATCAAAGATATTGTCTTATGTTGTTTAGAACAATTTGAAAGTTTTGAAGTGATCTTTTTGAAAAATAAAAAACAAATTTAAAAAAATTTTAAGTGATATTGTTATATATAAAAACAAATTTGAAAAAGTTTGAAGTAATCTTTTTGAAAAATAAAAAACAAATTTAAAAAAATTTTAAGTGATATTGTTATATATAAAAACAAATTTGAAAAAGTTTGAAGTAATATTTTTAAAAATAAAAAACATATTAAAAAAAAAAAAACAATCTAAGTATGTATTCATCAGGTTATTATTTTCCTCAACACCAAATTTCTGCAGAACAACAATATATACCCATGTTACATTTTCCTCAACAACAATATGTTCCAATAGAGTATTTTCCGCAATACCCATACACTTTTCCACAACAACAACAATATGTACCGATAGAGTATTTTCCGCAATACCCATACACTTTTCCACAACAACAACAGTATGCACCGATAGAGTATTTTCCGCAATACCCATACACTTTTCCACAACACGTAGGCTCAGCTCAACAACAACACATACCAATGCAATATTTTCACCCACAATCAACCCCTTTTTATTATAACGTGACAGGAAATAATCAAATTCAACAATATCCCGTATCAATTAATCCTCCAACATCGTCAGCAGCCCTACAGCATGTCCAATATAACAATCCTACATATCATCCTTTGGCTAACAATCATCAATTTAACGTTTCATCGAATTATTCTGAAGACCGTGAGGAACAATATCTAAATATTCGGAATGAAAATAGAGAAGAAAATTCCTTATCAAATATTAATGAGAACACTCAGATGGAAGATGATAACACTCAGATGGGAGAAGAAGAAGAAGAAATAGATATTTTGAATATTGGTGATAATGATGATTATGAAATTTTAAGAAATGGACAACAAGCTATAAATGAAAACAATGACACCCCCAGATATTATAATATAAACAGGGCCTTCAAAAATAAAATAGCAATATACGGAATTCCCAATAAAAAAGATGATATTATTTTTGAAAGGTTTATTGATGATAACAAAGATGTTGTAAGGGAAAGACTTGAAAACAGTTTGCTAAAACATAATATCATAAAGTTTATGATTACGCTTATTGGTGAATATATGAAAATCGTTGACGAAGATATGCAAATAACAAATATTTCACATAGAGCAAAAATGAGCTTATTATGTAGAGGAGATGATATTAATGAAGTTGTTGGGAAACAAATTGTTGAAATACAGAACAAAATGTCAGAATTTCAGGAGAGAGATTCTGGTTGGACATTAATTCGAATTGTTCGTATGGAAATAAATATTAATAAATCGTCATTGGTAAAAGGATCATATTGGATAAGTTCGCCTGCAAAGCTTGCTAATCGATGCGCATGCATCAATATTGAAAACGATGACAGTTACTGCTTCAAGTGGGCGTTAATTGCAGCATTAAGTACTTCAACAATTACACATAAAGAACGGTGCAGCTCTTATAACATCGACGATATTGATTCCAATAAAATCACTTTAGAAAATAATTTTACAATAGATTTTTCATTCTTAAACTTCCCCTTAAAGTTACATGATATAAGAATATTTGAAGAAAGAAATATCAATATTAGCGTAAATGTATTTGGTTACGATGAAGAAACCGATGAAATAGTTGGCCCATATTACAACACAAGAGAAGAGAAACAAAATCATGTTAACTTAATGTTATTAGAAAATGCTGAGCGGTTTCATTACATCTTTATAAATGATATTTCAAAGTAAGTAAAAATATTTATACATATACACAGATTTGTATAATTTATTTATTGATTTTATTTTTTAAGACTTTTGAAACGACAGACAACCAAACATTGTAGTAAACTATTATTTTGTAACAGTTGTTTACAATACACCCATCAAGAATATACAATGGCTCAACACAAAATGGAGTGTGGTAAAGTTGTAACGAAGCTGCCGGCACCTGAAAATTCAACACTAAATTTCAAAGATTATCAAAGGAAAATAGACGTCCCTTTTGTAATTTATGCAGATTTCGAATGTGTCCTAGAAAAAATAGAAACTAGTGTAAGTGATAAGACTAAATATATTCAGAAACATATTCCTTGCTCATTTAGCTATCAAATTAAATGTAAACATAATAATAAGTTAGATAAGCTAGTAGTTTATACAGGAAAAGATGCTTCAGTTAAATTCGTTAAATTTTTGAATAGAGACTGTCAGGAAATCTATAATAATTATCTCTCAAAAATAAATCTTATGGATACTCTAACTCCTGAAGAATTAGTATCATTTCAAAATGCTCAGATTTGTCATATATGTGAAAAATATTTAAATAGTGATCGCGTGAGAGATCACTGTCACATAAGTGGCAAATTTAGAGGAGCGGCGCACAGAAGTTGTAACTTAAATTATCAAGTCCCTAAGTTTATACCAATATATTTCCACAACTACTCATGCTATGACTCCCACCTGTTTGTGAAGGAGTTAGGTCAAAATGAAAATAATTTGAAAGTCATTCCGCTTAATAAAGAATTGTACATATCTTTATCACAATTTATTAAAATGCCCGATAAATTCAATCTTGAACTCAGATTTCTTGATACATTTCGCTTTATGCCTCACAGTTTAGAATCCTTAGCTAAAAATCTTTCGGACAGTGATTTCTGTACAGTTAGAAATCAGTTTAAAACCAAAACAGAGTTCGATCTTATACGAAAAAAGGGTATTTTTCCGTATGAATATCTTGATTCATTTGAAAAGCTTAATGAATCTCGCCTCCCGTCTAGGGAAGACTTCTTTAATAAACTCAATAACAAAGAATGTTCGATTGAAGATTACGCTCACGCCAGAGATGTCTGGCATACTTTCAATTGCAAAACTCTTCGTGATTATTTAGAATTATATTTGAAATCAGATGTACTATTATTAACTGATATATTTGAAAACTTCCGAAGTGTTTGTAAAGGAATTTACAACTTAGATCCTTGTCACTACTATACTGCTCCAGGACTATCATGGGATGCTATGCTGAAGTACACAAATATTAAATTAGAGTTATTAACTGATATAGATATGTACAATTTCTTTAAAAAAGGTATACGTGGTGGACTTGTACAATGTGTTAAAAGGTATTCCAAAGCCAATAATAAATATCTAGAGGATTTTGATAAAGACAAGCCCTCAGAATTTCTAATATATTTAGACGCAAATAATCTGTACGGCTGGGCCATGTCAGAGTATCTTCCTTATGGAGGATTTAGATGGTTGACAAGTGAAGAACTTAATCTTGATCCTAGATATATAGAAGATAATTCAAATGATGGTTATGTATATGAAGTAACTTTAGAATATCCTTCTTATTTACATGAATCACATAATGATCTACCTTTTTGTCCTGAAAATAAAGAACCTTTAGGAACAAGACAAAAGAAGTTGATAACCGATTTCTCTGTGAAAAATTCCTATGTAATACACTACAGAGTTCTTAAGCAATGTTTGGAATATGGTTTAGTTCTAAGGAAAATTCATCGCATTCTCACTTTTAAACAATCTCCATGGTTAAAAGATTATATTGATTTAAATACTCAACACAGAGCTGTCGCCAAAAATGATTTTGAAAAGAGTTTCTTTAAACTACTTAATAACGCAGTATATGGCAAAACCATGGAGAATGTGCACAAAAGAAAAGATGTACGAATAATAACAAACTGGAATAGATCGAACCGAAACCGCTTAGGAGCTCAAGAGTGGATATCCAAAGCTAATTTTCACAGCTTGTCTATATTTTCAGACGATATGGTTGCAATAGAAATGAATAGAGACAAGACATATTATAATAAGCCCATATATTTAGGATTTTGTGTCTTGGAGCTCTCTAAATGGAAAATGTACGATTTCCATTACAGGTATATGCAACCCAAATTCAAATCAAATTTATCTCTTAATTATATGGATACAGATTCATTCATATATACCATAAAAACGGATGACTTTTATATTGATATAAAAAGTGACTTAATACAAGAATTTGATACTTCTGATTACCCTGAGGATAACAAATATGGTTTCCCTCGTCTAAACAAGAAGGTGTTGGGAATGATGAAGGATGAGAATTGTGGAAAGGTTATGAAAGAGTTTGTGGGATTGAGATCTAAAATGTATTCTTTTAGCGTCCAGTATGAAAATGATACTAAAAAATCTAAAGGAGTAAAGAAATGTATTCTTGATAAGTATAGTTTATCAACTTATAAAAATTGTTTGTTTAAGAAGTCTATAATATATGATAATATACTAACATTTAAGTCAAAAGTACATCAAATTTATACTAGTGAACTAAAAAAAGTAATTTTAAGCTTTGAAGATGACAAAAGAAAAGTTAAACCTGATGGTATTAATACATTTGCGTATTATCATTATCAAATCGAGGAAACTAATCCCCATTATGAATTAGATATGCTATTAATGGAAATTGATAAACTTGAAGAAGGTTGAAATTTGTGAAAAAAATAAACATATTTTATATATATCTATATGGTTTAACATCTAGTTATAAAACCAAAATTTTTTAGCTTATAAATAATATTATTAAGGAAACAAATTGTTAAAAATATAAATATATACATAAATATATACATACATACATATAGTTTAGTTTAATAACTTTTTTACTTTGTCTTTTTGATATAATTTTTAAAAACTAAAAGAAAGAATTTTATTAACATTTTATTTATACTTTTATTGAATTTTTGGTATTAAAAATAAACGTATATGAATTGATTAAATTTATTACATTGATTTTTCTTATATTATAAATCGTGCATCTGCACGTGTCTGGTCCTTCTATACAATCTGAGCTGTACCAAGGACAACAAGAAAAGTGTTCTGCATCATTATTATCCTCCACACCAAAGTCTTCGTTTTCTTTAAGCATGTGAAGAAAACATAGTACTGCATCCTTATGTTCGTGCATTAAACATATTTCATATTCCTTAAGAAATTGTTCTACTAGAGATTTCATGGTTAAGTTCTTAACGTAATGAATGACTATTTGATATTGTGTTAAAATTTTGATTTCACAATGATACATATAAATTGTCGATTACAATTGTTATTTTCTCTCTCTCTCTCTCTCTTTCTGTCTCTTTCTACATCTAATCGCTCCACATAGACATATTCACTATTTCACAACAAGTATTTTCAAGTAGACTTCTTATTATTTTCTCTCTCTCTCTCTCTTTCTGTCTCTTTCTACATCTAATCGCTCCACATAGACATATTCACTATTTCACAACAAGTATTTTCAAGTAGACTTCTTAGATTCATCGAATCTACATTTAATATCAATATTAGTAAAATACTCGAAGACAAAAGAACTTAAAATGGACTCTTCCCAAAATCTAATTAAAAAGTTTAGTTCATTGAACAACAAGTCCTTGATCCATATCAAGGAATTAGATATTTCAAAGAAATATCGGATTGTTACTGCCCAGAGGACAACGACGAAATACGGGACAACTGTGAAGATAGAAATGGAGGATCACTTCATGTTCTTACCAAACAGGTACAACTCCCTATCGGATGAGGAGCTCAACCACCTCTCAGACGGTACATTCTGTGTACAAAGACAAGGGGAACGAAATTTAATTTTGTATAAGGAGGAGGTGGAGGAGTTTTTGATCTCAAATGGCCAATACCCAATTTGGCAGTAATGTAAATTTATTGTATACATACATATATATTTTGCAACTAATAAAACAAAATTTTATATACATTATTTAATTTTAAATTGTAGTCTTTTTATTTATTTCATAAAGATATTGAAGGCATAAATGACCACAATTAAATGTATTAAACTTCTGATATTGATTATAGTTGTATCTTATATTTTTACCCAGATATTTGATCACTTCTCTAGGAGGTTGTAAGTTTCCAAAGCTATCGAAATATTCTATTTCTTTATTGTTTTTAAAATATGCTACCCAATGTGTGCCGAGTCCTGTTGCCACATCTAAATTGATTATTCCACATTCTTTTTTCCTCGCACGCTTTGGTAGAGTGTTCAACATATAAACTCCTCTAAAGTATGGAATTTTTGATGAAAAATTTTTTAGATCAACATCGGTCAATGGTCTAGTGGGCAGCATTTGTATTAGTTTTTTGAATTTTCTTTACAAATCAAACCATAACCTTTCTTATATGGTTTGAGGAAAAGTCCTTCACCTACCGCTATAGATTCTATCGCTCTATTATGTCTAGCAGCTTCCTCAAGTTGTCTTTTTGCATTTTTTGTTGCATTTACAGTCTTCGCTATAGCAGCACCTCCAGTCGCTAGACTACCAATTGCTCCTAGAGCGGTTAAAATTGGAATTAATGGCAAAAAACCACCAATTTTTGGAACACGTATTATACGTGGTGCTATAATTTGTGATTTTTTCCCCTTCAAAGAACTGTTAATAGTTTTTCGTGCAATTTTAATGGCTGAGTTAATATCCAACGGTTTTTTCTTCTGCAACATTTTTGATGCAGCTCTAATTGATGTGCTAAACAGCTTTTTAGCATTTAAACTATTTTTTTTATTTTGCTTTTTCTCCACACCCATACCAAATTTTGTTTTAGCTTTCATCGCGTTAGTAACCATATATGCAAATAATTTTTCTGTGACAGTGCTATCTTTTGAAAGAACTCGGTTCCAAGCTTTGTTTTCAAGTATTTTATCAGCTTTATGTCTAGTACTTAAATCCTTATTTTGAGAATAAGCAATGTCGTGCTCTTTACAAGCGAAATCCAATATATTAATTCCTTTATCACCTCTACGTAAACGTTTTTGTAGTTTTGTTCCAGGTCCACAGTACTGATATCCAGGAAGATGAAGTTCAACAGGTAGAGAGTTTATTATATTGTTAACTAAACCTTCTCCAATGACAGTTTTGTTATGACTAAATGATTTCCGATATCGTATAACCATATTATTTTATTTTTTTCTATAATAAAAGGTAGTATTTATGAATTGCATTTAGTAACAAAAATGCAGTTAGTAAAACAACATAAAAATATTTTAATCCGTAATGTTGATGCTTCATCAAACATTAGCTCAAAAATAAAGCATAGTTCCCTCTTACCAAATTCTATTCGTGCTCTAATAGTTGGCCCATCAAATTGTGGAAAGACTAATATTATGATTAGCTTGATAGAAAGTCCTAATGGACTCAAGTTTAAAAACATCTATTTATATTCAAAATCGTTATATCAGCCGAAATATGAATACCTGAGAAATTTAATTTTACCAATAAAAGGAATGGGATATTACACATTTACAGATAATGAATCCGTTATTTCCCCTAATGAAGCTAAAAGCAATTCAATTATGATATTTGACGATGTTGCATGCGAAAAGCAAAATAATATACGTGCATATTTTTGTATGGGACGACATAAAAATGTTGATTCATTTTACTTATGTCAAACGTATACCAGAATTCCAAAACATTTGATAAGAGACAATGCTAATGTAATTATAATGTTTAAACAAGATGAGAAAAATATGAAGCATGTTTATAGTGATCATGTGGCAAGCGATATGAATTTTGTGAAGTTTCAAGAAATTTGTCGAGAGTGTTGGAAGGATAAATATGGATTTTTGATGATAAGCAAAGATAATGAACTAAACAATGGTCGTTACAGAAAACAATTTGACTATTTCATAACAATATAAATTACTTCACATAAAAGGTAGTCTTTAGTTCTTAATCTGGCTTTAAACTTCATACATCTATTTTTATAATTGGTCAGACACATAAAATCTGATCTGATAATCTGATCAGCAACCTAATAATACCGGTCTGATAACATTAACTGATAAACTGATCAGATATCTCTTCTGATACCTGATCTGATAACCTGTTCTGATACCTGATAACTGATCTGATAACCTGTTCCTGTAACTGATAAGTGATCTGATATCTGTTAACTGGTCTGATAACCTGTTCTGATACCTGTTAACTGGTCTGATAAGCTGTTCTGATACCTGTTCCTGTACCTGATAAGTGATCTGTTAACCTGTTCTGATACCTGTTTACTGGTCTGATAAGCTGTTCTGATACCTGTTAACTGGTCTGATAACCTGTTCTGATACCTGTTAACTGGTCTGATAAGCTGTTCTGATACCTGTTAACTGGTCTGATAACCTGTTTTAATACCTAATAACTGATCTTATAACTGATCTGATACCTGATAACTGATCTGACCCCTGATAAGTGATCTGATATATGACGCTACTAAACATGAATGAGAAAGTTTTAAGAGAGCTGGTTACAACAAGAAATGTCTTGAAGAAAAAGCTCCGTAGTATAAAATCTGGTGAAATAGATACACTTGAACAACTAAGAGATACATTTAAACCTATAACAGAACCTCTCAAAGAATTTATAAATAGTTCTAAAAATAGTGAAATAATCCCCAAGAAAGAAGAAAGTAAATTCCAAACAAAACTTGAGAATAACAAAACTTTAAATTCCTTGAAAACATCAGTGAAGGTAGAGACAAGTACACCAAAGAAACTTGTAGAAGGAACAATATTGGATAACACCATATTATTTAATGACGACAGTGGAAAGGATGAAGATGAGTTTTACTCACAGACTTCCAACACTGAAGAGAGTTGTACAGACTTAGCACTCTTGGAAGCGAGAAATGAATTAGATACTTACTATGGTCCACATAGAGATTACAATAACGAATGGAAATTTGGTAGTAGTAACATTGAGCTAAATGAAGATAAAATTCAAGTTGGTGGTCAAAGATGGGCTCTAACACCTGGTTTGTTTTCTTTAATGTTTCATAAAAAACCAAAAAACTATGACAAATTTGAACTTGAAATCTACAAAAAAATTTTAATTACAACTAATGCATGCAGGAGAGACTATAATCCTGA
The DNA here is from genome assembly GCA_905220375.1 of Tachina fera. Classification (NCBI taxonomy): domain Eukaryota; kingdom Metazoa; phylum Arthropoda; class Insecta; order Diptera; family Tachinidae; genus Tachina; species Tachina fera. Next base: position 103,550,688 of record LR999963.1, read on the forward strand.
TGGTCAGATCAAGGGGACGAGAGGTTATAAATATAAGCATATAATTCAAAAAATATTTAAAGAAAATACTCAGAAGAGTAGTGCAGTAGCAAATGCAGCAATTCCTAATTATAAAGGCGATGGAATGATGCACCTTAACCCTCGAAAACAAAACTATATATATTGGGATGATCCCAATGAGTTAGTAGATCGTCTTCGACTACTGATTGCATCACAAGGTGCAGGTCATACTAATCACAACAACGAGATTGTATCAATTATTGAAGAATTACGTGAAGCGAATATAATACATTAACTCTAATAAAGTATTTACATATGTATGAAGTATGTCTGTTGATAAGTTTGGACATTACCTAAACGATACTAGTGATATAATTTCTATTAAAAATGCACCTAAACTGTTGGGGTTCGTTATGGATACGAACAACAACATTGATGTCAAAAACAAAAGGATCAAAAATGTTGCAAAAGCTCTGGAGGAAAACGATGCTGTCAGTAAATTGTTTCTGCAAACTCAAATCGAAAAACTAGAAGTCCAATTATTAAATAGCTTCAAGGAAGACAATAATCTAATTCAAGAAAATATTCAAGTACAGATCGAGGAATTACAAAGCGAAATAAAATTACAGATAGAAGATAATTATAAAATTGAAAAAACCATTTTAAAAATTAAATCATCATTTGAAGAACAAATTGAACTGCTGAATGAGAAAATTTATAGATTAGAAAATTACATGTTTGCATCAATAGCTGAAAGTGCATCAACTAGATCACAACACTCCCCCACAAATCCGTAAAACTACTCAATGTCTCCAAAAAGAAACTTAGTTGACGAACTCCATAAGCAAGCCCGAAAAATTTTTGTACGCCGTAGAGTTGTGATGAAAGGATTAGATGATCTTTGGCAAGCTGATCTAGTTGAAATGGGTAGTTATTCATCGAAAAATAGAAATTATCGATTTTTGCTCACTGTAATTGACACATTCTCAAAATTTGCATGGGCAGTACCGCTGAAAACGAAAACTGCACTCGAAACAAGCAAAGCAATGGAAAATATTTTTCAATTAGGACGAGTTCCAAAAAACTTGCAAACGGATGATGGTAAAGAATTTTTCAATACACACTTTGGAAAATTAATGCAGAAATACAACATTAATCACTACTCAACATATAGCAGCATGAAAGCATCAATAGTAGAACGATTTAATAGAACATTGAAAGGGATGATGTGGAAAGAATTTAGCTATAATGGTTCATATAAGTGGATTGATATGTATAAAGGTTTACTTTATGCATATAATAACAAATTTCATCGCACAATTAAAATGTCTCCTATTAAAGTCAACTCAACAAATGAGAAAATGTTGTTAAATACAGTATATAGTAATTTAAAGATGTTTAAAATGTCTAAATTTAATGTAGGAGATCATGTACGTATAAGCAAATATAAGCATACTTTTGAAAAGGGCTATACACCAAACTGGACAACAGAAATTTTCACAATTAAAAGAGTTCAAAATACATATCCTACAACATACATATTAGAAGATTATCTCGGAAATCCTATTGAAGGTGGATTCTATGAAGAAGAACTTTCAAAAACTAGATATCCCAATACATATCTGGTTGAAAAAGTTCTTAAAACTAAACGAGAGGAGGCATATGTTAAATGGTTGGGGTTTTCTAGTCAACATAATTCTTGGATAAGTAAAGATGATATATTGTAGTTGGAGTAAAACAACAACAACAACAACAACAACATTACTTATATTTAGCACATAATGTAATAATATATATTTAAAATAAAAAATAAATCGTTTTTATAAACAACATTACAGTAAGCTTTTATTTATTTGCAATCAGATCGTCATAATGTCAATAACACTTACTTTGAGCTCTAACTCATCAGAGTTATCTGCAAACTACTTTCCTCCTATAGAGTTAAATGGTGGTTATGAGTGCGCTTTAACTGCTTTTCATTCATATAACAGCATACCGAATGTAGACGTCTATAACAATATATTTCACATAGGAGAACATGTAATTAAAATACCAATTGGATCTTATGAATTAAATGATATAGTTGATTACTTAGATAAGCAATATAAAGACTGCAGTCCGACAAATAAAATTCGAATAGAAGCTAATAACAATACAATGCAAGTTAAAATTAACAGCTCTAAAGATGTAATAGATTTTAATAAAGAAAATACAATTGGAAAACTTTTGGGATTTAATACTAAAATCTTGACTCCAAACCATGATCATTACTCAGATCTTCCAGTCAATATATTTAAGGTAAATCTCTTGCGAGTTGAAAGCAGTATCGCTGTTAATACATACATGAACAATTCCAAGGCACATACACTACATGAATTTCCGATTAATGTTCCTCCAGGCTATAAAATAGATGAAATCCCTAGAAATCTGATTTATTTACCAGTTAACTCTCAAGAGATTAGTTCACTTGCTCTACGCGTTGTTGATCAGCACGGTGACCTAATAAATTTCCGAGGAGAGGAAATAACCATTCGCATACATTTGAGACCAACTAAATAATGATAATATATAACACAAACATATCAAAGACTAAAGCTGCATTTAATTCTAAAACTATATCAGAACCTAAGCGGCAGTTGAAGAGATCAGTCCAACGAAAAAATCTAACCAAATCAAATCAAAACTTTCTCAAGTCGTTAAATTTAAAATTGAAAACGAAAAAATGAATTCAATAATGGATGTACTAGATAAGCCATTATCTGATGAGAGTATAATCAAAAAAGACTATCACACATATGTACCATATCTACAATCATATAACAATAATGACGAAATTCGTATTTCAATACAAAATCAAGATTTGTACGTATTGCCCAGTGAAAGTTATATATATGTGGAAGGATGTATTGTAGATGATAAGAGCCCAAAATCCTCTAATTTAAGCTTTAAATTAAAAAACAACTTTGTAGCGTATCTCTTTGATGAAATCCGTTATGAACTTAATGGTATTGAAATTGATCATACAAGGCATTTAGGACAGACAAGCACCATAAAAAATCTGATTTCTTTATCACCAACGGAAAGCACTGTTATGCAAAATGCTGGATGGAACAAAATTGATAATTTGAATATTGAAAATGGATATTTTAATTTCTATGCTCCACTTAAAATGTTCTTAGGCTTTGCCGAAGACTATAATAAAATAATTTTAAATGGTAAACATGAGTTAATACTCATGCGCAACAAGAGTGATGAAGATCTTGTACATTCGAGCACTTCTACTGACAAACCAAAACTTACAATTTCGTTAATCTCATGGAGAATTCCCCATGTACACTTATCCGATCATAGTAAATTGAATATGATTAAAATTATAAACAATGCTGCATCTATACCAATAGCATTCCGCAGTTGGGATTGTCATGTAAATCCACAATTAACTGCAGGAACTAGCCACATCTGGAATGTAAAGATGGCTGCAAGTAGAGAGCGACCCCGTTTTGTAGTGATTGCATTTCAACAAGAAAAAAAGTTTGTTCATTGCGATCTCACTAATCTAAAAGTACATTTGAATTCAGTTTCATATCCATATGATGATCTTAACATAAAATTTAAAAATGAACGCTACGCAATTCTATATGATATGTATGTAAGATTTCAACAAAACTATTATATGAAGGAGTCACAACCTCTCCTAACTTCTCAAGAGTTCAAGAATAATGCCCCCATTATTGTAGTAGATGTTAGTTATCAAAACGAAACGCTTAATAGCGGACCAATTGACATAAAAATTGAATTTGAAACAGCAACAAACATTCCAGCCAAAACATCAGCTTACTGCATTCTTATTCATGATCGTCTGCTTGAATACATACCTATAAGAGGACAAGTTCGTAAAATCTTATAAATTAAAAAAAAAGATGAAAAATAATACAGTTTTCATAGATAATTATTTTTATTAAAATTTATTCAATAAAAATTAAATGATTTCAGCACTATCAACCAATGTTTTATTATTATTATTAAAGAAATTAGTTGATACAGTCAAACAAAGATTTGTCGTCAAAAATTAGTATTGGTGGTTGACATGTACACAAAAATAAACAAACATACGTACATATAGTACATGCATATGTACATATTCGAATACATACTCATAGATTTAATATGTTACATAAACAAATTTCATCAGTATGTTTTATACTTAGCAACACAATTGGAAATTTAATCGATCAGACGAATATTTGTTTCTAAGGAGAATTTAAAAAAACATTATCATGTTATTACATTTGTTTATAGATTTAAATGTACGTATGTACATATACATACATGTATGTATGTTAGTATATCAAACAAAACTATAAGACAAAATTGAGATGTCCAGCAGAAGCATGCACCAAAAATTTATACATAATTTCACATCAACCACTTGACAAAAAATTTCATGTAAACAAATAGCGAAAAAGTTTGAGGGTCAACATAGAAGCGATCTCGAGCATGCATACTTCTCAAAATTTAATGTAAACAAATATTTCTTCCTATGGCTGAATGTATTTACATATCTACATGTATCAAAAGTGTATACATACATACATACATAGATATATACAAATGTTTATAAATCTACGATCACAAAAAAAAGCTACATACATACATATTTCTTTATCAGAATTAATTACAAACTATTCTCTTCCAAAATCATTACTTGACAACAATTTTTTCTTCATTTCATTTTTGTTAATCATTAATACGCCAGCCAGCGAAGGACAGACAAACAAGCGTATAGCAAACATGGATGAATGGATGCCATTACACACATGCACACAATCAATATAAACAAAATTTATCAACAAGTATCAAACAACCAAAACTTCCCACGGACAGACAGACACACAAAAACTAACGCGCCACCGACAACCTCCAAATATAAACAATCAAACGGAAATCAATACGCCCGACAGACGGACGAAACATAAACTAACGCGCCACCGACAGCCTCCAAATATAAACAACCAAACGGAAATCAATACGCCCGACAGACGGACGAAACATAAACACATAAAAAATATGTAAACAAACACCAAATATAAACACACACACATCAAACAAAGCCGACACCCCCATTAATTTTTTATCACATCATTAATTGGCTAATTAACATCATTTTTATTACCCCATTAAAATTAATGGGGGCAGCACATCCACTATTCAACTACTTGTACATATGCCAAAACTTTTACAACATCGAGTTTTATAAAAAAAAAACTAGAATTAAATCTGTCTGTGAAAAGTAAAATTTAAAAGTGTTAAAAAAGATAAGTAAAAACAATATTTAATAAAGAAATTTACAAAATTTAATTTAATTTATATTTCTTTTCAAAATTTTAGATATGTATTTGTAAAAAGCAAGATGCGTTGGTGGTGAAAAGGCATAAAGAGGGCAATATACCGCTTAGTTTATTTTGTTTTTGCTGAATTAGATCTCTTATTTTAAATTATTTATTTACTTTTATATCATTTTATAATAAAAAAAAACAATTAAAATAATAAAAACTATATTTATTGTCATTATACCAATCATGTATGATTACTCAATTGTGGGGGATATATTACTCTATTATGATAAGTCAAACTTGAGTAATATTTATGCTATCATTGATTATTAAAAAGCACTGGAGTGAGCAGTTCAACTATATGTTATATTCGATAGTTAGAGAGAGATGCAAGATCACACGTACACAAAAGTTTCCATCACATTTTTCATTTTGCCCTTAATAAAGTGATGGAAACTTTGTTCTACGCAATGATGAATATATCCTGCCTGACTATCGATCAAATGAGCAGTCAATTGACTGGTAGTGTTCTTGTTGGGTATACTATTGATAAAAATTAAAATGATTCCCAAATTAGAATTTTATAATACTTTTTTTTTATTGGGAAAATTGTGTTCGAAAAATTTTAGCAATTTTATAAAATCTCCTCTCCTGCCTACATTTATGTGTAGGATGTCAAGAGTTTCTTACAGATTACTTGTAACAAGTTTATTTATAATAAAAAAACCAAAAATTTTACAAAAACGACCGTGCAATTTTTTGCCATATCCGGAGATCGGATTTTTTAAAAATAAATTGCTAGTTTTCGACCAATGCTGCATGTAGGGTGCACCAACAAAAATCTCCAATATTTATTTATTTATTAAACATATTAATGCAAAGTAAATTTGCATAATATGTTGTGTTGCACAAATATGGGCGGAGTAACGTAGACCATATGCCCAAGATGGTATTAACAGTATTTTAAAAGGTTTTGTGACTGACTGTACACGACCTATGCCTTCACATAGGAAGTAGGCAACGTGGTTGTTAAAAAAATTCCACAAAATACCGCAAGATTATACGGTTATCCGTGGCAGATCAGTCAACCAGTGCGAGCGAGACGAAAAACTCTCGAAGGCCAAACAACACACACAAGCCTGACCGCACTGAAGAAATAATTACGATGACGCGAGAGATGTTCCCCGACCCAAAGCTGCTTAACGACTGTCCAATATTTATTTCACAGCCTTTCTCAATGTCTCTTTTCTCCGAAACAATCAAAGTTTTTTACCAAATACTCAATAACTTTTTAAAATATTCCAAAAAAATAAGAATACTTTTTTCACAAAATATACAAAATTTTCTCATAATTTTTAAAACTCCAAACTGCAAAATTATTCCTTGCTACAATTTTTGATATATCAAAAAAATTTTTTTTTCATATGAATTGTGATGAAGTTTTCTTTCAAAAACAATAAAACAAACTGATTTTGGCAAGTAATAAAGAAGTTATGTACTAACGAATAAAAAAAGTCAGGGCCAAAAATTAAAAAATAAATTTTTTCAACTCAAATAACTTAAAAACTGAAAGAGATAAAATGATACTCTTAGCATGTTTAATTTTTATTTTTTAACTTAGATTGTCCTGCTGAAAAAAATTATTGAAATCGGTTCCTATTTACAAAAGTTACAAGCTCCGAAAGAATTTCGATACCCGCACTTTCCCAATTTGAGGCTCTTTGGAGCTACCCTGTCTTGCAACAGGGTGCCTCAAAATATGCTTTCTAAAAATCTTAACACTTCTACTTTCCAACATAAAAATGAACTTGAGCACTTCCTTACGGAAAAAATATTGATATAATGTTGGTCTCTGAGACACATTTGACTTCGAGAAGCTTTTTCAAAATAAATGGCTACACTATGCATGATACAAAGGACCCTAGAGGGAGATCTTGCGGTGGATCTGCAATTGTAATTAAGTCAAGACTCAAGCACTATATCCTTGACAACGTTAGTGAAGAATATATGCAAGCTACGAATGTTTTTGTAGAAAATTTTTGTTCTAATTTCGTGATATCATCAATTTACTCACCTCCCAGATTTTCAGTTTCCGAAGATCAGTATGAGAAGTTCTACAAATCGCTTGGATCTTGTTCCGTGGCAGCTGGAGACTACAATGCAAAACATACGTACTGGGGTTCGCCCCTTGTAACACCTAGAGGTGGAGCTTTGTTTAATACAATTTCAAAAATTGGCTTAGATGTTATTTCGAGTCGGGAGCCCACTTATTGGCCTACTGACGTACGAAAAATTCCGGATTTGATTGATTTTGGCGTCATGAAAAATATTTCTAGGGATTTAATTAATGTTGAAAGTTCTCTAGATCTCTCCTCCGATCACTCCCCCACTATCGTTACAATTTGTAACCCACTAAGAAGTGACTTACCTCACCCATATATGAAGATGACCAATCGTGTTCATTGGCTGGGATTCAAAAAATATCTTAGTAGTCATTGCACGGAAAATATTGCGTTAAGAACACCCAATGACATTGAAACTAACATTGCCAATCTTAACGAAATTATTAAACAGGCTGCTGAACATGCCACTACCTCCCATCCGCAGCCTGGGTTTAATAAAATTTATTCCAGGGATTTTGAACATCTCGTATGTGAAAAGAGAAGAGCTAGAAGGGAATGGCAACAGCACAGATCACCCCAACATAAACTCAGACTTAAAGAATGTTCTAAACGACTTCAAGAGTTGCTTGCATCTGAAAAAACTGCATCTCTTAAAAATTATTTGGAAGGTCTTGATGTCACACCGACATCTAATTACTCTTTGTGGCGTGCTGCTAGAAAGCTTAAAACCCCCGTTGAGTTCAAGCCACCTCTGCGCACATCTACCGGAGATTGGGCAAGAAGCGATACGGAAAAATGCAAAATATTTGCTGAGCATTTAAAATCCGTATTTACCTCAAATACATGTACTGGTGTTGCTGATTTGCCGAGTGTAGTTGCTCTACCCCCTCGAGCCTTAAAGTTTAAGATGCGTGATGTACATAAAGTAATTGCTGAACTCAAGCCAAAGAAAGCTCCAGGTATTGATGGAATTAGTAACAAGATGCTGATGAACTGGCCGCATATTGCAATAAGAATCTTGCTGTTTATTTCTAATGCCATATTACGACTGAAGTATTATCCACAACTCTGGAAGCTTGCAAAAATCAAAATGATTCCAAAGCCGGGCAAAGGTCTTACTAAAGCTGAGTCATTTAGCCAATAAGTTTGCTGTCAACTATGATAAAACTCTTCGAAATTGTCCCCAATTTTAACTGATAGTGGGTGCATCCCAGACCATCAATTTGGTTTTAGAAGTCAGCATAGCACCATTATACAAACTCATAGATTGGTTCAATTTATAAGAAAAAAATTTGAAGAGAAGAAGTATTGTTCTGCCCTGTTTATTGACGTTTCTCAGGCTTTTGATAAAGTGTGGCATGAAGGCCTAATTTTAAAATTAAAATCATATCTACCAATAAATTTAGTGAATTTATTAGAAAGTTACATTATTACCCGGAAGTTCACGGTTGTGGAAGGAAGGTTGAGTGTGAAGGAAGGTTGAGTGTGCCCGAATCTATATCATCCGGTGTGCCACAGGGGAGCATACTGGGGCCAGGTTTGTATTTGATCTATACTTGTGATATGCCTTTGAGCAGCAATATCCATACATCTACGCTTGCTGATGATACAGCCTGCCTGAGTATGCATGAAAACGCTCACGAGGCTTCCCGATATCTACAAGAACATATTACACAATTGGAAATGTGGTTGAACTTATGGAGAATTAAGGTAAATGAACAAGTGTGTCCATATAACGTTTACTCTAAGAAGAGATACTTGTTCCCCAATTCGAATCAATAATCAAAATATTCCTCAACAGTGAAATACCTTGGTATACACCTGGATCGAAGGCTTACATGGAAACATAATATTGAATTTGAGCTAACTCAGATGAAACTTAAGTTATCTCAAATACATTGGTTGATTGGCAGAAATTCAACACTTAGCCTGGACTGCAAACTTTTAATATACAAGTCACTTTTGAAGCCAATATGGTGTTAACGTATCCAGTTATGGGGCACTGCTTCAGCTTCCAATGTAGAGAGAATCCAACGAAGGCAAAACAAAATTTTACGGTTAATAACATCGGCTCAATGGTACATCAAAAATTCTAATATCCATCGTGATTTAAATATGCCACTAGTGATTGAAGAAATTGCAAAATACGCAGGCAAATATTTAACAAAACTCGAGTCACATCCTTATCCGCGTGCTCGTAATATTTTGAACTTTACTGGACACATCCGCCTAAAAAAGAGGCACACAAGGGCTCTAATACTCAACACTCCAGATGGGATTTCTTGAAAATACTTTTTTTTTCCTTTTTTGATTATCACTACTTATGTATTATTTATAACCATTAACAAGTTTATGTCCGACAGTGGTCGGTCCTAATAATTATATTTTAGATTTAAGATTTGAATACTTATTGTTAGTTCATATCTGAAGATACAATAAATAAATACATCCCAGTGAAAAAAATGGAAGTCATTCTAGCGGAAGTACATTTTCATTGCTTCCAAAAAATCGATATTTTTAATTTGCCGAGAGTGAGCAAAAAACCACGTAGAAGCTTATTTTAGTCACACAAAACCTTGTAACTCCTCCATAGTGTTAGAAAATACTCACCAGAATTTAAAAAAAAAATTATTTTTTTAAAGAAATTTATGAACTATTTTTAGTCTAAAATTTAAAAGTTATTTGCTTAAATTTACATGAAAACACTGTTTCGGGCTTAAATTCATATAAAAAGAAACGAATTGTTAAAATAGGTAACTATTTACCATTTTTCCTAGATGAAAATATTATCATAGAACACAAAAAAGGGAATTTTTCTTAATATCGCTTCCAATTCAGTGACCAGCATCGAAAAAGAGAACTTCTTGCAATGACAACCCTATGTAAAAATCATTAGATCGGATTGAAATTTGCACTACTTCCGCATCGTAAACTCTACATTTTCATGACTTTTTTGGAGTTTCTTTTTTTACTGGGATGTATTAAAAAAAACTTCTTCTTTCCAAAACAGTTGGTTTCATCGAAATCGGTTGACTAGTTCAAAAGTTGCGGACTTTTTACCACTTTTTTTTTAATTCACGCCTTTGTGCGTCATGATACAAATAAGTTGTAATTTTATTCATTACAGGACAGTCATTATTATACGCATAAAATAATTTGATAAATAAGTACCACTCATTACTTTGTAAGCCATTAAAAGAGTACTACCCAATAAAAAATCTTGAAAATTTGTTGCCGAGTTATATCTTAAGTTATTGGCCTTTAAATTTTTCATAGACGATTGTGATTCCTCTGCATTTCTGAACGTGATGGGTCAATATTTAAACCAATTAAGAGCTGTACAGAAAATCATTAACAAGCTGTTACGTTTTGGGAAATGCAATGATGGAGATAATTTTTGTTAAGCTGCGCCGAGTCGGGAAACACCATGGTGGAGAAAATGCTTAAACCCGGTCGCAGGCCGGCAGTGCAGGAAAACGTTATCAGACAAGAATGAAGAGTGTCTGGTAACTCCGTGATGTTCGGATAATAAATTTTTCTCCGGTGCTTTAATATTCATAAAAATTTATTAAAATAATATTTAATTACACTCTGCATATGGAACCGTGAAAAGACTAATAGATAATTATAAACAGTGCATCTGTATATTATGTTGAAGACATCTTAATTTTTTATAAATTGCTGAAAAATATATAATTCTACATTATACTTACATGCATATACACATCATCACATGCATACATTTGGCTTTCTTCGTAATTTACTTTGCTGCAGTCCTTTTGGTATTATCATTTTTATGGATCATATGTAAGACAATTAATTGAAAGAAAGTGGCCTCCACATAAATTTATGTCGAACATTTTTTTGTCTTGTTTTATATATCGTGAAAATATATTAATATTTACATACATATGTACATAAGTCTTTATGCATACATATATATATGTACATACATATGTATATACCTGCATCGCACATGCATACATAAGAAATCACAAAACGGTACGTGTGTCGCCGACATTTTGATATAAACATACATGTATTAATACAGAATTCTTATGTACTGAACGCTTTTTAAACTTTTGTTTGGATCGAATATACATAAATTGCATTTTATATGTACATAAGTACTGAGTGCTTTTAACGTTGTGCTAAGTATATTTTATGCATACATACACGTATTACCACCTAAACCCTAAAATACTCTGGATCAGCTTTTCGTGAGGATTTAAGAATGGGATTAGCCGATATTCAATCCAAATTCGATACCATCTTGTTGGAAGTTAAATCTGAGTTAAATGCAAAGTTTGCAGAAATCAAAAATGATATCGACTCCTGTAAAGAAAGAATAAACATCATTGAAACAACTGATAATAATAGACTAAAACTTTTGGAAGATTACAATGAAATTTTACAAAAAAAAAATTAAATAGAAATAAAATTGTTATTAATGGTTTGCCGAAGTACCAAAATGGAGTACATGAAGTTGTTATTAAAATTTAATTTAATTTTAATTATTAAGGTGGCTGGTCTTCACATAAATGGCTGCTATTTCATAAACAAAGGTAATTCCGTGCTCGTCAAACTAAATAGCCTTAGCATTAGAGACCAGATTATGCACAATTACTTTAAACAACAGGATCTTACGCCTTCTACCATATTGGGCAATGACATCAACAAAAGAGTGTATTTGAATGATAATTTTAGTGATCGTATGGCCAAGTGTTGTTTCATTGTCGGAAGCTACGAAGAGATGACAAGATTGATAAGTTTAATCTTCCAAACTCGGATAAACCTAAAATAAAAATCATCTTCAGGGAGCTCAATATTAAAGTTTTTGATATACTTGATTTTTACACATTCTTCAATTTATAGAATTCATTTTCATACATTACAAAATTTTTCTTATGTTCTAAATATTAATATTTGTAATATGAATTGTCTTCTATCCCTTAATAAAGCATATGCCTCTTATCAAACCATTGTTTCATCTGAAACATTAATAATTTTCTTTATTTTTATCTTTTCATAACAATTTTATAGTAAATCTGTAAGCATATTAAATTTTTTCTACTTAATTCTGTTTTGTGAATATTAAAGCCTGTGATTTTATATCTTTCTAAGCTTTTATTACATCGTATTTTTTTTTATATATACATATATCTATATATATATTTAAATTAATGAATATCAATACTCCTTTGCTGGCTAATTTTGGTCCTTTAGTAAATAACAATCAAATATTGAGAAATAATTTTATTGGCAATAACGGTTTAAAACTTGCTCACATTAATATTCAAAGCTTGAAGCCCTTTCTTCGTAATTGCAAATTTGATGAGCTCAGTCACATTATTAGTGAATCAGGTACAGACGTACTCGCAGTATCTGAGACGATCAAAACCTCATGCTTCTGATGGATCAGTAGCAATCCCAAACTATTATATTATAAGGAATGACCGTGTGCAGTAGTATCAAATCAAAAGTAATTTTTATGAATTCGGATCCTTCAAGTATTGAATGTCTTTATCGAATTGCTTTATCAGGATTATAAGGCTATAATAGGCGTTGCTTATGTACCACACGGTAATTTACTTGGTTAAGATTTTAGTTCCGTCTATTTCGCATCATGCGTTTATTTTTGCATGTATTGATATGCCAACTGTGAGATCTGACTCCTTTATTGATTACTTGGATTATAAGAAAATAAAATGGGGTATGTTTCATGATATTGTCTCTTGCAACAATTAGGAAATTATTTACCTCACAAGTAACGTTAATCTTCAATTGAACACACTTTATGAACTATTAAATAAACTACTTGATACTGATCCTATTAAGAAGTTGAAAAAGCCTGTAAATAGTAATAGGAGTTTAATGGATATCAAAGAAGTGAAACTTGCTCGTAAAATGAGAGATTTGGCTTTTATGGCTTATAGGGAAAATAGGAGTGATGAAAATTGGAGGATTTAAAAATGTGTTAATAAAGTATAAAATTAAATTTTATGAAAGTAAGTTTAGGAACTAGTAGCATGGATTTCTGGAAAATTATAAACGAAAAGAAAAGGTCTTATACAAATTGTTTGATGCTCATGATCCAGAGACATTTAATAGGTACTTTATGAGTTCACACGTGGGTGGAAAAAATATTGCTCCTAACTTTGATGTTATTCCTCGTTTCGGGTTTAATTTCAGACATATTAGTGATGTTGAACTTTATATTGCGTTTTTTAAAGTTAAATCGAATGTGCTGGGATCTGATAATTACCCATTTAAATTTCTCAAGATAATTTATCCCTATATAAGCAAATTGCTTTTACATATACTTAACTCAATTATCATGACATCTACATATCCTAATGTTTTGAAAACTTCCAGAGTTGTCCCTGTAGCTAAAAAAGGCAACAGCACATCTCTAGATAATTTTCGTCCTATTACTATCCTGCCTGTTATATGCAAGCTGTTTGAAGTTATTGGAAAGGAACAGATTTATGAGTACTTAAATCATAACAATTTACTTAGTAATTGTCAGTTTGGTTTTCGAGCCGGTACCTCCTCCTTATTATTAAATTTTACTGAAATTATTCGGGATAACTCCAATAAAGGAACAGTTTCCACGTTAGAAAATCATCTAATACTGTTAACTATTCCATTCTAATTGATAAACTTTCCAATGAATTTAAATTCTCTTCACTATCATGCAAATTGCTGTATTCATATTTGACTGATCGTAAACAGTATGTTGGTGTGGGTGGTCTTAGTGCTTCTGCGTACCCCTGTTTGAGTGGTGTACCTCAAGGATCCATTCTTGGCCCTCTTCTTTCGCTTATGTTCATGAATGATTTTGTTACCTGTGTTCGTGATACCCAGAGTATGTCCTTGCTTTTTGCTGATGACATTAGTTTATTGTTCACTTCAGAATTGCATTTTCTTGATTGCCATGAGGCCAATATTAACTTTACACTGTCATAAGTGGGCGATTGGGCGGCTTGTAATAAAAGTATTTTTAAGTTTGGAGTACCATTCATGATATATTAACGGAATAATTAAAAAAGATTATGCAAATCCTAAATGATACTGGCGGTATTCGGTGTTCGATGCAAATTGTCTTGCGTCATTGTAAATGCAAAATATCGTAGCTTTTCAAATCCATCCATCCATCCATTTATAGCAAAATATGAGACAAAAATATGCATATATGACCAAATTATACAAAAATATGAATTTTCAGCAACATATTCAAAAATATGCACTAACAAATCGATACATTTTTACGCAAATTCATTGTTTCGTAAATATATTTCGTTCTTACCACATTCAGAGTTGAGGGAAAACACATTTCTTAGAAGAAATACATTAAGTTTAGCATAACTCCAAAATTAATAAAAATTTGGTATTCGATAGAAAATTAAAAAAATAAAAATAAGATAATAAAAAGAAAAAATAAAACTAAAAAATTTGCGGCGAGCCTTAGTTTCCGTGTTATGGGTCTTTGAAGTTCTAGTATAAAAATGTGATTAATGGTGGAATTGGAACAAATCAAGCACAGAGGCAACTATAAAAAAATGCTATCCGATAGAGATTTTTTATTATTTTTTATTTTGAATCTTTAAAGTACGTTACAGTTCATATGATTTTATTAACCTTGTAATACTTTTTAATGGCCAATAGGTCACTTGTATTACATAAATGGAATAAACGAAATTAAATAAAATTAAAAAATATGGAAAAAATTAAACAAAAAAATTGTTGGTGAGGCTTAGTTTCCGAGTTATGGGCCTTTAAAATTGTAGTACAAAATTCTGAAAACACTAAATTTGAAATCCGGTTTATATTTGCTAACACCTGTGTACGTGTGTACATATATGTATGTGCGTGTTTGTAACATTCATATATAAAAATGTTTTTATGCACTGCCGGCCTTCGGTCGCGCTTAAGGATTTTCTCCCAATGGTGTTTCCCTACACGGCGCAGCCTAATAAAGATTTTCTTTCTGGCAAAGTTTTCCTGTCTAATAACGATTTTCTGCACTGCCGCCCTTAAGAATTTCCTCCACCATGGTGTTTCCCGACAGGGCGCAGCCTAATAAAGATTTTCTGCCTGGCAGTTTTCTTATCTAAGAACGGCTGTTTGAACTGCCGGCCTTTGGCCGGGCTTAAGGATTTTCTCCACCATGGTGTTTCCCGACACGGCGCAGCCTAATAAAGATTTTCTGTCTGGCACCAATTTCTGCACTGCCGGCCTTCGTCAATACTAATATTGACGACATTCGTTGGTGAAAATACTACGTATAATCACAATTCCATTCTAGGACTTCAAAGACCCATAACTCGGAAACTTTTTTCTTTTTTTTTTAATTTTCTATCGGATATCGCATTTTTATTAATTTTGGAGTTATGTCACTAAACTTAATTTAAGCCATATCTTTAATGACTAAGTTAAACAATAAATAGCCAAGTATACTACCCTGAAATACACCCGACATATGCTGCTAAGGTGTGGAACTATAACCTTCAATCTTAACTGAACATGTTCTATTGGATAATTAAGACCTAATCCAGACAACTGTTTAAATGAACTAAAGATTAGACTTCATAACTCATTACAAAGAGCAAGAGAAATAATCCTAGAAGTAAAAAAAAAAATTTGAGTCTGAAAAGAAGCAAGAATAGATCTTAGAATAGGAGATGAAGTTTTGGTTAAAGTTTTAAATAGAAAAAAGTATGAACCTCCATACAAAGGCCCATACAAAGTATTAGACTTAGATGATTTAAATGTATTCATAGAAATTGATAAAACAAAAACAAAACTAGTACATAAGAATTTGCTAAAAAAATATTTAAATTAACATAAATATAAATCTATATGTAACAATATGAATAATAAATATAAACAGTAAATACCTAAAAATATTAATACATAATCATACTTATATAGACCGTATTTAGACACGAAAACATTGGGAAGGAAGAATCGTTTTTGGGTTCGGTAATCGGCGAAACGGTATATATACACGCATACATGTACAAATATGCTTGCTTTTGTGCAGTAATATTGGAATGTCGCCGGCAACATTTTCGTCAGTGTAAGCGCGAAGGAAACAACAAAAGAGAATTCCAAATGTTTTCCTTCCAAATGTTCGCCCGTCTAAATTAGGACATACATATATTTAATTTTTAATAATACCCAAACCTAGAAGGGTGAGGGTGTAGTGAATCTACAATTAGCATAAGCACTGTAGCAATGTAAGAATTTTGTTTACTCTAAGCTTAATCCATATGACATTGAACTTGAAATGCAATTAATTTTTTTGTTTACGCTAAATACTTTTCTTTGTTTATTATTTTGTTGGGCATTAAATTTGTTTGTTTATATTAAAAAATTTGTATCAAAGAAAATTGTAACATGAATACTGTGTTAAGTAAACTGTTGGAATAGAACAATTTATAATGTGAATTTTAAGTTGAATTTTTTTATATTGATTTGTTTCTGGGTTTGATAGCATCGAAATCGGTTGACTAGTTCAAAAGTTGCGGACTTTTTACCACTTTTTTTTTAATTCACGCCACTGTGCGTCATGATACAAATAAGTTGTAATTTTATTCATTACAGGACAGTCATTATTATACGCATAAAATAATTTGATAAATAAGTACCACTCATTACTTTGTAAGCCATTAAAAGAGTACTACCCAATAAAAAATCTTGAAAATTTGTTGCTGAGTTATATCTTAAGTTATTGGCCTTTAAATTTTTCATAGACGATTGTGATTCCTCTGCATTTCTGAACGTGATGGGTCAATATTTAAACCAATTAAGAGCTGTACAGAAAATCATTAACAAGCTGTTACGTTTTGGGAAATGCAATGATGGAGATAATTTTTGTTAAGCTGCGCCGAGTCGGGAAACACCATGGTGGAGAAAATGCTTAAACCCGGTCGCAGGCCGGCAGTGCAGGAAAACGTTATCAGACAAGAATGAAGAGTGTCTGGTAACTCCGTGATGTTCGGATAATAAATTTTTCTCCGGTGCTTTAATATTCATAAAAATTTATTAAAATAATATTTAATTACACTCTGCATATGGAACCGTGAAAAGACTAATAGATAATTATAAAAAGTGCATCTGTATATTATGTTGAAGACATCTTAATTTTTTATAAATTGCTGAAAAATATATAATTCTACATTATACTTACATGCATATACACATCATCACATGCATACATTTGGCTTTCTTCGTAATTTACTTTGCTGCAGTCCTTTTGGTATTATCATTTTTATGGATCATATGTAAGACAATTAATTGAAAGAAAGTGGCCTCCACATAAATTTATGTCGAACATTTTTTTGTCTTGTTTTATATATCGTGAAAATATATTAATATTTACATACATATGTACATAAGTCTTTATGCATACATATATATATGTACATACATATGTATATACCTGCATCGCACATGCATACATAAGAAATCACAAAACGGTACGTGTGTCGCCGACATTTTGATATAAACATACATGTATTAATACAGAATTCTTATGTACTGAACGCTTTTTAAACTTTTGTTTGGATCGAATATACATAAATTGCATTTTATATGTACATAAGTACTGAGTGCTTTTAACGTTGTGCTAAGTATATTTTATGCATACATACACGTATTACCACCTAAACCCTAAAATACTCTGGATCAGCTTTTCGTGAGGATTTAAGAATGGGATTAGCCGATATTCAATCCAAATTCGATACCATCTTGTTGGAAGTTAAATCTGAGTTAAATGCAAAGTTTGCAGAAATCAAAAATGATATCGACTCCTGTAAAGAAAGAATAAACATCATTGAAACAACTGATAATAATAGACTAAAACTTTTGGAAGATTACAATGAAATTTTACAAAAAAAAAATTAAATAGAAATAAAATTGTTATTAATGGTTTGCCGAAGTACCAAAATGGAGTACATGAAGTTGTTATTAAAATTTAATTTAATTTTAATTATTAAGGTGGCTGGTCTTCACATAAATGGCTGCTATTTCATAAACAAAGGTAATTCCGTGCTCGTCAAACTAAATAGCCTTAGCATTAGAGACCAGATTATGCACAATTACTTTAAACAACAGGATCTTACGCCTTCTACCATATTGGGCAATGACATCAACAAAAGAGTGTATTTGAATGATAATTTTAGTGATCGTATGGCCAAGTGTTGTTTCATTGTCGGAAGCTACGAAGAGATGACAAGATTGATAAGTTTAATCTTCCAAACTCGGATAAACCTAAAATAAAAATCATCTTCAGGGAGCTCAATATTAAAGTTTTTGATATACTTGATTTTTACACATTCTTCAATTTATAGAATTCATTTTCATACATTACAAAATTTTTCTTATGTTCTAAATATTAATATTTGTAATATGAATTGTCTTCTATCCCTTAATAAAGCATATGCCTCTTATCAAACCATTGTTTCATCTGAAACATTAATAATTTTCTTTATTTTTATCTTTTCATAACAATTTTATAGTAAATCTGTAAGCATATTAAATTTTTTCTACTTAATTCTGTTTTGTGAATATTAAAGCCTGTGATTTTATATCTTTCTAAGCTTTTATTACATCGTATTTTTTTTTTATATGTACATATATCTATATATATATTTAAATTAATGAATATCAATACTCCTTTGCTGGCTAATTTTGGTCCTTTAGTAAATAACAATCAAATATTGAGAAATAATTTTATTGGCAATAACGGTTTAAAACTTGCTCACATTAATATTCAAAGCTTGAAGCCCTTTCTTCGTAATTGCAAATTTGATGAGCTCAGTCACATTATTAGTGAATCAGGTACAGACGTACTCGCAGTATCTGAGACGATCAAAACCTCATGCTTCTGATGGATCAGTAGCAATCCCAAACTATTATATTATAAGGAATGACCGTGTGCATATAGAGGGGGTTGTGTGGCATTATATGTCCGCAGTAGTATCAAATCAAAAGTAATTTTTATGAATTCGGATCCTTCAAGTATTGAATGTCTTTATCGAATTGCTTTATCAGGATTATAAGGCTATAATAGGCGTTGCTTATGTACCACACGGTAATTTACTTGGTTAAGATTTTAGTTCCGTCTATTTCGCATCATGCGTTTATTTTTGCATGTATTGATATGCCAACTGTGAGATCTGACTCCTTTATTGATTACTTGGATTATAAGAAAATAAAATGGGGTATGTTTCATGATATTGTCTCTTGCAACAATTAGGAAATTATTTACCTCACAAGTAACGTTAATCTTCAATTGAACACACTTTATGAACTATTAAATAAACTACTTGATACTGATCCTATTAAGAAGTTGAAAAAGCCTGTAAATAGTAATAGGAGTTTAATGGATATCAAAGAAGTGAAACTTGCTCGTAAAATGAGAGATTTGGCTTTTATGGCTTATAGGGAAAATAGGAGTGATGAAAATTGGAGGATTTAAAAATGTGTTAATAAAGTATAAAATTAAATTTTATGAAAGTAAGTTTAGGAACTAGTAGCATGGATTTCTGGAAAATTATAAACGAAAAGAAAAGGTCTTATACAAATTGTTTGATGCTCATGATCCAGAGACATTTAATAGGTACTTTATGAGTTCACACGTGGGTGGAAAAAATATTGCTCCTAACTTTGATGTTATTCCTCGTTTCGGGTTTAATTTCAGACATATTAGTGATGTTGAACTTTATATTGCGTTTTTTAAAGTTAAATCGAATGTGCTGGGATCTGATAATTACCCATTTAAATTTCTCAAGATAATTTATCCCTATATAAGCAAATTGCTTTTACATATACTTAACTCAATTATCATGACATCTACATATCCTAATGTTTTGAAAACTTCCAGAGTTGTCCCTGTAGCTAAAAAAGGCAACAGCACATCTCTAGATAATTTTCGTCCTATTACTATCCTGCCTGTTATATGCAAGCTGTTTGAAGTTATTGGAAAGGAACAGATTTATGAGTACTTAAATCATAACAATTTACTTAGTAATTGTCAGTTTGGTTTTCGAGCCGGTACCTCCTCCTTATTATTAAATTTTACTGAAATTATTCGGGATAACTCCAATAAAGGAACAGTTTCCACGTTAGAAAATCATCTAATACTGTTAACTATTCCATTCTAATTGATAAACTTTCCAATGAATTTAAATTCTCTTCACTATCATGCAAATTGCTGTATTCATATTTGACTGATCGTAAACAGTATGTTGGTGTGGGTGGTCTTAGTGCTTCTGCGTACCCCTGTTTGAGTGGTGTACCTCAAGGATCCATTCTTGGCCCTCTTCTTTCGCTTATGTTCATGAATGATTTTGTTACCTGTGTTCGTGATACCCAGAGTATGTCCTTGCTTTTTGCTGATGACATTAGTTTATTGTTCACTTCAGAATTGCATTTTCTTGATTGCCATGAGGCCAATATTAACTTTACACTGTCATAAGTGGGCGATTGGGCGGCTTGTAATAAAAGTATTTTTAAGTTTGGAGTACCATTCATGATATATTAACGGAATAATTAAAAAAGATTATGCAAATCCTAAATGATACTGGCGGTATTCGGTGTTCGATGCAAATTGTCTTGCGTCATTGTAAATGCAAAATATCGTAGCTTTTCAAATCCATCCATCCATCCATTTATAGCAAAATATGAGACAAAAATATGCATATATGACCAAATTATACAAAAATATGAATTTTCAGCAACATATTCAAAAATATGCACTAACAAATCGATACATTTTTACGCAAATTCATTGTTTCGTAAATATATTTCGTTCTTACCACATTCAGAGTTGAGGGAAAACACATTTCTTAGAAGAAATACATTAAGTTTAGCATAACTCCAAAATTAATAAAAATTTGGTATTCGATAGAAAATTAAAAAAATAAAAATAAGATAATAAAAAGAAAAAATAAAACTAAAAAATTTGCGGCGAGCCTTAGTTTCCGTGTTATGGGTCTTTGAAGTTCTAGTATAAAAATGTGATTAATGGTGGAATTGGAACAAATCAAGCACAGAGGCAACTATAAAAAAATGCTATCCGATAGAGATTTTTTATTATTTTTTATTTTGAATCTTTAAAGTACGTTACAGTTCATATGATTTTATTAACCTTGTAATACTTTTTAATGGCCAATAGGTCACTTGTATTACATAAATGGAATAAACGAAATTAAATAAAATTAAAAAATATGGAAAAAATTAAACAAAAAAATTGTTGGTGAGGCTTAGTTTCCGAGTTATGGGCCTTTAAAATTGTAGTACAAAATTCTGAAAACACTAAATTTGAAATCCGGTTTATATTTGCTAACACCTGTGTACGTGTGTACATATATGTATGTGCGTGTTTGTAACATTCATATATAAAAATGTTTTTATGCACTGCCGGCCTTCGGTCGCGCTTAAGGATTTTCTCCCAATGGTGTTTCCCTACACGGCGCAGCCTAATAAAGATTTTCTTTCTGGCAAAGTTTTCCTGTCTAATAACGATTTTCTGCACTGCCGCCCTTAAGAATTTCCTCCACCATGGTGTTTCCCGACAGGGCGCAGCCTAATAAAGATTTTCTGCCTGGCAGTTTTCTTATCTAAGAACGGCTGTTTGAACTGCCGGCCTTTGGCCGGGCTTAAGGATTTTCTCCACCATGGTGTTTCCCGACACGGCGCAGCCTAATAAAGATTTTCTGTCTGGCACCAATTTCTGCACTGCCGGCCTTCGTCAATACTAATATTGACGACATTCGTTGGTGAAAATACTACGTATAATCACAATTCCATTCTAGGACTTCAAAGACCCATAACTCGGAAACTTTTTTCTTTTTTTTTAATTTTCTATCGGATATCGCATTTTTATTAATTTTGGAGTTATGTCACTAAACTTAATTTAAGCCATATCTTTAATGACTAAGTTAAACAATAAATAGCCAAGTATACTACCCTGAAATACACCCGACATATGCTGCTAAGGTGTGGAACTATAACCTTCAATCTTAACTGAACATGTTCTATTGGATAATTAAGACCTAATCCAGACAACTGTTTAAATGAACTAAAGATTAGACTTCATAACTCATTACAAAGAGCAAGAGAAATAATCCTAGAAGTAAAAAAAAAAAATTTGAGTCTGAAAAGAAGCAAGAATAGATCTTAGAATAGGAGATGAAGTTTTGGTTAAAGTTTTAAATAGAAAAAAGTATGAACCTCCATACAAAGGCCCATACAAAGTATTAGACTTAGATGATTTAAATGTATTCATAGAAATTGATAAAACAAAAACAAAACTAGTACATAAGAATTTGCTAAAAAAATATTTAAATTAACATAAATATAAATCTATATGTAACAATATGAATAATAAATATAAACAGTAAATACCTAAAAATATTAATACATAATCATACTTATATAGACCGTATTTAGACACGAAAACATTGGGAAGGAAGAATCGTTTTTGGGTTCGGTAATCGGCGAAACGGTATATATACACGCATACATGTACAAATATGCTTGCTTTTGTGCAGTAATATTGGAATGTCGCCGGCAACATTTTCGTCAGTGTAAGCGCGAAGGAAACAACAAAAGAGAATTCCAAATGTTTTCCTTCCAAATGTTCGCCCGTCTAAATTAGGACATACATATATTTAATTTTTAATAATACCCAAACCTAGAAGGGTGAGGGTGTAGTGAATCTACAATTAGCATAAGCACTGTAGCAATGTAAGAATTTTGTTTACTCTAAGCTTAATCCATATGACATTGAACTTGAAATGCAATTAATTTTTTTGTTTACGCTAAATACTTTTCTTTGTTTATTATTTTGTTGGGCATTAAATTTGTTTGTTTATATTAAAAAATTTGTATCAAAGAAAATTGTAACATGAATACTGTGTTAAGTAAACTGTTGGAATAGAACAATTTATAATGTGAATTTTAAGTTGAATTTTTTTATATTGATTTGTTTCTGGGTTTGATAGCATCGAAATCGGTTGACTAGTTCAAAAGTTGCGGACTTTTTACCACTTTTTTTTTAATTCACGCCACTGTGCGTCATGATACAAATAAGTTGTAATTTTATTCATTACAGGACAGTCATTATTATACGCATAAAATAATTTGATAAATAAGTACCACTCATTACTTTGTAAGCCATTAAAAGAGTACTACCCAATAAAAAATCTTGAAAATTTGTTGCTGAGTTATATCTTAAGTTATTGGCCTTTAAATTTTTCATAGACGATTGTGATTCCTCTGCATTTCTGAACGTGATGGGTCAATATTTAAACCAATTAAGAGCTGTACAGAAAATCATTAACAAGCTGTTACGTTTTGGGAAATGCAATGATGGAGATAATTTTTGTTAAGCTGCGCCGAGTCGGGAAACACCATGGTGGAGAAAATGCTTAAACCCGGTCGCAGGCCGGCAGTGCAGGAAAACGTTATCAGACAAGAATGAAGAGTGTCTGGTAACTCCGTGATGTTCGGATAATAAATTTTTCTCCGGTGCTTTAATATTCATAAAAATTTATTAAAATAATATTTAATTACACTCTGCATATGGAACCGTGAAAAGACTAATAGATAATTATAAAAAGTGCATCTGTATATTATGTTGAAGACATCTTAATTTTTTATAAATTGCTGAAAAATATATAATTCTACATTATACTTACATGCATATACACATCATCACATGCATACATTTGGCTTTCTTCGTAATTTACTTTGCTGCAGTCCTTTTGGTATTATCATTTTTATGGATCATATGTAAGACAATTAATTGAAAGAAAGTGGCCTCCACATAAATTTATGTCGAACATTTTTTTGTCTTGTTTTATATATCGTGAAAATATATTAATATTTACATACATATGTACATAAGTCTTTATGCATACATATATATATGTACATACATATGTATATACCTGCATCGCACATGCATACATAAGAAATCACAAAACGGTACGTGTGTCGCCGACATTTTGATATAAACATACATGTATTAATACAGAATTCTTATGTACTGAACGCTTTTTAAACTTTTGTTTGGATCGAATATACATAAATTGCATTTTATATGTACATAAGTACTGAGTGCTTTTAACGTTGTGCTAAGTATATTTTATGCATACATACACGTATTACCACCTAAACCCTAAAATACTCTGGATCAGCTTTTCGTGAGGATTTAAGAATGGGATTAGCCGATATTCAATCCAAATTCGATACCATCTTGTTGGAAGTTAAATCTGAGTTAAATGCAAAGTTTGCAGAAATCAAAAATGATATCGACTCCTGTAAAGAAAGAATAAACATCATTGAAACAACTGATAATAATAGACTAAAACTTTTGGAAGATTACAATGAAATTTTACAAAAAAAAAATTAAATAGAAATAAAATTGTTATTAATGGTTTGCCGAAGTACCAAAATGGAGTACATGAAGTTGTTATTAAAATTTAATTTAATTTTAATTATTAAGGTGGCTGGTCTTCACATAAATGGCTGCTATTTCATAAACAAAGGTAATTCCGTGCTCGTCAAACTAAATAGCCTTAGCATTAGAGACCAGATTATGCACAATTACTTTAAACAACAGGATCTTACGCCTTCTACCATATTGGGCAATGACATCAACAAAAGAGTGTATTTGAATGATAATTTTAGTGATCGTATGGCCAAGTGTTGTTTCATTGTCGGAAGCTACGAAGAGATGACAAGATTGATAAGTTTAATCTTCCAAACTCGGATAAACCTAAAATAAAAATCATCTTCAGGGAGCTCAATATTAAAGTTTTTGATATACTTGATTTTTACACATTCTTCAATTTATAGAATTCATTTTCATACATTACAAAATTTTTCTTATGTTCTAAATATTAATATTTGTAATATGAATTGTCTTCTATCCCTTAATAAAGCATATGCCTCTTATCAAACCATTGTTTCATCTGAAACATTAATAATTTTCTTTATTTTTATCTTTTCATAACAATTTTATAGTAAATCTGTAAGCATATTAAATTTTTTCTACTTAATTCTGTTTTGTGAATATTAAAGCCTGTGATTTTATATCTTTCTAAGCTTTTATTACATCGTATTTTTTTTTTATATGTACATATATCTATATATATATTTAAATTAATGAATATCAATACTCCTTTGCTGGCTAATTTTGGTCCTTTAGTAAATAACAATCAAATATTGAGAAATAATTTTATTGGCAATAACGGTTTAAAACTTGCTCACATTAATATTCAAAGCTTGAAGCCCTTTCTTCGTAATTGCAAATTTGATGAGCTCAGTCACATTATTAGTGAATCAGGTACAGACGTACTCGCAGTATCTGAGACGATCAAAACCTCATGCTTCTGATGGATCAGTAGCAATCCCAAACTATTATATTATAAGGAATGACCGTGTGCATATAGAGGGGGTTGTGTGGCATTATATGTCCGCAGTAGTATCAAATCAAAAGTAATTTTTATGAATTCGGATCCTTCAAGTATTGAATGTCTTTATCGAATTGCTTTATCAGGATTATAAGGCTATAATAGGCGTTGCTTATGTACCACACGGTAATTTACTTGGTTAAGATTTTAGTTCCGTCTATTTCGCATCATGCGTTTATTTTTGCATGTATTGATATGCCAACTGTGAGATCTGACTCCTTTATTGATTACTTGGATTATAAGAAAATAAAATGGGGTATGTTTCATGATATTGTCTCTTGCAACAATTAGGAAATTATTTACCTCACAAGTAACGTTAATCTTCAATTGAACACACTTTATGAACTATTAAATAAACTACTTGATACTGATCCTATTAAGAAGTTGAAAAAGCCTGTAAATAGTAATAGGAGTTTAATGGATATCAAAGAAGTGAAACTTGCTCGTAAAATGAGAGATTTGGCTTTTATGGCTTATAGGGAAAATAGGAGTGATGAAAATTGGAGGATTTAAAAATGTGTTAATAAAGTATAAAATTAAATTTTATGAAAGTAAGTTTAGGAACTAGTAGCATGGATTTCTGGAAAATTATAAACGAAAAGAAAAGGTCTTATACAAATTGTTTGATGCTCATGATCCAGAGACATTTAATAGGTACTTTATGAGTTCACACGTGGGTGGAAAAAATATTGCTCCTAACTTTGATGTTATTCCTCGTTTCGGGTTTAATTTCAGACATATTAGTGATGTTGAACTTTATATTGCGTTTTTTAAAGTTAAATCGAATGTGCTGGGATCTGATAATTACCCATTTAAATTTCTCAAGATAATTTATCCCTATATAAGCAAATTGCTTTTACATATACTTAACTCAATTATCATGACATCTACATATCCTAATGTTTTGAAAACTTCCAGAGTTGTCCCTGTAGCTAAAAAAGGCAACAGCACATCTCTAGATAATTTTCGTCCTATTACTATCCTGCCTGTTATATGCAAGCTGTTTGAAGTTATTGGAAAGGAACAGATTTATGAGTACTTAAATCATAACAATTTACTTAGTAATTGTCAGTTTGGTTTTCGAGCCGGTACCTCCTCCTTATTATTAAATTTTACTGAAATTATTCGGGATAACTCCAATAAAGGAACAGTTTCCACGTTAGAAAATCATCTAATACTGTTAACTATTCCATTCTAATTGATAAACTTTCCAATGAATTTAAATTCTCTTCACTATCATGCAAATTGCTGTATTCATATTTGACTGATCGTAAACAGTATGTTGGTGTGGGTGGTCTTAGTGCTTCTGCGTACCCCTGTTTGAGTGGTGTACCTCAAGGATCCATTCTTGGCCCTCTTCTTTCGCTTATGTTCATGAATGATTTTGTTACCTGTGTTCGTGATACCCAGAGTATGTCCTTGCTTTTTGCTGATGACATTAGTTTATTGTTCACTTCAGAATTGCATTTTCTTGATTGCCATGAGGCCAATATTAACTTTACACTGTCATAAGTGGGCGATTGGGCGGCTTGTAATAAAAGTATTTTTAAGTTTGGAGTACCATTCATGATATATTAACGGAATAATTAAAAAAGATTATGCAAATCCTAAATGATACTGGCGGTATTCGGTGTTCGATGCAAATTGTCTTGCGTCATTGTAAATGCAAAATATCGTAGCTTTTCAAATCCATCCATCCATCCATTTATAGCAAAATATGAGACAAAAATATGCATATATGACCAAATTATACAAAAATATGAATTTTCAGCAACATATTCAAAAATATGCACTAACAAATCGATACATTTTTACGCAAATTCATTGTTTCGTAAATATATTTCGTTCTTACCACATTCAGAGTTGAGGGAAAAAACATTTCTTAGAAGAAACACATTAAGTTTAGCATAACTCCAAAATTATTAAAAATTTGGTATTCGATAGAAAATTAAAAAAATAAAAATAAGATAATAAAAAGAAAAAATAAAACGAAAAAATTTGCGGCGAGCCTTAGTTTCCGTGTTATGGGTCTTTGAAGTTCTAGTATAAAAATGTGATTAATGGTGGAATTGGAACAAATCAAGCACAGAGGCAACTATAAAAAAATGCTATCCGATAGAGATTTTTTATTATTTTTTATTTTGAATCTTTAAAGTACGTTACAGTTCATATGATTTTATTAACCTTGTAATACTTTTTAATGGCCAATAGGTCACTTGTATTACATAAATGGAATAAACGAAATTAAATAAAATTAAAAAATATGGAAAAAATTAAACAAAAAAATTGTTGGTGAGGCTTAGTTTCCGAGTTATGGGCCTTTAAAATTGTAGTAAAAAATTCTGAAAACACTAAATTTGAAATCCGGTTTATATTTGCTAACACCTGTGTACGTGTGTACATATATGTATGTGCGTGTTTGTAACATTCATATATAAAAATGTTTTTATGCACTGCCGGCCTTCGGTCGCGCTTAAGGATTTTCTCCCAATGGTGTTTCCCTACACGGCGCAGCCTAATAAAGATTTTCTTTCTGGCAAAGTTTTCCTGTCTAATAACGATTTTCTGCACTGCCGCCCTTAAGAATTTCCTCCACCATGGTGTTTCCCGACAGGGCGCAGCCTAATAAAGATTTCCTGCCTGGCAGTTTTCTTATCTAAGAACGGCTGTTTGAACTGCCGGCCTTTGGCCGGGCTTAAGGATTTTCTCCACCATGGTGTTTCCCGACACGGCGCAGCCTAATAAAGATTTTCTGTCTGGCACCAATTTCTGCACTGCCGGCCTTCGTCAATACTAATATTGACGACATTCGTTGGTGAAAATACTACGTATAATCACAATTCCATTCTAGGACTTCAAAGACCCATAACTCGGAAACTTTTTTCTTTTTTTTTTAATTTTCTATCGGATATCGCATTTTTATTAATTTTGGAGTTATGTCACTAAACTTAATTTAAGCCATATCTTTAATGACTAAGTTAAACAATAAATAGCCAAGTATACTACCCTGAAATACACCCGACATATGCTGCTAAGGTGTGGAACTATAACCTTCAATCTTAACTGAACATGTTCTATTGGATAATTAAGACCTAATCCAGACAACTGTTTAAATGAACTAAAGATTAGACTTCATAACTCATTACAAAGAGCAAGAGAAATAATCCTAGAAGTAAAAAAAAATTTGAGTCTGAAAAGAAGCAAGAATAGATCTTAGAATAGGAGATGAAGTTTTGGTTAAAGTTTTAAATAGAAAAAAGTATGAACCTCCATACAAAGGCCCATACAAAGTATTAGACTTAGATGATTTAAATGTATTCATAGAAATTGATAAAACAAAAACAAAACTAGTACATAAGAATTTGCTAAAAAAATATTTAAATTAACATAAATATAAATCTATATGTAACAATATGAATAATAAATATAAACAGTAAATACCTAAAAATATTAATACATAATCATACTTATATAGACCGTATTTAGACACGAAAACATTGGGAAGGAAGAATCGTTTTTGGGTTCGGTAATCGGCGAAACGGTATATATACACGCATACATGTACAAATATGCTTGCTTTTGTGCAGTAATATTGGAATGTCGCCGGCAACATTTTCGTCAGTGTAAGCGCGAAGGAAACAACAAAAGAGAATTCCAAATGTTTTCCTTCCAAATGTTCGCCCGTCTAAATTAGGACATACATATATTTAATTTTTAATAATACCCAAACCTAGAAGGGTGAGGGTGTAGTGAATCTACAATTAGCATAAGCACTGTAGCAATGTAAGAATTTTGTTTACTCTAAGCTTAATCCATATGACATTGAACTTGAAATGCAATTAATTTTTTTGTTTACGCTAAATACTTTTCTTTGTTTATTATTTTGTTGGGCATTAAATTTGTTTGTTTATATTAAAAAATTTGTATCAAAGAAAATTGTAACATGAATACTGTGTTAAGTAAACTGTTGGAATAGAACAATTTATAATGTGAATTTTAAGTTGAATTTTTTTATATTGATTTGTTTCTGGGTTTGATAGCCAAAATTTTGTCAATATTGCAAAATTGCGTGGAAACAGCAAATCTATGCCACATTAATGCTGACGCTTAGAGTAAGTTAGTATATAAGTTGGTGTTTTTTATAAATATATTAATTTATTTAATTATTTTATTTATAAACATTTATTTATAAATCACACATTCCCATGGTTCATATGAGAATCGCGTGTAGTCATCACATCAAATTTCTATGATGGTATTACGATAACAAATTTCCACAGTCTGGCAGCATTCATAATTTCCATTTCGACATTAGGAAAAATCATTTTCATGATTTTTGGTATTAGAAAAATTAATTTCCCGTCGGCATTTGAAAAAAAAATCATTTTATGCCGTGGGCATTTGAAAAAAAAATCATGTTTTGCAGTCGGCATTTGGAAAAATAAATCATGTTTTGCCGTCGGCATTATGAAACTCATTTTCACGATTTTCCCGTCGACATTAAGAAAAACATTTTCACGATTTTCCCGTCGACATTTGGAAAAATCATTTTAAAGATTTTTCCGGCCGCATTAGGAAAAATCATTTTCATTATTTTCCAGTTAGTATTACGAAAAATCATTTTCCCGTTGGAATTAGGAAATATATATATATATATATATATATATATATATATATATATATATATATATATATATATATATATATATATATATATATATATATATATAACACGGAATGTGTGTTTGTTTTTTTGTTTGATTGTTTGTTTGTACCTTATAGGAGATCAGACCTCTGGACCGATCTGAAATTTTCAAAACATTAACTGGGACTGGATTGTATTATAGGCTACTTTATTTTCAAGCATGCCCACTTTTACGCCCAGTTTTTTAAATTATGTTGCACCTTCCACATAGTAACAGGTTTTATAATATTAACGAGCATAACTCCGCCATTTGTGAACCAATTTTAAAAATATTTTTGCATATAAAAAAGTCCGCTGAACTCTCCGCCCCTGCAATTGACTACAAACTAACTTTGTCATCTATCAACTGTTTTTGTTTGTATGAAAAACTGGGAAAATTTACAATGATTAGAAATAGAGTACAATAAAAGGGAAATTATTTTATATTTTGTAAATAAATTTTTTAAAATTAAGGAACTACTTATACAAAGTGAAGAAGTGCTTGGAAACCAAATTGTGGTATATAAAAAATGCACAAATACATTACAAAATAAAACTTTTTTATCGGCGAATCCATGTTAGTCATATCGTCTATTTTCACTTCCCAGAGGTTAATGAAAATATTTTCGTTGTTTTTCTTCCAAAAAAACAATCTTTTTCCATAATTTTATGATTATGCATCCATTTTAAAGTTGAACATCTTTCAAGCGAAATCTATTGTTATTCACTGGCATAAACATTATCAGCTGCTTCTGGTCATTTTGACTTGGCAGCACTAAATGTAGCACAGCGAAAACGGTTGTATTTCATAAACCCACTTAAAACCAATTATAAAATGGTTTTAAGGTGGTTTTAACAAAAACAAAGAAATAAACTAGGTTTTAACAGTTGGTTTTAACGTTAAAACCTTCATTAAAACCATTTGAGGGTGAAAACACTAAAAGAAATCAATATAAAATAGATTTTTGTTTTGATTATGGGGCCTGATTAGCTCTATTGATGGTACTAAATCCAATTATAACCAATTTTAAGTTTTAAAGATAATTGAAAAAACTGAGAATGTCTTACGATACAAAAAAAGCAAACAATTATAATCCTTATTTCAGCGAAACCTGAAACAATAAATTAATGTGACTAAATTGCCAATGTTTCTTAAAATGGGCCAGATTTTGCTAGAAAAAAATATTAATATCTTTTTTCTTATTTAAATATAATTATAGGCGTACGGGACATTTTGTGCCATCATGATGTTCAAATATTTTCTGGTGCTTTTTTGGGAAATATTGAATAAAAATTAAAAAAAAAATTTAAATAAAATAGAGGTATTCAATGTGTTTATTTTAACATAACGACGAACTTCAAGGGAAATGCAGAATGAGATGAAAAAGTAAATATATATGTATAACAAAATAGGCAAAATTAAATATGGATAGTATTGGGTACATTAATTATATTTTTTTTTGGAATATGCAGTCTTAGCTGCTTTTATTTCCTGACCTTTACAACAGAAGAAGTGCAAATTAAATATGTGTGGTATAAATTTTACGTTTTTCTACTTTTCGTCCAAGTTATACAACGAAGAGTACTTCTCAATATCATCGGATGGTATAAAATACATTTTAATCCCTTGATAAAAAGAAAATGCATCGGGTATAATAAGGTTTTTTGACTATGTCTTTTAAGTATACGTTCATACCGCTTTTTCTCTTCAAAAACTTCTTTATTTGCTTCAGCTAAAGCTTTTGAATTTTTCCTAGCGGTACGCGATCTTTCTCGGTTTTTTAATTTATAGTTTTGCAATTAAATTTCATTTTCTTTTTATTTTCAAAATATTTTTTTTATTTTAACTGCAATAAAAATGTCTGTTTGTAATCATTACTTGATGAACTTTCTTCAAGCAGTTTCGATGTATTAATAAAAAAGGGTGTTTTTCAATGTCGTACGGGACATTAAATTAAAGGAAATGCAAAGCAAAATTTTATAACAATTTTTCATCACATTGAACCTTATGCATTACTTTCTAACTCCTGATATCCTTGCGGAGATCTAAGAGAGAAAAACTCGATCTATAAACGAAAGTTTCACTTGCTTTACTTTGGACATGAATATCTCGAAATTAGTAATGAATAAATGCAAAACTTTTGCAGATTTATTAAATTGATGATTGTCTTTCTTTCAAAATTTGCAACAAAAACAATTTCAAAAACTTTTAATTTGTTCGTCTCGGCAGACCTCGTGAAGAAGGGGGCTGAAAATCGATTATCAAATTGCTCTGTCGTTGGTAAACCAATTTCAAAATTCTTTTTGCATATGAAAAAGGTCAACCAAATTTTTTTTAATTGTTGCTGAGGTGGGAGCATGACATTTGACATTTGTGGACTAATTTTTTTTGATTGTTAGGCGGAAAAAAGCAAGGTGTCCACGTTTAAGAAGTGAATATCAAATAACTTCGTCATATGCGGACCAATTTCCAAAATTATTTTTTTATTCGAGGAGCTCCACATTTTTTTAAATTAGAGGTGTGGTGAAGCGGGGTTGCTAATTGTGCAAAGGCTTGGCCCTAAAATTGATTATCAAATGTATTTGTAATTTGTGGACCAATTTTAAAAATTAATTTTGTATATGGAAAAGGTATACACATTTCTTTTTGGGAAATTGGAGGGGGAGCGAGAAGTGAAATGCTCGCATGTAAAACGTGAATATCAGATAGTTTCATCATATGTGGACCAATTTCCAAAATTGTTTTTTCGTACAGAAGAGGTCCACAAATTTTTTTTTGAAATAGGCGAGGGGGAGGATGCCAAAAATTGTCCTCCCCAATAATTTATTATCAAATAACTTCGTCATTTGTAGACCAATTTTCAAAATGCTTTTTGTATATGGAAAAGGTCCATTAAATTTTTTTGTATGGAGGAGGGTGAAATTTGCCTGCCAAAAAATGGATTATCAAATCACTATGTCGTTTCTGAAACAATTTTCCAAATTCTTTTTCCATATGGGAAAGGTCAGCTATTTTTTTTGAAGTTGAATAGGAAGAGGGGCAGGGTGCCCACCCCCAAAGTTTATTTTTCAATAACTTTGTCATTTGTGAACTAATTATTAATTTTTTTTTGCATATGGAAAAGGTTAACTAATTTTTTTCTTAAATTGTGGTGGGTTTACAAAATTCCTACGCCAAAAATTAATAATCAAGTATTTTTTTATCCAAAATTCTTTTTTTGATATGGAAAAGGTCCACTAATTTTTTGTTTGCTAATTGTGGGGGAGGGAGAAAAAAGTGTCCTACTTTAAAAAGTAAATATCAAATAACTTCATCATGTGTGGACCAATTTCCAAAATTCTTTTTTCATGTGGATGCGGCAAACTTGATTTTTTGTGGTAATTGGGAAGGCGGAAGTCTATTGATGCTCACATCAATATTTAATTATATAAAAATGCATTTTGAATATGGAAGAGGTCCAATCAAGTTTTTTTAAATGGCGGTGGCGAAATGTGTCCGCAAAAAAATGGATTATCACATTACTTTGTTTGTGGATCAATTTGCAAATTATTTCTTACTTTGGAATGGGTCCACCAATAGAAATTTAGGAGATTGGAAAGTGCTCGGTACAAAAATTTATTATCAAATAAATGTTTCATTTGTGGACCAATTTCTAAACTTTTTATTGATTGTGGAAAAAGTTTTCGAATATTATATTTTTGTAGAAATTGTGGGAAGGGGTAGCAAAGCACACGCTAGTAATATTTAAAACAGGATGTGTGTATGTATGTATGTAACGTATGGACTCCGAAACGGCTGAGCCGATTTTCATGAAATTTTCAGGGAATTTTTAGAATATTCAGGCGGGTGACACTGTGAAGTCTGATTTTTTATTTTCGGTCTGCGGGCGGAGGGTCGTGGCAAAATCCAATTATCATATTGCACTACCAATGCCATGGGGAGGCACACCGTGTTAAGATAGTATAAAAAACCTTAAAAATCAGCCGTTATCACAAAATTAATATAAAGAAAAAAAAATTACATGTTAACACAAAGTTAATGTAAATATTATTTATTTATTTATTTAATCTTTAAGAATTTAATTCCAAGATTAAATTTCAATTAAAGAGCACTAGCTACGTAGGTCATCAGCTCTGGTTGAATATAATTAAGTTTGTATGTACATATGTATATAAAAATGTGGTGTGTCTAGTGTGGAAATTGGAAATTAAATTTTCAGTTTAGTATGTTTAACAAAGTTGTAGATTTTATTAATGTTATGGGATGATGGATCCTTGAGAAGGAGTAGGGGAGGGGTGTTCCCAAAAAAAGTTTGTCTTTGACTGGAGAATATTGGACATTCCGTAAGAACATGCTTGATAGTGAGATTGCTGTTATATTGGTTAGAAGTTGGAGCTTGAGATGAGTTTTTTAGAAGCCATTCGTGTGAGAAGATTGTATGGCCTAGGCGAAGTCGAGAAAAAATTCTAATTTTGTGTGGGCTTATGTTGGAGTAATGATAATGTTGGGTCTGTGACTATAGAGCGTAAGATGCATACTTGGCAGCGATGTCGGCTTTTTCGTTGCCGGTGATTCCGACGTGACTTGGAACCCAGAGTATTTTTATTATATTTTAATTTTAATAACTATGTTCCAATTGCTGTTAAAAGGATTACTAATGGATTTTATTACTGAGAGGCTGTCGGTAAAAATCACGGTTTTCTTTTTATCCTCTAGGATGAGACGTATTGCTTGATAAATAGCGCATGATTCAGATGAAAAGAGTGTCCAATTTGAGGTAATTTCCATCTTGGTCTATTATGGCATAGGCAGGTATATTGTTCTGTGATACAGTACCATCTGTGTAGATAAAGCGCCAGTTGGTGGACCTTAAGTGGGATTTCTGCTCTGATAGTTAATAAATACATTTTTAGGGGTGCGATTCTTATTGTAGTTTGCTAGTGATAAGTCGAGGCAGTTATTTTTAATGTCCATGGGGGTTCATTTATGTGTTTTTTCTTTGTGATTAGAGGTACGGACAGCTCTGTACTTAGAGATAGGGACAAGTCTATTGCGGATCTGATGCGCATGGGTTTTTTAGCGGTAATAATTGACGAGATGTCTTTGTCTAGAACTGAGTTTGTGCTACTGAGGAGTTTCGGCAAGATTCTGCATTTTATTTCATGTATTCTGTCGGTTATAGAAGGGAGGTTTGCTTCGCATAGAATATTGTCAATGGAAGTTGTTCTAAATGCATAGACGCAGGCTCTAGCAGCTGGATGATAAGCAGATTTAATAAAATTAATGTTTGTTTGGCATCTCTGGCCGTATATAAAGTGCCCATAATCAATGTTGCTTAATATTAGGGATTTGGTGAGGTAAGTCAATGTATTTATATGGACAAAGCTTTTTGCTGACAGATATCGTATGATGTTTGATCGAGATGTTATTGATTTTTTGAGGGATAGTAGGTGTTCTCTCCAGTTGTACCTCCTTGAGAAAATCAATCCCAGGATCCGTAATTTATCGACGTTTTGAATTGTTAATCCATCGATTTGGATAAAGTTGATGTCTGAGTCACAGTTGTGTTTCCTGAAAATGTGGAGTTTTTTTGTTTTTTCTATGGAGATTCTTGCACCAGAGTTTTCGTTCCATTTTTTGATGTCTTGGAGAATTTGGTTTAGAATGCTGTTGGTTTCACGGTTGTCATTTTTTTTTACAGAGAATATATAAGTCATCAGCGTACGAGCAATGATTACGTAGCGGTTTCTTTTTATTATTTTGCTGATTTCGTTAAAAGCGACTTGAAACAGCACTACTGATAGTGGCGATCCTTGTGGGATACCATTTGCTACACAAAACGTTTTTGACATTCGGCCATTAATTCTCACCTGAAATCGTCTGTTGGATAAGAAAGATTTGATAAAGTTGAAGATTCTAGGTCCAATACACCATGATTTTAGGGCGCGTAAAATCACGTGGGTTCCAATTCTATCGAAAGCCCTTTCGAAGTCAATCGATAGTATTGTCACGTGATTTATTGTAGATAGCGCTTTTGTGATATAGTAATCTATGTGCAATAGTGCATCATGACATCCCTTATTTTTTTTTTTGAAGGCTACTTGTTCCTTAGCTATAAGGTTTTTATTTTCTAAGAACCAAGAAAGTCTGGTAGCTATGATTTGTTCCAAGATTTTGGAGAGACATGGAAGTAACGATATAGGGCGATAACCGCTGACTGAAGCTGAGTTGCTCGATTTAGGTATGGGAATTGTAATAGATAATTTCCAAGAGTGTGGGATAACACCGCTTTCAAATATTGTGTTATATAAGTTGAGTAAATAATCCTTGCTATTTCGAGTTAAGGCTTTAACCATTTGGTAGGATATGCGGTCGTGTCCTGGTGTTGTACCCTTCACTTTGTTTAGGCAGTGGGTGAGTTCTTGTAGAGTTATAGGGACTTCAAGCTGCTGTGCTTTTCTATCCCCAGTACTATTAATGGAAAAGTTTAATGAGTGTATTGATGTGTTGAATAGTGGTGGGAAATTTGAATCAGATGCATAATCTGTCCAAACTTTACCAAAATGATTTGGGATTTTGGTGGGGTCGATTAAAGTTTCATCTGGTGTGTCTATTGCTTTTATAGTGATAGAGGAACCTTTACGAGTGATCCTATTTATTTTAGACCATATAGTTTACGTTGCACAGTGGGGACTTTTGCAAAATAAATTGTAATAAATATGGAACTTCTAAACTACTGATTGGATTTATATGAAACTTCGAACATCCGTAGAGGAGGACTCAGGCTTTATAACAAATGAGTTACAGTGGGCCTAAGTTGACAACATGGGACTCAAACAAAATTCTGAGGCTTGTAATTTTAGAAAAATTATCCGATTTTTATGAGATAAAGCGTTTTGATCTAAGCTCAACATTTTTAATAAATAATGTCCTTAAATGTGTTTTCGTATCTCTCATAACTTAGAAGACATTTGACTTTTAACAAAAAAAAAATTTTTTTTTGCCTTGACTTTTTTTAGTATTTCACCTACAACTTTTTAGTCAATTGTTGGATTTTAAATTAAAAAACAGCATTAAATTTCTGAATTTTAAATAAAAATAAGTAAAACACTTATTAATATCTGCAGTCGTGAAAATGGGAAAAGGCAAAGTTATAAAATTTGTCTGGACAAGGCACGTTTTTTTAAGAAAAAGTATCTTCATTATTTTCAATTTTGGGAAAAACTTTGTTTAACACATGCACTTTTAAACCACATAGCGCTAAAAACAATCCATTCAGAATATGCAAGAGCCAATTTTTTTGTATTTTGAGCATGCACCCTACACTCAGAAGTGTCCGAAAATTGCCAATTTAAAATTTTTTTTGTGCTTATGCGCTTATAAAAAATTGTGACGGTATAGTTTAAAAAGTTTTAGCTTTATCATTTAATTATTAGGAAAGTTGGCAACATGTTAAACTTAAACTTTAACAGCCTTTTCATAAATGCAAAGATGCGCGCAAATTTTCTGAAAAAAGTCAAAATTTTGTTTTGTACCATAAAAAATATATATAAAAATTATTTTCTTTTCTTATGTATTCATTTTTAGCTTTCATGTGAGACTTTACTTTGCCTGAAAAAGTTATTCCAATATAATTAACTAATCTCGAGATATTCCGATTGTAGTGTGTAATTCAAAAAATATGTAGAATGCGCTTAACTTTTTTCCCTTTATTCACACATTAGCTGTTTAAAACTTTTATGAATTCTGAAATTCAACCTAAATAGAAAAACAAAAATAAATTTGGAATGTTATCCAATAAGTCTATGTATATTTTTCGCAATAAAAAATATTTATGGTAATTATAGCATATGTTTTTCCATGTAAGTGTAGTTAATGTTAATAACAGGTAAGCATTTAACGAATAACAACACAAATTTTTAATGGATTAAAAAAAGGTTTTCGCGGATTTTATTACAGCAACATCGGGAGGTGCTACCGGATTATGCTACTACTACTTAATAACACTTCACAGTACTAGGTAATTATACAAAATTAGCAAACGTGCTTATAAATTATGCTGTATTGCATAAAAACGCAGGGTTCTTTTATAAGAATAATCACTCTATATTGAACTGTTATGGAGATTAGTATTAAATATAACGCGGTATGTAAACTTCTATGGGAATACGTTCCTGTTAGTTTATTGCGCCAAGAAAAGTGTTCTAAAATCATAGATATAATTGACAACTCATTTGGATTAAAACTAAATGAAGATGCTACTAAAAAATAGAGAACTTTTTGGTAGCGTACGAAAGAAAAATGAAAGAATTAAATTATAACAAAACTAAGTTCCAAAAACAAAATGAGCAACGGTTAAAAACAGAGATAGTTACACAGATTGGTATGAAACAATTGGGAAGGCCTAATAAATTATACGAGGAACTTCAACCAAGAAGTTAACTACACTTACATGGTATAAATAATTAAACGATGACTTGAAAAAGGTTGTATTGAAACATTTAATTGTTAAAATTATTTGGAAGAAGATTATTCTTAGTTTTTAAAGTGATTAAAAAAGAACACCTTAAACCATCTACGTTTTAAAATAAAATATATTGTTTGTTTTGTTGGTTAACCACTGTCTATATGTATCAGAGTCCTGTGCGGATGCACTGTAACCATAAGAATACCGCATATGTACCCGATTTTTTGTCATTCCCGAGTTCCTAAAACACCGCAAGAAGCTAAAGGTTCAATTAGACGTGCCATACTATAATGAAATAGCCATAACCAAAATTCAATTGGTTTTTATGGTTATGGTTGATATCACTTACCTATCAGTTTTCATTTTTGTGCTTTTTTATTTTTTTTATTTGTTCTTGTTTTGGATAAATTTAACACTTGTGAACGCACTAATAATACCAAATTATTATTTTAGTTATTCAGTTAAATATTTTTTATAAAAAATATATTGAAATTGATCATTGAGATGTTAGCTGGATCGTATGCGCATTTCATTATTGCTAATGCATATAAGCAGGGAACAACAACTAGAGATTCGCTATTTTTTGTCCGAAATTTATATAAATTTACTTATTTATTAGAACTTTGCTTCATAAAAGAGCTAGTTTTACATATATTGTATGCTTAAAATCATGACATTTATACCATAACTGTATGCTCGTAAATACTAGTTTTTATGTCTTTTACAGGAATGGAAAAGTTGGTACAATTGTACTTTTTGCAGCACTATTTGAATGTAAAAAGTACCAGTGACCAATTTAGCACTATTGAAAATTTTTTCCTATTATTTTACATGCCAAAAATGGCACAAAAAACTATTCAAGCTATAAATAACCCGTTTCGTTGTCGTTTCCTTAAGAAACGACAAAATATGAACTATAAATTGTTGTAGTTTTAGACCGTTTTGAATAAAACACAATTACCAAATTCTAGTGTAAATCTATTTATTTAAAATACAAATATAAAAATTGCGTTCTGTACAATCGCGTATGCGTTCAAAGTTAATACATTTTCTTAAGTGAGTGAAAAGATGGCGCCAAGCCTAGATATATATATATATATATATAGTATATAAAGAGTACATAGGAATACAGCTATATAAAAGTACATATGTAGACTTGCGCTAATATACAGAGTTATTAATTTAGGTAGCAAATTACGATAAATATTTTGGTGATGCCAACATCTCCCTTTATTTAAAAAAGATGATAATCTGGAGTCCAGACTGGAGGCTGCTTTCTGCGAGCGGATCTTCTAGTACAACCGGGATGTTGATTAGACGATGAACTTTGAACAGTACTGCGTTCTATGTGATCAGATGTTACATTTGATGGTACCAGTTGCGGTTAATTTTCACTTTGGGAGTCAGGCCCAATAGTTTCAGCTATTGACGGTTGACTATTTGAGACTCCATTGGTTTCGTTTTCGGATGATGAGAGTTGAGGCGTTATATTGAACAAATCGAATAAGATTTCCTGCGTGGATGGATTCACAAAATCGGTATGACATGGTCTTAACTGGTTAGCGTGTGATCTAACAGCGCGGAACTCTGGTATACCTAAAATCTCTACCTCGTAGATTACGTTTCCGAATGTTTTCTTAACTATGCCTGGTAACAATTCTGAGTTGTTCAGCTTATAAATTTTGGCGAAAACGCTTTGACCAATTTCGTATTTACGTTTTACCGCTCCATGCTGTTTATCAAACTGATATTCCATTTTCTAATTCCGTTGCAAAGAAGTTTTTTGTGGTTTCTTCAACAAGTCCAAATTGTTTCTTATTTTCCTCCCCACGAATAATTCTGCTGGAGATTTGTTTTGTGTGGTAGGATTTGGTGATGATCGATAGTATTTCAAAAAAGTTTGTAAATTTTCATTTGACGGAGTTGACCCTTCAAGTTTCTTTAAAGCACGTTTTAAAGTATCAACGAACCTCTCAGCTTGTCCATTTGACTGAGGGTGGTATGGAGGCGTAAATTTGTGTAAAATACCATTTTCTTGACAAAATTTAGCGAACTGTTGGCTGGAAAACTGCGTTCCATTATCGCTCACTATTAATTCGGGATTCCCAAATAGTGATGTGAAATCCAATAAGCAATTTACAATTACTTTCGATGTAATTGATTTTATTTGATAGACCTGAGGCCATTTGGAAAAAGAGTCCACGATTACAAAATAATAAAAATTTTCGATAGGTCCAGCGATGTCTATGTGGATTCTTTCCAAGGGACGTGTTGTTCATGGCCATGAGTACAATTCTGTTTTTGGTAACGATTTCGCTACTGAGGCGCATTTAGAACAGTTTTGTACGTAACTTTTTATTTCGTCATCAATCAAAGGCCAATACACGTAGCTTCTCGCTAGTGCTTTTTTTCTTTCAATACCAGGGTGCCCTTTATGCAGTTCCTTTAAAATACTTTTTCTAAAACAACCTGGTATCACGATACGATCACCGCACATAATACAGCCTTCGACAATACTTAAATTTTGTTTTCTTGATACATAACAACTCATTTCTGTGGATTCATTTGTTGGCCACTTACCAGTTTTTAAATGTTCCATTAGGTTTTGAAAAGTTGCGTCTTTTCTTGTTGCGGCACAAATCATTTGAACGTCACGGGAAGATGATGTGATGTCGCTTATTACCGTTTTGAGTTCTTCCTGCACTTCCTCTACTTGCGATGACTGTGTCTTCATTTGGCTTTGGGACGTTGGAAATTAAACGAGATAGAATATCTGCTGCTCCAAATTCATGCGTTGAAACATATTGCAGATTAAAATCGTACAACATAAGAGTGAGAGCCCAGCGTTGAAGGCGTTTAGCAGAATATGCTAGAATTCCTTTTTTATTACCGAAAATCGCTAGCAGCGGCTTGTGATCTGTTTGAAGCGTAAAGTTGCGTCCAAATATATATTTATGGAATTTTACCACTGCAAAAACTAAAGCCAATCCCTCTTTTTCAATTTGGGAGTAATTTTTATCTGCTGGTGTCAAAGCCCTTGAAGCATGATAAATAGCTTTCTCACTACCATCAGGAAATACATGGCAAATGTATGCTCCTAGACCAACATTCGAAGCATCAGCTGCTACTTTAATAGGAAGCTTTGGGGTAAAATGCGTAAGTAATAATTCTGAGTATAACAGCTCTTTGAAACGTTCGAAGCTGCGTTGACATGCTTTGGACCACAACCATGTTACATTGTTCTTCAGCAAATTATCCAAAGGATGCCTAAGCTTTCTCATTTCGTGAATAAATTTGCCATAATAATTTATTGCTCCTAGGAAGGATCTCAACTCAGAAATATTTTTGGGAGGCGGAAATTCTAAAATTTTTGAAATTTTATTTTTATCGGGATGAATGCCCTTATTATCAAAGTAATAGCCCA
This sequence comes from Tachina fera, assembly GCA_905220375.1. Lineage (NCBI taxonomy): Eukaryota > Metazoa > Arthropoda > Insecta > Diptera > Tachinidae > Tachina > Tachina fera. The sequence continues at coordinate 103,593,211 of LR999963.1, forward strand.
AATAAGTGCACGAATTTTTAAAAAATTTAAATATATCAAAATTGACTGTGATATTGTATTCTTTAAGACGATTAAATACCTCATTTACTGCTTTAACGTTGTCTTCACGACTTTTTGTGGCTACGATTATATCGTCTAGATATGGAAAAACGCCTGCTATGCCAGCAACCATTTTTTCAATACACTGCTTAAAAGCGCCTGGGGCTGATCTTACACCTGGGGCAAGACGGTTAAATGTAAACAACCCATGGTGGGTATTAATGACAAGGAGTTTTTTCGTATCGTCATCGACCTCTATTTGCATGTACGCAAATCAATAATTGAAAAAAAATTCACAGTTGTTAAAGTTTACAAAAATCTCGTCTGGTAGCGGTAAAGGAAATGTGTGCGGTTCGAACTGCTCATTCAAACCTGTAGAATAATCTCCACAAATGCGTAGGTCGCCGGATGACCTTTTTTACCAGAACGATTGGCGCAGCCCATTCGGAAAAATTTATTGGAGAAATGATACCTTCATTTTCTAGTCTGCTGATTTCCTTGTCTAGACGTTCTTTGACAGCATATGCTACTGGCCTTTAGGACGAAAAATGGGTGTTGCCTGCGGTTTAAGTTGTAGGTGAACTTTAAATTCCTTACACTTCCCAATTTCATTTTTAAAAACTTCAGGGTATGCTGTACGCAAATCACATTCCGTGGAAATTTTGAAAACTTGATCTTGACTAGTTGTTGCGTATGAATCAATGGGTTTATTCCATAGTTTGAAATGTTGCATTAAATCTGAATTGAACAGATTTAACTCCGAAAGAGTGGAAACTAAAATTTTACATTGAGCTGTTTGCGTTTTTAGTACCACGGTAGCCTGAAATTCGCCCATTATGTGCATTTCGTTGGTAGAAGCATCTCGTAGCTTGTGCTGTGATGTTTCTAACGTTGGTTTGCCTATTTTAACCCAATTTTGCTCTGAAATTATCGTGACATCTGAGCCAGTGTCATGTTGAAGGCTAACGTTGTTGAGTAAAATATTAACAAAGCATCTATTTTTGCATACTGCGTTTGTTGTGTGTACGCTTTTGGCGGCTTCACGCGTTTGTTTTAAATTACTTTTCTTACTTTCGTGTTGATATTTTTGTTTCTGCTTGTGAGTTTTCGGTTTAGTATTTGAAAAGCATGAACAAAATCCTTCTTTATGACCCACTTTGCCGCATTGTGGGCATTTGTGTGTTGTGTAACTGCATTCACGCACAAAATGCATGCTTCCACATTGCCAGCAGGGTCGTCGAGGTATTTTATGTTGGTTAATTTTGGGTGAAGGATTTTGTTGTTTTATGTTACTTACTGCGTTTATATTCGTACTTTTTTTACCATTTAATGTCATATCACGCTTTAAGCTATTAACTCGTTCTATTTCAGCAACCAAATCATCTAACTTTAGGGGTTTTTGTTCTGTTTCAGAATCCAGTATCGTTAAGAGCCTTGCTTTGCTGTCTTTATCTTTTTGCACCATCAAGCCGTTTACAAATTTGAAATTATCAGCAGTACATTTAGTTATAAAATTTTTTCGCAATTACGATTTATCTTGGCGGCATAACTGATAATGTCCTCGTCTTCCTACCTCACACTTGTTAGACATTTAATTCGAGTACTAAACAGACTTTCTTTTCTACCAAAAAGCTTAGTTAGATTTTCGATCATTTGTTTGAAATTTACATCCCGAGGTTGTTTTGGAAGTAAATAGTCTTTATATTTATTGAATACTGCATTAGTGACCTTTCTCAATACTAACCTCACTTTTGCTGCATCATCAAGCTGCTCTGCTTCCACTTGAAAAACATCCTCATAACGCTCATACCATGTTGCAAAAATTTGATTTTCCTCAGGCTCATACACAAACTCACGAATATTTTTGGCCAAAATGTCCATAAGTGCTTCCGGTGCTGTAATGGTTGCAGACAGTGTTGGTGCTTCACGGTGATTAGCGGCGGCTGAACTTTGCGTTGTAACGTTTATAAGTCGTTCCATTAGCTGGTGTTGTCGTTCCATGGCCTCTTGTTGTCGTGCCAGGAGTTGTCCAACTACGTTTTCCAACGACGACATTGTGTTGACTAGTATTCAATACGATATATATAAGAAAAGTTAATTGTTTGTTTTTACCTCGTCGCCAACTGTTGTAGTTTTAGACCGTTTTGAATAAAACACAATTTCCAAATTCTAGTCTAAATCTATTTATTTAAAATACAAATATAAAAATTGCGTTCTGTACAATCGCGTATACGTTCAAAGTTAATACATTTTCTTAAGTGAGTGAGAAGATGGCGCCAAGCTTAGATATATAAAGAGTATATAGGAATACAGCTATATAAAAGTACATATGTAGACTTGCGCTAATATACAGAGTTATTAATTTAGGTAGCAAATTACGATAAATATTTTGGTTGATGCCAACATAAATAAAATAATTTATCTATTTATTAATATTTCAAGAATTTCTAGAGAAACATTATCGCTTATAAATTCTTCTCAAAACGAAAAAAGGTATTTTCGTACCAAAGGTAGAAAAAGTATGTGTATATACTTTTTATTTCGACTGTCTCTAATCAAATGAAAACAAATGATGTTAAAGTATATCCTAAATGTTACTCTTAAATTCAGATCTCAACAACTGATATTCTATTGTGTACCTTGTGATATTAACATTAATATTAGTCAATAGTATAATAATTAAATTTCAAAGTGCTTTTTTTATTGTTAACCCTCTAGCTTGCAAGACCGTCTCAAGATGAACTTCGATTTTTGAGCTAAGGTGACACATTACGAAAGTTTACTCTTCAAAATAAAGAAAACTGTGATTAGACTTCACTTTTTGACATTTGTTTTATTCCCTCATTATTTCCTGACAAATCGTGTGTGAGTTATGACCAGTCAGCAAAATAGCACCAAAAATTGTTGCGATAATTTAATTTTTTGCAACTACGAGTAAGTAAGTAGCTATATAATATATTTGAGTTTTTTTTGTGTTTTTAAAGTAAAAAAGTTAAAAATCTCTTTTGAAACGGAATAGTGAAGACCGTCTCAAGACGGTGTTGCCAATTTGTGTGTACAAAAATATCCCCCTTTTTCAATGTTTTCACCTTCGATATATATCTGAAAACGCTATTGATGGCTTATTGTTGTATTATTTTCATACCTCTATTCCACAATTATGTAAAAGATGAATCTTACTAAACGTGCTTATAAGAAATATATTATAATCAAATGTCTGATAAAAAATTCCTCGAATTCGTCGTTCCTGTGGAAAGTTTTGAAATCGATGACAGTCTTGAGGATCATACTTATGTTTTTGGAAGCATCGAGACCAAAGTATTGCCAGATAATACAAAACAGACAATAGCAAAATGCGTTCAAAGTATGGCTGTAGCTGAGACCATGGATACATTTATAAAGATGGCAAATTTCTGAACTTTATCACAATGGTCATACCATCGGCTTATTCACCTTTCGTTGCAGGTGCAGTAGCATTTGAAACCGTTCCGACACAAGCGACGTCGACATCAACTACAACCACAACAAGATCATCCTTTAAACGCAAACTAATCCTGGATACATGACTCTATTTGGCTAATTTGAAAAGTATTAATTTTCTGTGTTTAGTAATCAGCTGTCAATGCACTACCTAAAACCTCGAAAGCGCTCTCCAAACTAGTATGGCACAAACTTTCGATGTGCTTACATGTTAATAAGTCAACGTTTCGAGGATATTCCTTACTTCCACTGGCAGAAAACAACTATAGAACTCTTTAATTACTTTTTACTGATAATATTATTGAATTCATTGTTGTTTAGATAACGGCACGCCAAAAAAAGTCGCTGAATCCAATAATATGAACATCCGATGAAGAACCGCTTTTACAGCTTCCAGATTTCCGTGTTGCGATATCTGCTGGACGTGTTGTCTTAAGAAATGAACGGTCCGTAGGGTAATCATCTCCTCAAAATTGGACCAAGCACATCCTAGCATATCAAGTATTGGGAAAGGGCTGTTCGCCCAGTTGGTAATTTTCGGTTCGATAGTGTCGATCATTTTACTGTTTCGGTGGATAGAAAAGTCGATAAGTGGCGCAAATATTACAAAAAATCTGACACCCAAAATCCTTGATTCCAAATGCAAATTTTTTCTGAGAGTATCACTTAAAAATATAATGTATTTTAACTTACTTTCAACTTTAATCTTAATAAAACATATTATAAATAAAATTTACTTGTGAGTTTTCATTACATGAAAACCGGAAAGACGGTCTAGACGGTTTTCACTTTTCTTTACCGTTCCTAATATTTGCTTCACCTGTAAGTTAAAGCTTACAGTTCCTTTGGCAATATCCATTTAAAAAAAATTTGGCTTCATCCAATAATTTTGCGATCTACCCCGTTAGAGAGTTGAGCTTTTACACACAAACATACATGTGTACATATGAATATTACACACACAAAAATATAAGAGGTAGTATTAACTAAGCTGGAATAGCTAACTTTTTTATATAGGAGTAAAAAAAAAATTCATTACTATTTATTATTTTAAAATTGTATGTAAATTGTTTTTTGAGTAGTATGATGTGACCGAATATGGCCCATAGGCTAGGTATACATAATGAATAAATAAATAAATTAAATGAAATGAAAACTTGGGTTTTGTAACTATGGAGTTGGGTAATTTGTACATTACACTTTACCTAAAATCCATGTATAACTATTACAGTAATTATCTTCTTCGAAATTATTTTTATTGAATTGTTTTCTATTTTCTTGTCAAAAGAAAATTTTTGAGCAAAAAGGTATGTAACATGAAATTTTAAAAAGTTATATTTCTGTAAATTTATTATTTTCAATTATTATAGATAAACCAGCCAAGCCCGGCAAACGTTGTCTTATCTTTATCTTTGCTGTGTTTGTGTTTGTATGTATACAAATGCAAAAGAAGAAAAATGTATGGATTTTTCTTATGTATGAGTGTTCACTGTGTAATCACCCTGAATGAAACGTGGGGTTAAGAGTCCCCAAGACACCACTTTTGTCGACTATTTTGGTGACATTGTCAACGTAGTGTCTATTAATATTGTTTTTAATGCGTAGATAACATTTTTTTATATACACACAATTAAGCTTCTTCTTAACGTTTTATTGGTTTGTTGAAAATAAAAGTGGCGTCCAGCAAAATTTAAGTGTTTATAAAAATAAATTTAAAGAATCAAATTAAAACAATATAAACGTATTGAACAATAATTAAAAAAACATACACAAAAAGAAGTTGCAAAAAACATATAAAATAACAATCCATATTGTATAAAAAATATAAAATGTGAAAATTATAAAATTTTAAGTAAGGGTGCCAATTATGGAAATTTTTGTTTGATCCTGTGGAAGATTTTGTGCCATCAGATAAAGATTTGTCACACTTGCAGCTCCATACGTAAGTGTTTGACTTAACTAATTCAGCGAAACCTAAAATTTTTGGTTATATATATTTATATGTATTTATAGAAATGACAAACCAAATGCCTACTTGCTGATAATATGCTGAACGAATGAATGAATTAGTCCCTGTTATTATATGTTTTTTATGCATAAATTAGATTTTTTATAAATTTATTTAATAGAATACCAAAATGTGAACAAAATATGCAATTTCATTTTAAAAAGTGTATGCTAGAATTACTAAAATTTACTAGAGACAATCTGTTTCCAATGTCTTCATATGGTCCCTAAAGAACTATGTAATCAGTAGTTGCTTTTCAATAACACGCACATGTTAAATGTCTATAGCAAAAAGCATTAGGTGGGGTATAATTAGTCAGTAGTACCGGCGACAAAGTCAATAGTGAATCAGTACTGATTCACCTTCAGGGTATATACTCACATACATGGCTTTGTGATTGATCGTGTTGCAACCCTTGTATATACATACATACATATGTATATACTTATGTAAATACTAGTGATGTAACGAATGTCAATTTTTGATATTCGCGAACACGAATACGTATACGAGTATTTCAAACGGTATTCGCGAATACGAATATTTGAAACGATATTCGCGAATACGAATACGAATATTATATGCAATATGAAATATTAAAAAATTGTTATGAAAAAGGACTTCACACTCTTGTTGGCGTACTTTAGAGTTAATGAAAAGTTCCCAAAATTTCAATTATCGTCATTGAATAATATTTAAAAATGATACGAAGCACAAATTTCTATAAAAAAATTTATGAATTTGTACAAATTAAAATTTTTAGTCATTTATTTAAATTTTGTTTAGGATTAATGCATTTATTTATTTAATTTCTTTGGAAAAATATTCGTATTCGTATTCGACTAAATTTGGCGAATACGAATACATTCGTAAAATGGCCGAATATTCGACAATTCGAATACGAATACAAATATTCGTGCATCACTAGTACATATGTACATATGTATATAAATATTATTTGGAATCCATCTAACTAGTACTAGAAGTAGCAGAAGTACACAAGAAAGAAGCATCTTTTACAGTAAACATTGAAAATTGTTGTTTATTTAATTTGCAAAAAATGCAATATCCTTAAATGTTGAAATACTATTTTTAAATACATATAGGTTTATATTAACATGTAAACATTAAATACAATATTTTAGGCACTGGGAAATCTCTATTTTGTACATAACACCTTGAAAAATCCTAGTACGTGGAATTTTGTCACTAATAGTTGGGAGTCGGCTGAGGGAAAAAAAATATTTTCTGGAAACATAGAAGCCATATCAACTAAAGAAAAATCGAAATTCCCGCAACATTTTTTTCCAGAGGTAAGTTTTAGACTTAAGTCAAAATATATATTCAAACTGATCGTGTTAGGCGTTTGAGTATTAAAACTTTAAATTTTCAATTAAATTGGTGTCAATTGTAAAGAAATGCTTGACTATCTTAACTGTTTATTGCAGTTTCATTTAAAGTGGCTTTTAGGTAATAAAGAATTAAACGATGACTTGAAAAAGGTTGTATTGAAACATTTAATTGTTAAAATTATTTGTAAGGAAGATTATTCTTAGTTTTTAAAGTGATTAAAAAGAACACCTTAAACCATCTACGTTTTAAAATAAAATATATTGTTTGTTTTGTTGGTTAACCACTGTCTATATGTATCGGAGTCCTGTGCGGATGCACTGTAACCATAAGAATACCGCATATGTACCCGATTTTTTTCATACCCGAGTTCCTAAAAAACCGCAAGCAGCTAAAGGTTCAATCAGACGTGCCATACCATAATGAAATAGCCATAACCAAAATTCAATTGGTTTTTATGGTTATGGTTGCTATATATTTATATATATTATATTTTTTATATATTATATTTTTTTTATTTGTTCTTGTTTTGGATAAATTTAACACTTGTGAACGCACTAATAATACCAAATTATTATTTTAGTTATTCAGTTAAATATTTTTTATAAAAAATATATTGAAATTGATCATTGAGATGTTAGCTGGATCGTATGCGCATTTCATTATTGCTAATGCATATAAGCAGGGAACAACAACTAGAGCTTCGCTATTTTTTGTCCGAAATTTATATAAATTTACTTATTTATTAGAACTTTGCTTCATAAAAGAGCTAGTTTTACATATATTGTATGCTTAAAATCATGACATTTATACCATAACTGTATGCTCGTAAATACTAGTTTTTATGTCTTTTACAGGAATGGAAAAGTTGGTACAATTGTACTTTTTCCAGCACTATTTGAATGTAAAAAGTACCAGTGACCAATTTAGCACTATTGAAAATTTTTTCCTATTATTTTACATGCCAAAAATGGCACAAAAAAATATGCAAGCTATAAATAACCAGTTTCGTTGTCGATTCCTTAAGAAACGACAAAATATGAACTATAAATTGTTGTAGTTTTAGACCGTTTTGAATCTAAATCTATTTATTTAAAATACAAATATAAAAATTGCGTTCTGTACAATCGCGTATGCGTTCAAAGTTAATACATTTTCTTAAGTGAGTGAAAAGATGGCGCCAAGCCTAGATATATATATATATATATAGTATATAAAGAGTACATAGGAATACAGCTATATAAAAGTACATATGTAGACTTGCGCTAATATACAGAGTTATTAATTTAGGTAGCAAATTACGATAAATATTTTGGTGATGCCAACATCTCCCTTTATTTAAAAAAGATGATAATCTGGAGTCCAGACTGGAGGCTGCTTTCTGCGAGCGGATCTTCTAGTACAACCGGGATGTTGATTAGACGATGAACTTTGAACAGTACTGCGTTCTATGTGATCAGATGTTACATTTGATGGTTCCAGTTGCGGTTAATTTTCACTTTGGGAGTCAGGCCCAATAGTTTCAGCTATTGACGGTTGACTATTTGAGACTCCATTGGTTTCGTTTTCGGATGATGAGAGTTGAGGCGTTATATTGAACAAATCGAATAAGATTTCCTGCGTGGATGGATTCACAAAATCGGTATGACATGGTCTTAACTGGTTAGCGTGTGATCTAACAGCGCGGAACTCTGGTATACCTAAAATCTCTACCTCGTAGATTACGTTTCCGAATGTTTTCTTAACTATGCCTGGTAACAATTCTGAGTTGTTCAGCTTATAAATTTTGGCGAAAACGCTTTGACCAATTTCGTATTTACGTTTTACCGCTCCATGCTGTTTATCAAACTGATATTCCATTTTCTAATTCCGTTGCAAAGAAGTTTTTTGTGGTTTCTTCAACAAGTCCAAATTGCTTCTTATTTTCCTCCCCACGAATAATTCTGCTGGAGATTTGTTTTGTGTGGTAGGATTTGGTGATGATCGATAGTATTTCAAAAAAGTTTGTAAATTTTAATTTGACGGAGTTGACCCTTGTCCATTTGACTGAGGGTGGTATGGAGGCGTAAATTTGTGTAAAATACCATTTTCTTGACAAAATTTAGCGAACTGTTGGCTTGAAAACTGCGTTCCATTATCGCTCACTATTAATTCGGGATTCCCAAATAGTGATGTGAAATCCAATAAGCAATTTACAATTACTTTTGATGTAATTGATTTTATTTGATAGACCTGAGGCCATTTGGCCAGTTCTCGTGGTAGCTTCATAGCGAACGGTCGATTAGAGGAATTTTTTCTTACATACCAAACAAACAAAAAATTACACCAAAAAATATTCTGACTTTAATAAATAAGCTTTATTGCTTTGATAATATTTTTTTTCATAGTGGAAATAACCAATACAAAAAAAACGCAAAAAAAAACATAAACAGTGACATTGGGGAATACTCTATATGAATACCTCAAAAACAGACAAGCAATCATAAATTACAAAAACAAAAAAACCGTAAGCAAAAAAATGCCCTTGAGGAATACTCTATATCAGTGCCTCAAATACAAAAAATTATGAAGTGAGTTCTAACGGCAGAAATGCCTTTTTTACTGTGAGTTCTGAAGCTCTTAATGAAAAAGATAGAAATAATAAATCTAATGAAAGTGTTTTTTTAACGGCAAAGCCAATTTTTCGTCAGCGATCAACTTCGCTTTGTCCAATGCCAATCAGCAGTGATTCAGTAACATTACAATTGTCTAGTACTTCTCCATATAAGTCAGTAATATCATCCCCTTCAGGCTCGTATTCGTCACTTAACAAAGTTATCACTACAGATAACAGTATTTCAAAACCTAAGGTGCAAGTCGGTATGGACAGATATATAACCGTGGTAAAGCGTGGGCGAAGCCCGTATTCTTCAAAAATTTCATCCGCTCCAAAGATGTCTAGGGATAACAGCGCATCCTCAACTAATCGCCAAAACCGTTTAAAAATTTTGCAAGATGAGAACGACAAACCCGATGTATCCTCGAATAAAACATCCAAGCCTTCACCAATCTACTTGAGAGAGAAAAATTCAAATGCCCTTATTAAAAAATTAATTTCGGTCATTGGTGAAAATAAATTCCACATTGTCCCAATAAAACGTGGCAACATCGATGAAACGAAAATTCAAACTCATGACGAAAAGGACTTCCGCAAAATGGTTTCTGAATTTGAAACAAATAAAACAAGCTTCTACACATACCAGCTTAAGAGCGCTAAATGCCTGCAGATCGTATTGAAGGGCATAGATTCTTATGTTGTCCCTGAAGAAATAAAAGATGCACTCGTCCTCCAGGGATTTAAGGTAAAGAATGTTTCTAACATAATGAACAGAGAAAAGGTACCCCAACCCCTATTTCGTGTAGACATGGAGCCGAATGATATACAGTTGAAAAAAACGAGACTCATCCTATTTATAGTTTAAAATACCTTTTATACAGAAAAATCACAGTTGAAGAGCCACATAAACGTGCAGGTCTCGTGCAGTGTCATAATTGTCAAGAATATGGCCATACAAAAGCTTACTGCAATTTACCTACATTGTGTGTTATCTGCGGTGAATTGCACGGTACTGCAAGTTGTAAAACCAAAAGATCAAGCGGAAAAAAATGCAGTAATTGTGGAGGCAATCACACCGCTAACTACAGAGGATGTCCTGTGTACTCTTTCGTCAAGCAGGCTATGGTGCAAAAACCTAAATTAGCTCCAGCTCAACCATTAAACGCGTACTCCGCCAATTTTGCTTAAGTGAGCCAACCAGTGACTTCACGTGTATCGTATGCCGATGCTGCTAAGGCTAGTTCTATTCCCACACAAAATGTTTTACCGCCAAATAATTCAACGAATGCAAATTCAAGCTTTAACTTTAGTCGCCTGGAAGCTACTATTGAGAATCTGGTGGTAACTATAAACAACTTTACAACAAATATGACTACCATGATGCAAGAAATGCTGACAATGCAGAATACTCTGCTTCAAGCATTAATTAACAAGCCATGAACACGTTAAAAATATGTTTCTGGAACGCAAACGGCATTCGCCAACATAAAAATGAACTTGAGCACTTCCTTACGGAAAAAAATATTGATATAATGTTGGTCTCTGAGACTCATTTGACTTCTAGAAGTCTCTTTAAAATGAATGGCTACACTTTATATGATACAAGGGACTCTAGATGGAGAGCATGCAGTGGATCAGCAATTCTAATAAAGTCAAGACTCAAGCACTATATTCTTGACAACATTTGTGAAGAACATCTACAAGCAACAAATATCTGCATTGAAAATTTTTGTAAAAATTTCGTGATATCTTCAATTTCTAAAGACCAATACGAGAAATTCTACAAATCTCTTGGACCTTGTTTCGTAGCAGCTGGCGACTACAATGCTAAGCATACGTTCTGGGGTTCGCGTCTTATTACGCCTAGAGGTAGGGCGTTGTTCAACACAATTTCAAAAATTGGCTTGGATATTATTTCGAGTGGGGAGCCTACTTACTGGCCTACTGACGTACGAAAAATTCCGGATGTTATAGATTTCGGCGTCATAAAAAGTATTTCTAGCGAATTAATTCACGTTGAAGCTTCCCTAGATCTCTCGTCCGATCACTCTCCCACGATCATAACAATCTGTAGCCCACTGAGAAGCGCTTTACCTCACCCATATGTCAAGATGATAAATCGTGTTAATTGGCTGGGATTCAAAAAATATCTTAGTAGTCATTGCACAGAAAATGATATTGAATCGAACATTGCAAATCTTAACGAGAATATTAAACAGGCTTCTGAACATGCCACTACCTCCCATCCGCATACTGGGTTCAATAAAATTTATTCTACAGACGTTGAACATCTCGTACGTAAAAAAAGAAGAGCTAGAAGGGAATGACAACAGCACAGATCACCTCAACACAAAATCAGATTTAAAGAGTGCACTAAACGACTCCAAGAGTCGTTTATGCCTTGATGTCACACCAGCATCTAATTACTCTTTGTGGCGCGCTGCTAAAAAGCTTAAAACAGCCGTTGAGTTTAAGCCACCTCTGCGCACATCTACCGGAGTTTGGGCAAGAAGCGATACTGAAAAAGGTAACATATTTGCTGAGCATTTAAAATCCGTATTTACACCAAATACATGTACCGGTGTTGCTGATTTGCCGAGTGTAGTTGCTCTACCACCTCGACCCTTAAAATTTACGATGTGTGATGTACAAAAACGAATTGCCGAACTCAACCCAAAAAAAGCTCCCGGTATGGATGGAATTAGTAAGCAGATGCTGATTAAGTTACCTCGTACTGCAATTAGAATCCTGTTATTCATTTTTAATGCCATTTTACGAATGGAGTATTATCCAGACTGCTGGAAGCTTGCCTAGGTTAAAATGATTCCAAAGCCAGGTAAAGATCTTACTAAGGCGGAGTCATATAGGCCAATAAGTTTACTGTCAACAATGTCAAAGCTTTTTGAAAAGCTACTCATGACAAAATTGTCTTCAATTTATTATTTTATTATTTATTTTTTATTTTAATTATTATTAGGATTTCTAAATCTTTTGGAAAGTTACATTCTTGCACGAAAATTTACAGTTGATGAAGGGCACTTTATGAGTATGCCTGAAACTATCTCATCCGGTGTGCCACAGGGGAGTATACTTGGGCCATTTTTATATTTGATTTATACTTGTGATATGCCTGTGAGCAGTAGTATCCACACTTCTACATTTGCCGACGATACCGCCTGCCTTAGTATGCACGAAAACCCTGATGAGGCATCCCGAAAACTCCAGGAACACATTAGCCAGATGGAACTATGGTTAAACTTATGGAGAATTAAGGTAAATGAACAAAAGTCTGTCCATATAACATTTACCTTACCAAGAGATACTTGTTCCCCCATTCGGATTAATAATCAAGTTGTTCCTCAACATTCACATGTGAAATATCTTGGTATACACCTCGATCGACGGCTTACATGGAAACATCACATTAACTATAAGTTAACTCAAATGAAACTAAAATTAACTCAGGTACATTGGCTGATTGGCAGAAATTCAACACTCTGCCTAGACTGCAAACTTTTAATATACAAGTCGCTCTTAAAGCCAATATGGTGTTACGGTATCCAGTTATGGGGCACTGCTCCTGCTTCCAATGTAGAGAGAATTCAACGAAGACAAAACAAAATTTTAAGGTTAATAACATCTGCTCCATGGTACATTAAGAATTCAAATATACATCGTGATTTAAATATGCCACTAGTGACTGAAGAAATTGCAAAATACGCAAGCAAATATCTAACAAAACTCGAGTCACATCCTAATCCGCTTGCTCGTAACATTTTGAACTTTACTGGACACATCCGCTTAAAAAAGAGAGATACAAGGGCTCTAATACTAAACACTCCGAATGAAGTTGCCTGAAAAATTTTTATTTTTTGCTTATCACCACTTATGTATTATTTACAACTATCACTTAGTTATGTCTGGCATTGGTCGGGCCTATTAATTATATGTTAAATTTAAGATTTGAATACTTATTGTTAGTTCATATATGAAGATACAATAAATAAAAATAACATGCATAAAAAAAAAAAAATTTGGAAAAAGAGTCCACGATTACAAAATAATAAAAATTTTCGATAGGTCCAGCGATGTCTATGTGGATTCCTTCCAAGGGACGTGTTGTTCATGGCCATGAGTACAATTCTGTTTTTGGTAACGATTTCGCTACTGAGGCGCATTTAGAACAGTTTTGTACGTAACTTTTTATTTCGTCATCAATCAAAGGCCAATACACGTAGCTTCTCGCTAGTGCTTTTTTTCTTTCAATACAAGGGTGCCCTTTATGCAGTTCCTTTAAAATACTTTTTCTAAAACAACCTGGTATCACGATACGATCACCGTACATAATACAGCCTTCGACAATACTTAAATTTTGTTTTCTTGATACATAACAACTCATTTCTGTGGATACATTTGTTGGCCACTTACCACTTTTTAAATGTTCCATTAGGTTTTGAAAAGTTGCGTCTTTTCTTGTTGCGGCACAAATCATTTGAACGTTACGGGAAGATGATGTGATGTCGCTTATTACCGTTTTGAGTTCTTCCTGTACTTCCTCTACTTGCGATGACTGTGTCTTCATTTGGCTTTGGGACGTTGGAAATTAAACGAGATAGAATATCTGCTGCTCCAAATTCATGCGTTGAAACATATTGCAGATTAAAATCGTACAACATAAGAGTGAGAGCCCAGCGTTGAAGGCGTTTAGCAGAATATGCTAGAATTCCTTTTTTATTACCGAAAATCGCTAGCAGCGGCTTGTGATCTGTTTGAAGCGTAAAGTTGCGTCCAAATATATATTTATGGAATTTTACCACTGCGAAAACTAAAGCCAATCCCTCTTTTTCAATTTGGGAGTAATTTTTATCTGCTGGTGTCAAAGCCCTTGAAGCATTATAAATAGCTTTCTCACTACCGTCAGGAAATACATGGCAAATGTATGCTCCTAGACCAACATTCGAAGCATCAGCTGCTACTTTAATAGGAAGCTTTGGGTTAAAATGCGTAAGTAATAATTCTGAGTATAACAGCTCTTTGAAACGTTCGAAGCTGCGTTGACATGCTTTGGACCACAACCATGTTACATTGTTCTTCAGCAAATTATCCAAAGGATGCCTAAGCTTTCTCATTTCGTGAATAAATTTGCCATAATAATTTATTGCTCCTAGGAAGGATCTCAACTCAGAAATATTTTTGGGAGGCGGAAATTCTAAAATTTTTGAAATTTTATTTTTATCGGGATGAATGCCCTTATTATCAAAGTAATAGCCCAAATAAGTGCACGAATTTTTAAAAAATTTAAATATATCAAAATTGACTGTGATATTGTATTCTTTAAGACGATTAAATACCTCATTTACTGCTTTAACGTTGTCTTCACGACTTTTTGTGGCTACGATTATATCGTCTAGATATGGAAAATCGCCTGCTATGCCAGCAACCATTTTTTCCATACACTGCTTAAAAGCGCCTGGGGCTGATCGTACACCTGGGGCAAGACGGTTAAATGTAAATAACCCATGGTGGGTATTAATGACAAGGAGTTTTTTCGTATCGTCATCGACCTCTATTTGCATGTACGCAAATCAATAATTGAAAAAAAATTCACAGTTGTTAAAGTTTACAAAAATCTCGTCTGGTAGCGGTAAAGGAAATGTGTGCGGTTCGAACTGCTCATTCAAACCTGTAGAATAATCTCCACAAATGCGTAGGTCGCCGGATGACCTTTTTACCAGAACGATTGGCGCAGCCCATTCGGAAAAATGATAATGAAAATGAATGATACCTTCATTTTCTAGTCTGCTGATTTCCTTGTCTAGACGTTCTTTGACAGCATATGCTACTGGCCTTTTAGGACGAAAAATGGGTGTTGCCTGCGGTTTAAGTTGTAGGTGAACTTTAAATTCCTTACACTTCCCAATTTCATTTTTAAAAACTTCAGGGTATGCTGTACGCAAATCACATTCCGTGGAAATTTTGAAAACTTGATCTTGACTAGTTGTTGCGTATGAATCAATGGGTTTATTCCATAGTTTGAAATGTTGCATTAAATCTGAATTGAACAGATTTAACTCCGAAAGAGTGGAAACTAAAATTTTACATTGAGCTGTTTGCGTTTTTAGTACCACGGTAGCCTGAAATTCGCCCATTATGTGCATTTCGTTGGTAGAAGCATCTCGTAGCTTGTGCTGTGATGTTTCTAACGTTGGTTTGCCTATTTTAACCCAATTTTGCTCTGAAATTATCGTGACATCTGAGCCAGTGTCATGTTGAAGGCTAACGTTGTTGAGTAAAATATTAACAAAGCATCTATTTTTGCATACTGCGTTTGTTGTGTGTACGCTTTTGGCGGCTTCACGCGTTTGTTTTAAATTACTTTTCTTACTTTCGTGTTGATATTTTTGTTTCTGCTTGTGAGTTTTCGGTTTAGTATTTGAAAAGCATGAACAAAATCCTTCTTTATGACCCACTTTGCCGCATTGTGGGCATTTGTGTGTTGTGTAACTGCATTCACGCACAAAATGCATGCTTCCACATTGCCAGCAGGGTCGTCGAGGTATTTTATGTTGGTTAATTTTGGGTGAAGGATTTTGTTGTTTTATGTTACTTACTGCGTTTATATTCGTACTTTTTTTTACCATTTAATGTCATATCACGCTTTAAGCTATTAACTCGTTCTATTTCAGCAACCAAATCATCTAACTTTAGGGGTTTTTGTTCTGTTTCAGAATCCAGTATCGTTAAGAGCCTTGCTTTGCTGTCTTTATCTTTTTGTACCATCAAGCCGTTTACAAATATAAGACACTTGAAATTATCAGCAGTACATTTAGTTATAAAATTTTTTCGCAATTACGATTTATCTTGGCGGCATAACTGATAATGTCCTCGTCTTCCTACCTCACACTTGTTAGACATTTAATTCGAGTACTAAACAGACTTTCTTTTCTACCAAAAAGATTAGTTAGATTTTCGATCATTTGTTTGAAATTTACATCCCGAGGTTGTTTTGGAAGTAAATAGTCTTTATATTTATTGAATACTGCATTAGTGACCTTTCTCAATACTAACCTCACTTTTGCTGCATCATCAAGCTGCTCTGCTTCCACTTGAAAAACATCCTTATAACGCTCATACCATGTTGCAAAAATTTTATTTTCCTCAGGCTCATACACAAACTCACGAATATTTTTGGCCAAAATGTCCATAAGTGCTTCCGGTGCTGTAATGGTTGCAGACAGTGTTGGTGCTTCACGGTGATTAGCGGCGGCTGAACTTTGCGTTGTAACGTTTATAAGTCGTTCCATTAGCTGGTGTTGTCGTTCCATGGCCTCTTGTTGTCGTGCCAGGAGTTGTCCAACTACGTTTTCCAACGACGACATTGTGTTGACTAGTATTCAATACGATATATATAAGAAAAGTTAATTGTTTGTTTTTACCTCGTCGCCAACTGTTGTAGTTTTAGACCGTTTTGAATAAAACACAATTTCCAAATTCTAGTCTAAATCTATTTATTTAAAATACAAATATAAAAATTGCGTTCTGTACAATCGCGTATACGTTCAAAGTTAATGCATTTTCTTAAGTGAGTGAAAAGATGGCGCCAAGCTTAGATATATAAAGAGTATATAGGAATAAAGCTATATAAAAGTACATATGTAGACTTGCGCTAATATACAGAGTTATTAATTTAGGTAGCAAATTACGATAAATATTTTGGTTGATGCCAACATAAATAAAATAATTTATCTATTTATTAATATTTCAAGAATTTCTAGAGAAACATTATCGCTTATAAATTCTTCTCAAAACGAAAAAAGGTATTTTCGTACCAAAGGTAGAAAAAGTATGTGTATATACTTTTTATTTCGACTGTCTCTAATCAAATGAAAACAAATGATGTTAAAGTATATCCTAAATGTTACTCTTAAATTCAGATCTCAACAACTGATATTCTATTGTGTACCTTGTGATATTAACATTAATATTAGTCAATAATATAATAATTAAATTTCAAAGTGCTTTTTTGTTGTTAACCCTCTAGCTTGCAAGACCGTCTCAAGATGAACTTCGATTTTTGAGCTAAGGTGACACATTACGAAAGTTTACTCTTCAAAATAAAGAAAACTGTGATTAGACTTCACTTTTTGACATTTGTTTTATTCCCTCATTATTTCCTGACAAATCGTGTGTGAGTTATGACCAGTCAGCAAAATAGCACCAAAAATTGTTGCGAAAATTTAATTTTTTGCAACTACGAGTAAGTAAGTAGCTATATATTATATTTGAGTTTTTTTTTGTGTTTTTAAAGTAAAAAAAGTTAAAAATTGCTTTTGAACAGGAATAGTGAAGACCGTCTCAAGACGGTGTTGCCAATTTGTGTGTACAAAAATATCCCCCTTTTTCAATGTTTTCATCTTCGATATATATCTGAAAACGCTATTGATGGCTTATTGTTGTATTATTTTCATACCTCTATTCCACAATTATGTAAAAGATGAATCTTACTAAACGTGCTTATAAGAAATATATTATAATCAAATGTCTGATAAAAAATTCCTCGAATTCGTCGTTCCTGTGGAAAGTTTTGAAATCGATGACAGTCTTGAGGATCATACTTATGTTTTCGGAAGCATCGAGACCAAAGTATTGCCAGATAATACAAAACAGACAATAGCAAAATGCGTTCAAAGTATGGCTGTAGCTGAGACCATGGATACATTTGTCAGATGGCAATTTGTAAGAGACTTAACTGAGAATAAACACGACCGTTTTTATTATCAGAGTTTGTTAGTTTTTATTTTATTTAATGATTATTTCGGACAATAACTAAATCTCAACCGTTTCGTTTAGTGTTCGCTCACAGACTGACTGCACTAAGATCTTTGCAACACGTTGTAAGCATAACCCAATTTATTGTCTGTGTGTGTGTGACAGCTCGGCCGTTCCTGACGGTGGCTCGTCCTCGGGCCCTTCTTCGTCGTCCAATATAGGGGAGCTTTGGCACCACCGTCGTATTTTGTCAGACGAATATACGGAGCTGAATTTGCGTGTGGAAACCTGCATACCCGGAATGTCCTCTATCAGGTACCTATCCTTGCCCAGTGGTCGGGTGACCATGTACGGTCCTTTATACTTCGGTTCCAGCTTTGTGACTCGCCCGGTGCAGGGGCTTCGTTTGCCAAAACAATTAAATCGCCTTCGTTGTATACAGTTGGCTTAGCATGCTTTTCGTCGAATCTTGTCTTCCACCTTTGTTTTTCCTTATTGGCGTTGGAAATTGCGTCTATGCGTTTTTCACAAACGCCGACATTATCACGGGCGTTTATGGTGTCGTCGTTGATAGCGGCGACTATTTTATTTTGAACAACATCAATCAGCCGAAACTCAAAGACCAATTCATTAGGAGTGAAACCGGAGGTGCTGTTTTTCTGAGAGTTGACGGTCCACTGGAGTTCTCTCAATTTCAGGTCCCAATCTTTGTCAGTTTTAGTGGAGGTTCGTAAATAGTTGAGAATTATTTGATTTGCCCTCTCAACTTGGCCATAAGCACGAGGTGTACGAACTGCTGTACTAATATGATGAATGTTGTTTTGGTAACAGTAGTCCTAAAACATTTTTGACGAAAACGCTGTTCCTCTGTCAGTGATGATCACCTTGGGTAGACCAAAGTAGCTGGTGACTTCGTTTAGCGCACTTATTACGGGTTGAGTTTTAGTCGTTTTAACCGCCTTTACGATTAAGTATTTGCTAAAGGCGTCAGAAACTGCCATGATGTAACTGTTCCCACGTTTATTTTTAATAAATGGACCTAAATGGTCAATGTGTATTTTTCGGAATGGTATTGGTTCCAAGTCACTCACGTACAGACAACCTTCGGTCTTGCCAGCCTTCGCTTTGTTGAAGCAACAGTCCACACATGATACTATGTAGTCCTTTACATATTTCCGAATTTTTGGAAGCCAAAAATTTTGACTTATACGTTGAATTGTCTTTTCAAGACCAAAATGACCCATATCGTCGTGGCATAACTTCACTATACGCCATCTTACCGATTTTGGTACAACGAAACGTGGTCCTGATTCGCACTTTCGATATAAGCGGTTGTTTAGTAGAGTATATTCGGACTTAATTTGTGTCGCTTGTGGCGAGTTTCCGTTATGTAAGACGGCGACAATTTCTTTTAGGGCGGTGTCCTGCAACTGCATCGTTAATAACAAGTCTTCATGGTCTAGATTAACATTCAAAATGTGATCGCTGAGTTCGTATGCGATGGTTTGTGAATCTGGGGAACGACTTAGGGCGTCCACATGAGCCATTCGAGTTCCTTGTCGGTGGACTATCTCACAGTCGTAGTCCATAATTTTTAAGAACCATCGGGCAACTTTCGGTACTAGCTCTCTCTTTACGTTAGCCTTAGCAATGGCTGAACAATCGGTAAGCAACTTAAAATGTTTTCCGAGAATATACACTCGAAATCGTTCTATTGACTCAACCACAGCTAGCATTTCTAACTCATAGCTGTGGTACATGGACTCTGCTGGTGTGCACTGTCTGCTGTAGTAGAATACTGGTCGCCAATTTATTTCATCGGTTGATTGAAGTAAAATACCCGCTCTGCCAACAGCACTGGCATCCGTGTGCACCTGATGATTTGCGTTAACGTCGTATAGAGCTAGAACAGGTTTGTTAACTAGAATGTTGATCAGCTCGTCATAAGATTTTTGTTGGCTTTCTTCCCATACAAAGGTTTGATTGCTTTTCAGCAGCATCGTGAGCGGTTTGGAAATTAGGGAATAGTCCTTCACAAATTTTCGGAAAAACCCGGTTAGCCTAAGGAATCTTCGGATTTCCGACACATTGGTTGGGCATTTAAAGTTGCGTATGGCATTTACCTTTTCGTCGCCTGGTGTGATACCATGCTCATTTACAACATGACCAAGATGAGATATTTCTGTCATCAAGAATTTGCACTTATCTAGCCGCAGTGTGAGACCAGACTCTTTCAAAACGTTTAGAAACTTATCCAGCTTTCGAATACCTTCGCTAAATGTTTTGCTGGGAATAATTACGTCGTCGAGGTATGCCAAAACCTCCCCGGGCTGCATACGAGCTATAAGTTGATTCATGGCACTTTGAAAAACTGCGGGGGCATTAACGAGTCCAAACGGCATTCTGTTATACTCGTAGTGCCCATCTGCGGTTACGAAAGCTGTATATGGTTTGGACCTTTCAGACATTTCGATTTGATGGTAGCCCATCCTAAGGTCCAAAGACGTGAAAAATTTGTTTCCTGCCAGCTGAGCAAATTGTTCATCAAGATTTGGCATTGGAAAAGGTGTCTTCTTAGTGATACGATTAAGGGCTCTATAATCTACACAGAGTCGATATTCGCCGTTTTTCTTCTGTACCAGCACGATACCAGAGGCATACGGCGATGTTGATGGTCGGATAATGTCACTTTCTAATAGTTCACTTACCAGTTTTCCGACAACAGGTCTTCTAGCGAAAGGGATGCGATACGGTCTTACGTTAACAGGTTCACCTGTGGTGAGCTCTATGTCCATTTGGACGATGTTGCACTTTCCCAATTCATTTGCGGTCGCTGCGAACCCGTGAGAGTGTTTTGAAATTAATCCTTGTAGTTGATTCCGGCCATCGTCTGAAATATTTTCCCCTGCTGATATTGCTAAAACATTTTCGAACCAGCAGTCATCCTCTTCAATTATAAACCTTTTGCCTTCCTGACATAAGACATCACGACCAAGAAGTACGTTCTCGGAGATTAGTTTATCTGGTACCACCAGCAAATCGACATTAAAATTAAAACCATCCATGAGGATATTTGTACTGGCCTTTTCATCACACTGGAATTTACCACCAGCAAATCCATTGAGCACTGCAAAGCATTTGTCCAATTCTCCTATGTTTTTAGAAAATGACTTGCGTATTAAAGACCGACTGCTACCTGGATCAACAAAACAGTTAGTAAATGTTGTGTCGACTTTGACCGTCTTGATGAGGTCAGGGGAACGTTGACGGTGATCCTCATCGTCTACTTTGTTGATTCGAGCATCGGGTTTCCTTTGAGGACAGTTTTCAGCTTGATGTGTTGTGCGTTTGCAGATTTCGCAGCGAAGTTTACGTTGGGGATCTGGGCACTTATTGGAAAAATAGCCCGTTTTGTTACAATTAAAACATTTCAAATTACCTGTTCCTGTTTTATCATACGCTGTAGGAATAGTCGTGGGTTTTCCCTTTGTCGCAGCCTTGTTGTATTTGGAAACAGGCTGCGCAATCTTAACTATATCATTGTGTAGGCAAAATATTGTTATGTCATGTAAAAGTTTATTACAAGATGCATAGTCGTTAGAAATCTTCTTTCTAAGATCACTATGGTTGATTCCGTTAATAATGTGTCTGCATATAGCTGGTTCAGAGATATAGCCCCGCTTTCCGTAGGCAAGCATTTTGTAATAATATTCTTGCGGGGATTCGTTTCATTCCGTTTCATGCGTGACATGCCTACGTGAACATCTGCTTCATTAGTTACTTTTGGAAAATCATTTAAGAATTTTGAAATGAAATTAGGCCATGAGATAAAAACTTCTTGAAGAGAGTCTACCCAGTACTTGGCAGCACCCTGCATCTTCTGTTGAACAGCAAAGATAACTATATGATCGCTCCAATGATAAGACGTCTTGAGTGTCTCCACGCGGTGGATAAATTGTCTAGCGTCCAGCGACTTTTCAGATGCCGGGTCGAAAAATGGAAGTAGCGAAACCACATCCCGCACATTTAAATAACAATTATTATCATTACCAAAATGTCGATAATTGATAGTCGGTGTCGTGGTGCTGGGAACTTCAGGCGGTGTCGTGAAGGTAACATGCCGTTGTGGCATATTGTGCAAGTAAGATTGAGGACCGTAATTAATATGACCTCCACTACCATTTCGTTGATTGTTATTGTGTTGATTAATATGGCCATGTTGATCAACACGTTCACTTTGAAACGTTGGGTTAGTATAATGAATATTTCTGTTTAACATTTCTCTTGAATATGGTGGTTGCTGCGCAACACTACAATGCGTTAAGTTGTTGGAGACATTTGATGACATCCCATAAACATTTTCTGCTAGTGTCGGTTGTTGGCAAATGTTGGTGAGTGCAGATACATCAGAATGTATATTAACATTTTGCGATGTTGCTGGTTGCTTAGCATGTTGATACAGCGAGTTGCATGACGGTTGTTGCGAGACAGTAAAATACGTTGCATTGTTAAAAGCGTTTGATGGCATGTTGTGTTCCTCATCAACATTGTTGACGTTTGAAGTCGTCACAGAATTTTGAGGTTCATACACGTTTGTTGTCATTGTTGGTGTTTGGTACACGTTGGTGGGTGTAGATATGTATGGGATTATATTAACATGTGCTGATAGACTGTCTGTTGGTTGTGTATGTTGGCGAGAATATGTGTGTTCATTGGAAACATTCGCATTAAAGCTATTGCTTCTTATAATATAAACATGTCCATGCATGTGTGTCAACTATGCGTGTTAAGTTAAGTTGGTTTTAAGTTATTATCTGTGCAGTCATTTTTGAGCCTTAAATAAAGTATAACCGTTTTATTAAAAAATAAAACAAATTTATGTTTTATTAATTTATATGTATGTATAATTTGGTTTTTGTAAATTCCTTGAAAATGGTTAACGAAGTTAACCGAAATATCGGAGAAAAAAGAAAATTAATAAAAATAAAATAGTTTTATGTAATTAAACTTGCTTGTTTTTATTTGTGAAAAGAACCTTTAGCCGAAATAAAAATCTCATCAAATATATTTTTATAAATAAAAAAAAGAAGAAGAAATAATAAATGTTGAAAAATTTTGTAACAAAATTTCAATTATATTACATAAGTATTCTTTACAAGTAGACTTAAAAATAGAAATTCGATCAATTGACTTTAAAGCTATAGGCAAATTATTAAATTTTATTCCAATATAATCAATTCGCTGTTTAGTTGTTTCTAACTTGCATCTAGAAATTATTTTCCTGTTTGTTCCGTCCCGTGTATTAAAATTTATTTGGTTTTGCGTGAATGTTATAGTATGTAACCAATATTTTTTATACATTTAAACACAAACATTAAATAAATTGGTAATATTGTTTTGCATATTTCTTTATACAACGAAATACTTAAGTACAATAATGGTAAATTGTATAAAATTTTTAAAGCCTTGTTTTGCAAACATTGAAGAGATTTAAGTAGATTGTTGTTTTTATTGTAAGCATATATTATAGCCAAGTAATTCAAGTGAGATTGAATTAAGGAGTGATATATAATCAGTTTTGATATTTTTTTTCAAATTTTTCTTCACTAATTTGCAAATCCCATGATAAGTTGCTTTGAAGATTAATTCCTAAATACTTTACTCAAAGGGTTTCATACACAATTTTTCCATCAACGTATACATTAAAATTATTATTGATACTCAAAGAATGTGGTCTAAATCGAATAATATTGGTTTTACCAGAATTCATCCGTAATTTATTTAATCTCGCAAACTCAAAAATAAGTGCAGAATCCCTTTCAATTTGAGTTTTTAGTATCAATCCATGTTTATATGGATACATTACTGAAACATCATCAGCAAACATACACAGCTGACCGCTTAAGTTCAGATTTTTAATATCATTTAAATAAATTGAGAAAAATAGCGGTCCTAGTCCAATTCCCTGCGGCACACCATATTCAAAAGAACGAATAAAACTGCATTTTTTATATTTACATATTGTTTTCTGTTTATAAAGTAGCTTTAAAAAAACAAAAGATCACGACCTCGAATACCATAATACTTAAATTTTTGGATCAGTATCTGATGATCTACTAGGTCAAGAGCTTTAGTAAAATCAAAAAATATTCCAGCAACTCCAGAAAATCCGTTATAAGACCTTTACAAATATTTTTAAAAACATTGAGAACAGCATCTTCGTTACCACATCCTCGTCGAAATCCAAATTGAAATTTATAAAAAAAAATTATTTTCTTCTAGGTGTACTAACAGCTTATCATACAATAGTTTTTCAAAAATTTTATCAATTGAACATAGAACAGCAATCGGTCGATATTTATCTACAGTAGATACATTTATTTCTTTTAGTATTGGTACTAATTTGTGGACTTTTAAAATATCAGGATAAACTGAATTATTAATTATTTTGTTAAAAATATCACATAAAATTGGATTAATTTCTTCTCGACAGTCTGACAAATTTTGGTGGAACATTGTCATACCCTGGACTTTTATGAATGTCCATATCTAATATTAACCCAATTACGTCGCTACAAATAATGTTTCCAAGGTTGAAGCGGTTCGATGACTCCAGGATAGATTTCAATTCCTCTTTTGAGGTTCTTTACGGCCGTTAGAAAATAGTTATTAAAAAATCAACTTTAGATTGATCACTTGTTATTATCTGGCCTTGAGCACCTTTTAGGTGAATCTCATTATTTTTTTTTTTACGACCAAGAGCTTCTAGGCCCTGTTTGCTTTTAGACTTCCTTCTTTTCCTTAATATTTTTCTTTTAATAGAATTAATTCTTGAAGATTTTTGTTAATCCATGGAGTAATCTCGAACCTTAAAATTTTTTTGCAATTACTCACTATCGTTGAATCATTTAAAGCAGCTTTCACGCAAGATGCTAAAGTATTTGTCAATTCTAATGCACCAATTAAGTAATAATTCTCAGGTAAACTATTTTGCAGAATTTTTCTTGCTTTAATATAATCACAGTGTGTTTTTGTATTCTCTGTATATTCCTTATTCTTAATATTTTTTCAATCTGCAATCAGACAATATTTTGGTCTTACAGATTGCATTCAACTGAGTCAACATTAATTCTATCTGCAAAGTTACTGAAAATCTGATCAATACTTGTTTCACTTAAGGGGCCTTGTTATCAAATTGTGCGCACTGCCACAGTCGTAATTTTGAAACATTGTAAGCAAATCAATGTAACGAGTATTTAAAAAAAAAATATACATTTGAATCACCGAATAAGTTTTAAGGGCTTATGATCAATTTTAAAAATGCAAAAAGTAACCGCTATGCGTTCAAAAAAAGTTCTGACTTTTGCAAATATCTACTTCGTAATGAATGTTTCTATTCACATATAACGAGGTACCACCATAACCATCTTTCCTAAAACATTGAACATTTGTAAAGCTGGAAATTTCATAAATTTGAGAAATCTCATTATGAAACCATGTTTCTTGAATTGCGATAACATCTGGCAACTTTGGTAACCTATCTATAAGCTCTTTAAATTGATTGAATTTTTCAATAGACGAAACGCTTCTAATGTTCTAATGTTTAAAGAAATTATATTGAAACAAATTTTAATTCAGACTACAAATATAGTTTTTAAAATTTGAAAATTGTTTAAAATATTGGTTTTAATCATAAAAAGTTCAAAAATATATTACAAAACTTAAAACAAATATATATCCTGATTAGGTGGAAACATAGGCAGCACTATCATCTCCATTATCATCATCACTCTCATTTGTATCATCTACTTCTCTGTTGTTAACTATAGATCTCCGTTTAAAATGTGTAGTTGTTGCTTCCAATAACATTTGATCCCCGTCATCCTCACATCTAATCAGCTGTTGTTTTCGGGCAGAAATATGTTGAAACCCAATTGACTTTAACGATTTCGCATAATAGAACAGGTTTAATGTCTCCTTGCTGTGAAAATCATGGCATACACCTCTTTTTTTCCTCTTTTTCTTTTAACTAATATTTCGATGACATCAGCTGATCCTTATGCATCTTAGAAGAAAATTGTACCACCAAAGTCTTTTCACCATCCTTGGATTGTTTTTTCGTTTTAAGAAAATAAACATTCTCAAAAGCATTTGGTTCGAAAACAACTTCCACATATTCAGACAAATTTACTACAGCATCCATAGCACCCACTTTTAAATTGCTTATAACACAGTCGTTTTGAACTCGATAATCGTTTAATATTTTCATTGAAGCTTTAAGTGTTTGTACTTCAGTTTGTAATTTTTTATATTCTTTTTGTATTTCTGTAATCTCCTTATTCTCTGCAACGTCTTTAAAAACTTCATCAAACTTTGCTGACATAAAATTTATCGATTAAGTCAGCTGGTGAAAATAAATTCCACGTCCCAATAAAACGTGGCAACATCGATGAAACGAAAATTCAAATTTATGACGAAAAGGATTTCCGCAAAATGGTTTTTGAATTTGAATCAAAGAAAACAAGCTTCTACACATACCAGCTTAAGAGCGCTAAATGCCTGCAGATCGTATTGAAGGGCATAGATTCTAATGTTGTCCCTGAAGAAATAAAAGATGCACTCGTCCTCCAGGGATTTAAGGTAAAGAATGTATCTAACATAATGCACAGAGAAAAGGTACCCCAACCCCTATTTCGTGTTGAACTGGAGCCGAATAATGTACAGTTGAAAAAAAAACGAGACTCATCCTATTTATAGCCTAAAATACCTTTTATACAGAAAAATCACAGTTGAAGACCCACATAAGCGTGCAGGTCCCGTGCAGTGTCATAATTGCCAAGAATATGGCCATACAAAAGCTTACTGCAATTTACCTACAGTGTGTGTTATCTGCGGTGAATTGCACGGTACTGCAAGTTGTACCAAACCAAAGATCAAGCGGAAGGTAATCACACCGCTAACTACAGAGGATGTCCTGTGTACTCTTTCGTCAAGCAGGCTATGGTGCAAAAACCTAAATTAGCTCCAGCTCAACCATTAAACGCGTACTCCGCCACTTTTGCTCAAGTGAGCCAACCAGTTACTTCGCGTGTATCGTATGCCCATGCTGCTAAGGTTCTATACCCACACAAAATGTTTCACCGCCAAATAATTCAACGAATGCAAATTCAAGCTTTAACTTTAGTCGCCTTGAAGCTACTATTGACAATTTGGTGCAAACAATAAATAATTTTACAACAAATATGACTACCATGATGCAAGAAATGCTGAGAATGCAGAATACTCTGCTTCAAGCATTAATTAACAAGCCATGAACACGTTAAAAATATCTTTCTGGAACGCAAACGGCATTCGCCAACATAAAAATTAACTTGAGCACTTCCTTATGGAAAAAAATATTGATATAATGTTGGTCTCTGAGACTCATTTGACTTCTAGAAGCCTCTTTAAAATGAATGGCTACACTTTATATGATACAAAGGACACTAGAGAGAGAGCATGCGGTGGATCAGCAATTCTAATAAAGTCAAGACTCAAGCACTATATTCTGGACAACATTTGTGAAGAACATCTACAAGCAACAAATATCTGCATTGAAAATTTTTGTACAAATTTCGTGATATCTTCAATTTACTCCCCTCCCAGATTTTCAATCACTGAGGACCAATACGAGAAATTCTACAAATCTCTTGGACCTTGTTTCGTAGCAGCTGGTGACTACAATGCTAAGCATGCGTTCTGGGGTTCGCGTCTTATTACGCCTATAGGTAGGGCGTTGTTCAACACATTTTCAAAAATGGGCTTGGATGTTATTTCGAGTGGGGAGCCTACTTACTGGCCTACTGACGTACGAAAAATTCCGGATGTTATAGATTTCGGCGTCATAAAAAGTATTTCTAGGGAATTAATTCACGTTGAAGCTTCCCTAGATCTCTCGTCCGATCACTCTCCCACGATCGTTACAATCTGTAGCCCACTGAGAAGCGCTTTACCTCACCCATATGTCAAGATGATAAATAGTGTTAATTGGCTGGGATTCAAAAAATATCTTAGTAGTCATTGCACGGAAAATATTACGCTAAGAACACCCAATGATATTGAATCGAACATTGCAAATCTTAACGAGAATATTAAACAGGCTTCTGAACATGCCACTACCTCCCATCCGCATACTGTGTTCAATAAAATTTATTCTACAGACGTTGAACATCCCGTACGTGAAAAAAGAAGAGCTAGAAGGGAATGGCAACAGCACAGATCACCTCAACACAAAATCAGATTTAAAGAGTGCACTAAACGACTCCAAGAGTTGCTTGCATCTGAAAAAACTGCATCTTTCAAAAATTATCTGGAAGGCCTTGATGTCACACCAGCATCTAATTACTCTTTGTGGCGCGCTGCTAAAAAGTTTAAAACACCCGTTGAATTTACGCCACCTCTGCGCACATCTACCGGAGGTTGGGCAAGAAGCGATACTGAAAAAGGTAACATATTTGCTGAGCATTTAAAATCCGTATTTACACCAAATACATGTACCGGTGTTGCTGATTTGCCGAGTGTAGTTGCTCTACCCCCTCGACCCTTAAAATTTACGATGTGTGATGTACAAAAAATAATTGCCGAACTCAAACCGAAAAAAGCTCCCGGTATGGATGGAATTAGTAACCAGATGCTGATTAAGTTACCTCTTACTGCAATTAGAATCCTCTTATTCATTTTTAATGCCATTTTACGACTGGAGTATTATCCAGACTGCTGGAAGCTTGCCAAGGTTAAAATGATTCCAAAGCCAGGTAAAGATCTTTCCAAGGCTGAGTCATATAGGCCAATAAGTTTACTGTCAACAATGTCAAAGCTTTTTGAAAAGCTACTCATGACAAAATTGTCTCCAATTTTAACTGATAATGGGTGCATCCCGGACCATCAATTTGGTTTTAGAAGCCAGCATAGCACCATTGAGCAAACGCATAGATTGGTTCAATTTATCAGAAAAACATATGAGGAAAAGAAGTATTGTTCTGCCCTGTTTATTGATGTTTCTCCGGCATTTGATAAAGTGTGGCATGAAGGCGTTATTTTGAAATTGAAAACATACTTAATAAACATTCTAAATCTTTTGTAAAGTTACATTCTTGCACGAAAATTTACAGTTGTGGAAGGACACTTTATGAGTATGCCTGAAACTATCTCATCCGGCGTGCCACAGGGGAGTATACTGCGGCCATTTTTATATTTGATTTATACTTATTTGATACCGCCTGCCTTAGTATGCACGAAAACCCTGATGAGGCATCCCGAAAACTCCAGGAACACATTAGCCAGATGGAACTATGGTTAAACTTATGGAGAATTAAGGTAAATGAACAAAAGTCTGTCCATATAACATTTACCTTACGAAGAGATACTTGTTCCCCCATTCGGATTAACAACACTCAGCCTAGACTGCAAACTTTTAATATACAAGTCGCTCTTAAAGCCAATATGGTGTTACGGTATCCAGTTATGGGGCACTGCTTCTGCTTCCAATGTAGAGAGAATTCAACGAAGACAAAACAAAATTTTAAGGTTAATAACATCTGCTCCATGGTACATTAAGAATTCAAATGTACATCGTGATTTAAATATGCCACTAGTGATTGAAGAAATTGCAAAATACGCAGGCAAATATCTAACAAAACTCGAGTCACATCCTAATGCGCTTGCTCGTAATATTTTGAACTTTACTGGACACATCCGCTTAAAAAAGAGAGATACAAGGGCTCTAAAACAAAACACTCCGAATGAAGTTGCTTGAAAATTTTTTTTGCTTATCACTACTCATGTATTATTTACAACTATAACTTAGTTATGTCTGGCATTGGTCGGGCCTATTAATTGTATGTTAGATTTAAGATTTGAATACTTATTGTTAGTTCATATATGAAGATACAATAAATAAAAAACATGCATAAAAAAATTAATTAAAAGTATGACAATGAATCAATTTTGTTAAATAATATGCAATAATTATACAATATCACTCATTCGACATTTTGTATTATACTGGTAACATTGAATTTTCTCATTGCAGCCAAAGAAATAGAAATTAGTTTAATTGGACTACAACGACCAAATCGGCACAGGCAACAACCTGCAGCCATGTTGCCTTGCTGTCTTCAAAATAATCAAAAATTACAAACACGTGTATTGACATTTCGTAGTCGGTAGCTTGCTGTGGTGAATGTGTTTAATACTTAAACATACTAAAACTGTTAGTCTCTCATAAGTAGGGAAAGGATTTTCATGCATTTAAAATCACGTTTTATGTACATAAAAAATGCAGTAAGAATATAAAAATATGTATTTAAAACTAATAAAATATGCATTTCTCACAATTTTCTTCAACATTTAAGAACATTAGAAACTTAAAAAAATCAGCTATTTTGCTGATTTTGCTGCTATTTTGTTTGTTGAATATTCAGTTTCTAAGTTTTTGTTGTTAGAACTAAGTATATTGATACAATTTGTTGCATATATTTTAATTTATTTATTGCCGCATCTTTAATTAATTCAACTTGAGGTGTTAAAGTAACGAAAGCTACTAATAGGGATATAGTATGAACAAGAAAGCAATACTATTTGTGCACAAATATCAATTTAGGCAGAAGGCTGTCGGATACTATATTTCTATTAATAAAATAAAAGAAATTTTAAAGTAAAAAAACTTGCACCCATATGCAAAAAAAAAAATAACTGGTGCTTCAAGTGTACGTTAAAACCAGGTTTTGTATAAAAATTTTTTTTGTAACGTACACTTAAAGCACACGTTATTTTTGTTTGTTTGTTTGTACCCGACAGTATTCTGCCACGTCCCCCATCTAGTTACTGTAGAATGTATCCGTATCGTATCACTGGATATTTTTCATTAAAGGCTGAAACACGCAAAGAAGCTTTCAAAAACACTATATCAACATGAAATTAATGCGGTTTAAAAGGGCTATTATACCATGCTCTTGTTTTTTTTCTTCAATTTTCAATGGTATTGATATTATTGACTTAAGCCAAGTTATTGATCTTGAAATATCGATTAATATCACAAAAAAAGGATCGTACATTTTTCTCGTTTTTTCCTTTTTTGTTCTTACACAGTCGTAAAAACTGCAGCTCTTATATACTTTACAACTAGTAAAAAACCAAAATTAGATTTATAGCATGAAAAAACTAAAAAATGTATTGAAAAAATATACATTTATGATGAAATATGCACAAATATGTATTTATTATAAAATATGCAAGCATATGCACTAACAAATCGATGCCATTTTGTCGCAGATTTGTTGATTCGCAAAGATATTTTATTTACGTTGATCTACGACCAACGACAGAAAACATGTATTTACATGAAAATCCTTTCCGTACTCATAAGAATTCGTACAAACATGAATTTCACTTTCTGTCTCTCATATTATACACTAATATATAAATAATATAAAGATGTATGTGTGTTTGCCTGATTTTGATATACACAGTATTTGTATTAATATCGTTTCCTGCTCACAATTAAAATTTTAATGTACTCATTGTGAATTCCCTGATAGTGAATGATTTGCCTTAGCCGAAAATTTATTAATGTTTGCGTTTTTAATATGTTAGCACATCATACATATATAAAAATTATTGGTTTTACAGAACTGCCCTTAATTCGTTGCTGTACTTCCACCACATTTGTCATATACATACATACATACTAGTGATGTAACGAATGTCAATTTTTGATGTTCGCGAATACGAATATGAATATTTGAAACGATATTCGCGAACACGAATACGAATATTATATGCAATATAAAATATTAAAAAATTGTTATAAAAAAGGACTTCACACTCTTGTTGGCGTACTTTAAAATTAATAAAAAAGTACCCAAAATATTAAATATCTTCATTAAATAACATTTGAAAATGATACAAATCACAAATTTCTATAAAAAACTAATGTATTTGTACAAACTAAAATTGTTAGTCATTTATTTCAATTTCGTTTAGGATTTATGCATTTATTTATTTAATTTCTTTGGAAAAATATTCCTATTCGCTTGAAAATGGCCGAATATGCGACAATATGAATACGAGTATTCGTGCATCACTAATACATAATAATATATACGTATGTATGCATACGTAATATATTTTATGCATACAGGGTGGCCGATGATGGCCGCTACCAAGAGAAAATTGAATTGCCTTTTCATGTCTGATGAGGCTAATTTCGATCAAAACGGTAATGTAAAGCAATAAAATTGTCGTATATGGCGCGGTTACAACTGCATGAGAGGAAATATCATCCAATTCGCGTCACAGTGTTGTGTGCAGTTGCTACACGCTATACTGTCGATCTACACTATTTTGAACATAACGGACAAAGCATTAAGGTTGATGGAGACCGTTACGTGAGCATTCTAAAATAATTTTTTAGCCGAAACTACACCGAAAGAGAATTCCTTTCAACTCTGTGTGGTTTCAAAGAGATTTTTCAACTGCGACAATAACTGCAATTCCGACATCAACTTTGCGGACAGTGATGAAAAACTTCTTGCTATGATTCCCCACCTGCATCAACGAGCAGGGCGGGCATTTAAATTCAATTATCTTTACGTAATTCAATTACTTTTAATACAACTCAATGGGATTTGAAATGAAAAAAGATTGAACAAATTCCATGCACTACAAAAAGTTTCTTAATGTAGCAAAATTCATCAGCCACCCTGTATATAATTTTATTTATGATTTATTTTAATACAAATTTCTTTTAATAACTTTTTAATTGAAATCATAGTGCAAATGGTCTAGAAAAGGATTCATGAGAACACGCTGGGAACTCAATAACACTGTTTTCGATCTAGTCAACATACACCTTTTTCATGATGCATCCAATTTGGCAGCATGCGAAGAATATCCATCAGTTTATTGTAAAACGAGAAGACGAGCATTAGTTCATACGTTGGAAAGGTAAGTTTCTGAAATTTTGTCCATTAACTACGAAGGTGACAGTGCATTTTATCCTAGTTTGATATATTTGTGGTAATAAGGAAAAAGTGGTTAAGTCATATTTAACTCTTTTTTAGAAGAGAACTTTAAGCGTTCAAGTCGATTTTCAGATATTTATTTCTTTTGAAGTTAAATTGGGAACTTGCCTGTAACCTTTATTTTATAAACATCGTTCTACACACATCGTTCTATGTAATACATTTAAGTTGAAATATACCAACGTATAATCTTAATTAAGCTATTTTTCCAATAAGGTTAGAAGTCTTCTTCCTGAAAAAGTCGAGAAAATCTGATTTTTGGGTAAAGACATATGTTTTAATTTGAAGTTTATTTGTTGGTGGTTAAGCATTGTCTATATGCATTTCATTGTTGGTTTAACAAATCGCTAGAAAAACACATCGTATAATTTTGAGAAATATTTTTTATTGCGAAAAGTGTACATATACTTATTCGGTGTAATTCATAAAAATTCCTAATTTCAGCTTTAATCTGTACATTACTTATGAAACAGATTTTGCTTTATTAAGCTCTAATAAAAATTTGTATTCATAACTGATTAATATCAGTGAATTAACTATTAAACGATTTGCTTCTTTTGTAATTTTATGTTGGCAACATCATGCTACTTTCGCTCTCATTTTATGTTTAGTGATGCATACAACGAAGAAAAAGTAAATGATTACTCATAATGTTATTAAAAAATAACTTAAAAAGTAGGCGTTTCAATGTTTATTAATAAATAAACCAAAAAAAATGTATATGTTACAAAAAATTGTATTTAAACACATATTCGGCTGAGTACAGAGGTAGGCAAATACCCATTTTATAGCGGTCGATTATGCATCACTATTTTGTTTTAATTTTAAAATGTTATCCCTACAAGCAAAGTAATACGAAAATGATACGAAATCGTATTGCTTGGAAGAAAAATATTATTGCGGCAATAATCATATTCGTATTGCGGGAGAGTTTGTGCGGCCAGGGCGATACTTCAAAGAAATACGAATACAATACTTCTAGAAGATAGAACTGTGATATTGGTAGATAATCATTTAATTGAATTGTTTATGATATTACCAGATTATCTTTAAGAAGATAAATTACTTATATCGCTCGATTATCTCCTAGTAGTAGTGTCACAATTTTGCTAAATTATCTGAAGGAAGAAAAATTATAGGATATCGTAAAATAACCCCCTCAATTAAAAATTACAATGTTATATTAATTCTACATCATATATATAATATATATAATTTACATTTGAAATGACAAATACAACAACTTTTTATACAATATTAGATTAATAAATTAGAGATAAAAAGATTAATTTTCAATTATTATCACTTTCTTTCTTTTCTCCAATCTATCCTTTTCGTAAAGGAAATGTCTTTGCATAATACTATTTCTGAATTTTTCGGTGCTATTTATAAACAAACAAAAAAACACGTATCTGCAATACAAAAAAAATAAACTTTAGTTTAGCAATGTTCATAGATGTAACAAATATACATATGTATTAGTGATGTAATGTCATTATATTCGCGAATACGAATACGAGTATTTCAAAAGGTATTCGCGAATACGAATACGAATATTATATGCAATATGAAATATTAAAAAATTTTTATGAAAAAGGACATCACACTCTTGTTGGCGTACTTTAGAGTTAATGAAAAGTTCCCAAAATTTTAATGATCGGTATTGAATAATATTTAAAAATGATACGAAGCACAAATTTCTATAAAAAAATTAATGCATTTGTACAAATTAAAATTTTTAGTCATTTATTTAAATTTTGTTTAGGATTAATGCATTTATTTATTTAATTTCTTTGGAAAAATATTCGTATTCGTATTCGACTAAATTTGGCGAACGTGAGTTCGTATCCCCAACTAGATTTTTTTTAATTCTTTATTTTTTTTTACTATTTCATTCATGTCGAGCCTTATTTTCCATTTTATTGTAAGCAACAAAATTTAAATTTTTCATGAGAAGTTTTTTTTTAATTTTTAAATTTGTTTTTGTACGTTAATTGTCGCTTACGATAAACTTGTACAGCCCGTATCTTACTAAACTATGGATAGGCCCATACAATTTTAATTTCAGTCAAAAAGTAAATTTTATAATTTAAAGTTAATAAAAAACTACCCAGCATTTTAATGATCGTGATTGAATAATATTTCTATAAATTCGTACAAACTAATATTTTTATCCATTCATTTAATTTGGATTTAGGCTGATGACAGAGTGGCCGCTAGAAGCTATAATATAAAATGGTGCTACAATGCGCTACAAACCACCGCCTGTGGTTTCTTATGTGATCGCTCAAAAGATGTCAGAGTGCGAGCGAAACTACATGCGAGCTTATGCTACAAAACAGGTTGTGTAATGGTTTGCACGTTGTAGTTTCTTCTCTTTGGTTTTTGTTTTTCTGTCATGGCATTTTTCTGTTTTGCTTTTTGTGCATGTGTTTTCTTTCTGAAATTGTGATTACTTAATAAACGTTTGTATGTTAAAATCAAATAAAAATTAAATTAAACAAAAAAATGTATTCAAAGTAGTAATTGTCATGAAAAACTCATCGTCAGATTCCATCTTTCCTAAAAAAAAGCACTAACAAATTAATGTAAACAAAAGAAATCACCTTGTTCAATATAGCTTTCACTCTGACATCTTATAGCATGATATAGCACAAACTATTATCGCTTCTAGCGGTTACTCTGTCATCAGCCTTATGCATTTATTTTATTTTTGGAAACAAGTCCGCACTCATATTCGCCTGAATTTGGCGAATACGAATATCTAAACATAGCCGAATGAATATTCGGCAATTCGAATACGAATATTCGTGCATCATTACTACATAGTATACATACATATTTGTATTTTTTGCCAGAATGGAACTAACTTTAATTTCTGTTCGAAAAAGTACAAATCACAAATTCAGTTTTATTTTTTCTCCAAAAAAAAAAAATCGGAAACAACAATTATTTCTATAATTATTATTTGATTAGGCTAAAGTTGGTATCGCTATGTTAGCCAATTTACATGTTATAATTTTTAAGAAACACATACCTACATAACATCAAATTTATTTTTAAATATTCGGACAAACACTAGGAGAACGAAACCACGTACAAATACTTCTGCCTGAAAAAAGAAAAATCAGCTAATAATAATTATTTTCAAATTCTTTAATTGAACTGTAGTGAATTTTAATCAGAAATAATTCATAGTTAGGCTCAAGTTCAGTAATTTCAATTCTTATTGAATGAAATATTTTTATTAATTAATGTGAGTTTCTAAAGAAGAGAAGAAAAATTAAACTTAGACTTTAAGCTGGGGGAAAAACCGATACTTTTCTGTGCAGCCACGTACTTCATCAGCACCCTAGTCTATCTACTTGGGTAGAGATTCCTATTAATATCATCTATTTAACTTAAATTTTCAATGAAACGAAATATGAGAAATGATTGTTGTGTATACAATTGATTTACCTTTGGTAAACAGATTTATAAGTATCACTATTAATTTTCGGTTTTTCCATTTTTCTATTTAGGTTAGCACGAAATTATATTACTCTACCTTAGTATGGTTAACTATTCTTACTTATCTTTTTACGATCATCACAATAATTATTTTTACTTATTCGATGTACCATCGGTACATGCATGTAAGTATTATTGTAGTGGCTTTATGTTTACTTTGTTTTTGCTTTCTTACAGTTTATTTGGCTTTCCAGCATTCTGAAACTGTGATTGCCAAGTGAGCAGTGATTGCCAAGTGAACATATTTTGTCTCGTGCCCATGATGAATTAAGTGAGACATTTTTAGATTCTTTAATTGAACTGTAGTGAATTTTAATCAGAAATAATTTTTAGTCAGGCTTAAGTTCAGTAATTTCAATTTTTATTGAATGAAATATTTTTATTAATTAATGTTAGTCTCTAAAGAAGAGAAGAAAAATTTAACTTAGACTTTAAGATGGGGGAAAATAATCTAAAAAAAATCGGTTGAAAATAAATTAAAATTTTAAAATCATTAGAGTTTAGAAAAATCAATCTAGTTAAGAACAATTAAAATTGGGGTCCACGTTGTTTGATGTTTCTTTGTATGTAGTTTTTTTTTTAAATTCTAGAATAATTATTAATTTTTTGCATATGGGGGTTAAACTTAAAATAAATCATTATACTTAGGCCGGGTTTACATCTATGTGCAATGTGCCACACAAGCATAAAAATATCATAATCCCTAATTACTAATGAAAAACTGTTTGAATCAGACACATATTTATTAAGTTAAATAGTTCCATACATAAGTAATAGAAAATTTTATAGAATCCAATATGAATGCAAACTGTTTAAATAAATAATAAATAAATGTCTGAATCAAACAGTTTTTCATTAATAATTAGTGGGTTACGCTTTTTTAGGCAAATGACACACAAGAAATGCCAGATATAAACTCAGCCTTACTTTTATAGCATGACTGTGTGTGCAAAGTAGCGAACTTTGAAAAATATGAATTAAATTATGCAAATGTGAAATGTACAAATCGCACATTCAGTTAAATAATGTCAAAACTCAAAAAAATAAATTTTTAGTTAATAATGCAGAATAATAATGCATTTCGTATTTTATCTTGCGTAAAATTTTCATATAAAACGCTTGTACTATAATCTCCTGAGAGAAGAATATTTTTTCGCCTGAATTTGGCGAATACGAATATTACATACATACATATGTATGTATGTACATGCATACATGTCACGCTTCGCCGATTTGGGGCGAATGTACATATGTATGTATGTATACTTATGTACCTCTCAAATGAAATGTTTTACCACAATGTAACTTTAATTTGTGTTCGAAAAAGTAAGAATCAGAAATTGATTTTAATTTCTGTTTACAAAAACAAAATTATCCAGCAAAAAAACATGAAAAATCATGGGTTCAAGTGATGATGCATTAGTTCGATTTAGGTGAAATATGAATAATTTTTTTCCCATTAGCTTGTCATTAGAGATCATGTGTTTGTGCGAGAATTTAAATTAATGAATTAAGTTTCCTGATTCGATGATATTTTTCACATTAATATAAAACAAACAAAAAATAAACTTTGCTGCTATACTCTTATTACTTGTTGGAGATATACATATGTAACTTGATTTATCAAAATGTTATGACTTATATTATTTCGTTTTTTCATGCCTTTTTCGTTGGGTATTTATTTCAATATTATTAGGTCAAAAACTAAAGCATTTTTTACGATTTGCGATGATATTCAAAATGTATTCGAAGAAACAAATGCTCAATGCTTATTTAATTTTTCAATGGAATTTTTTACTATCTACATACATACATATGTGCATAAGTATGTGTTTATACTGAGAATATCTATATAAAAACCAAATCAACATTCCTTACCGTCTTAAAATAATCAGGAATATGCATACTAGTGATGCACGAATATTCATATTCGTATTCGAATTGTCGAATATTCAGCCATTTTCAGGCGAATACGAATGTATTGGCATACGCCAAATTCATACGAATACGAATATTTTTCCAAAGAAATTAAATAAATAAATGCATAAATCCTAAGCGAAATTTAAATAAATGACTAAAAATCTTATGTTTACATTAATTTTTTTATAGAAATTTGTGCTTTGTATCATTTTCAAATATTATTCAATGACGATCATTAAAATTTTTGGTACTTTTTTTAACTTTAAAGTACGCCAACAAGAGTGTGATGTACTTTTTCATAACAATTTTTTTATATTTGATATTGCATATAATATTCGTATTCGTATTTGCGAATATCGTTTCAAATATTCGTATTCGTATTCGCGAATATATTTTGAAATATTCGTATTCGTATTCGCGAATATCAAAAATTGACATTGGTTACATCAGTAGTACATACATACATACATACTTATTTGCATATAAATAGGTAAGTATGTTTGTACGAATGTTTATACTTATAGTTATTTTTATGCGTACGAATAAGGGTGTGCCAAACAAAACAAATACAATACTTTGTTTGTATAAGTTAACAATAACATTAATTAATAAGAAACAAGTCAAAGAACCTTTTGCTTTTAATTCTTTTTGCACAAGTCAACAAAAAATGCAATAGTTAACAATAAACATTAATTAATAAGAAACAAGTCAAAGAACCTTTTGCTTTTAATTCTTTTTGCACAAGTTAGCGAAAATAAAGTTTTATGAACTTATTTAAATGTTTCTAGCTGCATCAGCATCAGCAGCAAAACAATAATTTTTAAAGTTAATATTACGACACTTATTTAGATTTAGGCCAAGTAAGTAAGTTTATAAATTAAAGAAATTGTAATTTTAAGGGAGTTGTAAAATAAATTTCAATAAAGTTGGTCGTTGACCAAAACAAAGAAAAACAAAAAAATATATTTTTTTAGAACTTTTATCACATAAGTTCTTAATTGGCGCCCGAGCAAAGTTAAATAAACGGTTCGTGTGAGTGTCCTTCTGCAAAGGCCCTAAAGTAGTGCAGCAGAAAGGTGTAAAAAGTGTCCTCGCCAGTTCCGATTAAATTAAAAAACAATCCGATAGCTGTGATTGTCCTTCTGCAAAAGCCCTAAAGTAGTGCAGCAGAAAAGTGTGAAAGTGTTCCCAGCAGTTCCAAATATTAAATTTAAAAACAATCCGATATCTGTGAGTGTCCTGCAATAGCCCTAAAGTAGTGCAACAGAAATTCCAGTCTCGGATCAGAAGGAAGAATTCTACATAGCAGAACCCTATTAAAAAAGGAAAAAGAAGTTGAAACAACAAGAAAATTACTGCAAAATCGTGATAGTGAGAGGCCCCCGAGTAGCCGCTAAACAACAAGCAAAAAGGACGGCATCACGTGCCCGCCAACTATCCGGAGCAGCATGAATATCAAAACATTGTAAGTCAACATTTATTTAAAATAAATCTTATGCAAGTTTCTCAGTATAAATGAAAAGAATATTTAAATTAATTTTACCAACACAAAATTATGCAATACAAAGCTTTTGTAAAGTAAAAATTATCTTAAGGATAACAAACTACGCAAAATTAGTGAATACAAATTTTTGTACTATAAAATTATCTTAAGAAAATACATAAAAAAATACAAATAGTATATTAATTCAATAAAACAGAGCTGCGAATCCCACGGGACCCTCCAGTTCTATAGTAATTAAACATTTTATAACAATAAAACCAAGTTAATACTAAAAACTAAAGCCGTATTCCCAATATATCTTGAATCTTCTTATCTAATATTCGTTAAAATGTCAAACCCAGAAAATTTCATTCGTCCTGCAGTTTTAAATACACCGAATACAGAACAAGCATCCAGGGCAATAAACATGAACGACTTAACTAATATCATTACTGAAACTACTTCTCAGTTGTTACAACAACAATTACCCAATTTAATTCAGTCAATAATAAATCCAAGTCCTAGTATTGTTTCCGACCAAGTAATTGACGAACAGTACCGAGGTAACATTACAGACTTTGATAAAATACCAGATATTGTCAAAAGCCTTCGTGAATTTAACGGGAACCAAACAGAATTTAATTCATGGCGCAAGAGCGTTGAACGGATTTTACAGATTTACGAACCTTATAAAGGGACACCTAGATACTTTGGTATCTTGAGTGTAATAAGAAACAAGATCGTGGGTAATGCCGACATTGCCCTCGAATCCTATAACACACCTTTAGATTGGAACTCTATAATAAAGTGTCTTACTCTTCATTATTCTGATAAGAGGGATTTAGCAACCCTAGAATATCAAATGACCTCATTGATTCAAGGAAAATTATCTATTCAAGACTTTTACCAAGTGGTCTATAAACACCTGTCTATAATTCTTAACAAATTAGGAAGCTTAGAAGCGTCTAGAGAAGCTCTTACCTTGTTAACAGAATCTTATCGCAATAAAGCTCTCGATACATTTATTAGATGCTTAAATGGTGACCTACCAAAACTTCTTGGTATGAGAGAACCTGTGGATCTACCACAAGCTCTCCACCTCTGTCTTAAACTCGAAAATCAAATTTTCTGAGCAAATTATGCTGAAAACTTTCATTATAAGAAGTCTACTCCACCACTTCCGCCTCGTAACTACTCTCGTAACCATCAACCACAATTTGTAATTTCATCACCTCGTTCTAATCAAAATAACTTTTATCCACAACTAGCACACATACCACATACACAACAAAAACCTCACATATTCCCAAAAACTAACAATTATCTAACACAATCCCAAACTTACTCAGATAAAATTAACCAATCCATCCCTACAAGACCCCTTCCTCCAAAACCTCAACCTTTACCAGAACCTATGGACATAGATAGTAGCATACACTCAAAAAGGATTAATTATGCGAACAGACCACAACAACAAAACTTTAACAAAAGACCGCCACCGACAATTTCAAACTCTAATTATCAACCTAAAATACAAAGGAACTTTCACATTGACAATGATTTAGAAACCTATAATAACGTCATAGATAACTCTTTCGATACCGACCAATTCAGTAATGGACCTTACAATCAAGACGAAATTCAAGACCTTGTTACGCGCGGGCTACAGAGTAATTAATAAAATTGTTACACGTCTGTCGCAATTTATTTCTTCAAACCTATAATAAAAATATTGTCAAGAGGCATGATAAAGATCTCCCAGCTAGCTATATTCCCGGCGATGTTGGTTCTTAACCCGTATTTCTATTGCGCGTAAGCATATAACACACTATACATGCCATTCGAATACCGATAGTGTGAACAAACACGTAAGTAATTTAAATTACAAACCACAAAGAAACCATGGCCAGATGGTAAGCCAGGCAGGGCTAAATATTTCCCACCCACTGAGTTGAAACTCAGACGCCTTGCCAGGATGCATGCCCTTGCTATTAAATTAAACCTGTCCCTATTTGAAAAGATCAGTACTTACTAGTAAAGTTCATAGTTGACTTCGATTACCATTCCCCTTTTTAAATATTTAAAAGTTCATTTTGATTCTTTAAAATTTTAAGAAAATTTTAAGATTTTATTAATATAAATTCAAAGCAAGTATCTAAATAGTTAACAATATTATATCTTATGTTAGTTGGTGTCGTTACAAAAAAAATTTCAATTGATGTGCACCAAAAAAAAAATAACGATTATATTACAAATTGATAATTACACAATTTACATATTACATATGCATGTTGTAAGGGATACATTATTAAATTCTACTTACAATTTATTTGTACCATTAAAATTGGTAACTTATAGCTCTCCTGCTACAATCGATGGGCCCAGCAATCACTACAGAAAGAGTCTGTTAATTTAAGAGTTAGCTAAATACAAATATGTATACATATGATTATTTTTAAGAGTTAATTCTTTGAAAGAAAAAAAATTTAATTCAATTTAAATTTTTACCATTATTATTCAGGTTATTTCATTTAAAATTTTATTAATTATTTTCTCCCCTTTTTTTATTGTATTTCCGGTAATTAATTTAAAATCTTAGATAAAATTTGAAAAGAAAACTTTATTTTATTCTTGAAAAAAAAATTCCTTTTGTTTTTCTTTTTTTTGTTTTTTTTTTTTGTAATCATTTAATCAAAATTTTGCAAAAATAGTACGAAATATTTTAAACAATAGAGGAAATCACTAACATTTCACATCGTATTTGTTTCCGATTTACCACTTTTGGTTATTACCTGTGAATTATATTCTTCTGAATTCTTATTTTATGTGTCTTTTCCTCTTTCCAACAAGGTTTGTTAACAATTTAAAGTTATCTAAGTTATCATCGAATTTTAAATTTAATCAAATAAATTAAACATTTTGGTGTTCGAGTAGCACCTATGTTACATACAATAGGTTATGTTTAGTTGTTTAGAATTCGTACTGGCAGAATTTATTTTAACTTCTAAGCCTTTTTCTTTTAAAACATTGTATATTTACATTTAGATTAGATTTAGATAAAAAAAACTGTAGGCTTCTTTTAGATTTAGTCTGTTATAAAATAGAACGGTAAGTATAATTTAGATAAATACATTAGATTTAAACTTTTGGACTTAGCCTTTTATGCCAGAAAACGGTGAGTATAATTTAGGTTTAAACTTTTAGACTTAGCCTTTATGCCAGAAAACGGTGAGTATAATTTAGATTTAAACTTTTAGACTTAGCCTTTTATGCCAGAAAACGGTGAGTATAATTTAGATTTAAACTTTTAGACTTAGCCTTTTATGCCAGAAAACGGTGAGTATAATTTAGATTTAAACTTTTAAACTTAGCCTTTTATGCCAGAAAACGGTGAGTATAATTTAGATTTAAACTTTTAGACTTAGCCTTTTAAAAAAAAAACCTTCGGATTACCTTTTTCCAGGGATTTTATACATAAAGTAACCTCTTACGTTCGCTTCGTTCACACGTGGCTCAGGCTTTCCAACTGTACGAAGACGTGTTTCGTCGTAGTGCTTACACGTGGCTTAAGGGTTTATAGGTAGGAAGCACGTTTATTTTTAATTCCTCGTTGTAACTGTATATCCAAATGTGCGACAACGTGTTTTGTGATAAAAAAAAAAACGTTTTTGTAACACGTATTTCACACGTGCCTCAAGGCCACAAAAAAAAACCCCACACGTGTCTGCGATCCTTCAGATCAGAAAATACTTTTCTTTTGAGGACTAAGGACATG
This sequence comes from Tachina fera, assembly GCA_905220375.1. NCBI lineage: Eukaryota > Metazoa > Arthropoda > Insecta > Diptera > Tachinidae > Tachina > Tachina fera. The sequence goes on from LR999963.1 coordinate 103,637,203, forward strand.
CAACACAATCCACGTGAAGCGAGACTCACTTTTCCACCCTTGCAGGATCTGTTCACAATCACTTTACGAGTCTGTATAGCACTTCTTTACTTGACGAACTTTGCTTGGTTAATGTCTTTCTATTTTATAATACGTTGATGCAAATGTCTCTTGAATGAAATCATTTTGAATCCCGTTATCACTGCAAAACTACTTTTTCTCTCAAAGGCACTAACATGTTTGCTGTTGTATTCAAAAAAAAATAAGAGAAAAAAAAAATACAGTGGAGTAGGCGTATGCCAGACATCTTTTGTAACGATTCGCCACGCTAATTATGAGCTATTGCCTACTTGTAGAACAAAAGATTATGCGGATTTCTTTGCCTTTGTAGTGTGCGTTAGGACATGTCATTAATTCAGTTGAAATGCCAGTATACATACATGCGTGTAATGTATGCTTTTCCTACGTCAAGGTTAGGTAATAATGTAGAAAGGCTCCAACCTCAGCGCGAGTTAATCTACGTTTGTGTCCATTATTCCCTGAAAAGGAACATTTACCCCATGTACAATAACCAACCTTAATACAACGAGAAATTTATATGTTCGTCCTAGCTAAACTCCACTGTAGGCCTATACAACCAGAAATATTTACAATAAGGTTATTCACGCAAATAAACCACTCATTGAGCTTGGTGCGACAATTAGTAAACACCCGGTCCATGTACGTGGCACTCGTATATTGCAAAAAAAAATTCATAACATTGTTAATAGGTGTGATTTAAGTATTGACTTATTATGCAAAACTCAAGAATTATTGCCCTTAACTGTCTAAACTGCTCACATAGAGAAACAAAAATTCGCTTAATAATATGTAATCGAACACAAATATAACTGGTAATGCAATGATGAACTTATTTATCTGATTTGCTAATTTATATAAATTGTTGGCTTATATTTCACTAACCAATGTGAATACCCATAATCCATATTAAAGGCTACACCTTTTTAGTCTGCACAAAAACACAACCCAGAGAGAACAGTTGATGAGATGGTCAACTTCACATGATTAACCCTTTCTGTGTACTTTTGCCAGCATTATACACTGCTCTTAATAGCGATGAAATTATGAGAATATAGCGTCACCTTAATAGTTTTATAAGGTAATGAATACCATTTAATTAGTTACTATAATCATTTAATAGTATTTTTCTTTTCTCTTCTTTTTCATAATTGGTTCCTTTGTTTTAGGAATAAAAAAGAAAAAAAGAAAAATCTTAGACAAAGTCTGGTCGTGAGCGGGTTAGTTCTTTAACAAAAGCTACGAAAATAATTGAGCACATACATTCGTACATATGTGTGTGTATGTGTGCATAAGTACATATTTTGGTATTTCATACATATGAACATAGAAATGTGAGTCGATTGCAACAATAACCTTGATATTGAAATTTCTTTGTCGCTTAGTAAATATGTGGGAATGAACTCCATGTGCACTTCCTTGGTTAAGTGTTTTCACAAAGAAATTTTATTTACATATATTTTTATTTATTTTATTATGGTGTTTTCGTGCAAAAAAAAAACGTAACAAACCTGCTTCTAACTGCAATTTTATCAAATTGAAGTTTGAAAAGGAACTAGCTTTTTTTTTCCTTTTTATTAATAGGTATAGCGTTAATGGTAACAATTTTATTATTGATTATCAGCGTGTGGCTCGACCCACGAAAGCCGGGCAATTAACTTATGTTTTAAGATCAGTGGCATGGTATTTCCCCACATATTTGCCGTTTTCATCTTCTATGTCATACAAATTGGCTCCTATTTCTTTTCTTATTCTGCATTTTATATATCTCGGCATAAATTTTTTGTTGATGTGCTTCGACATATTACTCAATGCATAATTTTTCCTAAATACAATCTGATCTTTATGATATTTTATGGGTCTACTGCGAAGGTTATAGGTCTTAGTGGCCTTTGCATGCGCGATGGTCAAGTTCTGGCGAATCTTTTCTCTTATTTGTGTTAACTTAGCCGCGTTGCTCATCAAACATAAATCTTCGTCATATACATAGCCTAGTCTGTCAAGGATTTTATATGCTGAACCATGTTGAACCATATTCTGGCCAAAAGCGGCGAAATATGGCGAACATTTTATAGCGGTGTGGTAATCGCTTCTTAGTATAGAGAGGATTTGAGGGATATATTTATCCCATCCTCTGTGGTCCCTGTGATTCTGCAAAAAATACCTTATTTTGGTAATGACCTCGCGGTTCGAGCGTTCAGATGCATTTGAATGCGGGGCATAAAACCCAGTGGTAATGTGCGTTATATCATACAAATGACAAAAATTCTTCATGTCTTTGGAATGAAACTGCTTCGCGTTGTCGCTATGAATGTATCTAGGGACTCCGTAAGTTGGAAAAATTTCGCTTTCGAAGAACAAAATTACACTAGAGGTAGTGGCTACTTTAAGTGGTTTCAAAAACGCAAATTTCGTCAAATGGTCTAGACAGATAAATAATGTAGAGTTTTTAGCTTTTGTGTGCGGGTAAGGACCCAAAAAATCACAATATAGTCTCTCAAATGGCCTGTGCGTTATGACCTGATTTCCCATTTGCGGTCTTGAAATCTGATTTGACGCTTTAATACTCTTACAAACGTCGCAGTTATTTACGTAAGCCTTCACGTCATTAGCCAGTGTCGGCCAAAAGTATTTTTGGCGAATTCTCGACCACGTTTTTATGAACCCACCATGACAGGACGTGTCAGACTCATGACCCGTTTTTATAACTGAAAATGTTAGAGACCTTGGAACCCATATCCGCCAGAGGATATCTTCATTCTCCAATGAACTACCCCTAAAATCAACACGCTTCAAAATAACATTTCCTGATATACATAAGTCTGGCAATGATTCTTTATTGTCTGAAATGGTATTTTTGAGTTTTTGATATTCCTCATCTTGAAACTCCGGTGCTGAAAGATCAATTTCCGCTGGTAAAGTTGCCAATGACAGTTCCTCTATATTCATCCTAGATAGACAGTCGGGAACAACGTTCAAAGAACCCTTTCGGTGTTCTATTGTAAATACGTAACGCAGCAGTTGTAAGCTCCAACGTGCTAACCGACCGCTCAAATCTTTTTGGGACATAAGCCACTTTAATGAAGAATGATCAGTAATAATATGGAAAGGCAAACCCTCAATATACGGTCGAAACCTTTTTACGCTTACAATTGCCGCTAAACATTCTAGTTCGGTGACCGTATAGTTTCTTTGCGATTTGTTCAGTTTTTGCGAAACAAAAGCAATGGGGTGTTCCTGTCCCATATCATCATATTGAAACAATACGCCACCTACTCCTACCTTGGATGCATCGCACTGAATAAAAAATTCTTTTTCAAAGTTCGGTTGAGCGAGAACTGGGGCAGAAGATAGAGCCATTTTCAAGTTTTCAAACGACAATTTGGCTTCATTGTTTAATAAAAAAGGTCCCTTCGGCTTTTTCAGGCAGTCCGATAGAGGTCCTGCGAGTTCTGAAAAGTTTTTTATGAAGGAGCGATACCAGTTCGCCATTCCAATGAACCTGCGTACCTGTTTCCGTGATTTAGGTACAGGGAAATTTTTAATTGACTCGACTTTAATTGGATCCACTTTAAGGCAACCGTTTCCTACAATATATCCTAGGTATCTGATTTCTTTCTGACAGAACTTACTCTTGCTAACATTTATAGTTAGTTTGGCGGCTTTAAGACACGAAGCTACTTCAGTCAACAGATTTATATGCGTCTGAAAATCAGAGCTGCAGATTAAAAGGTCATCAAGATAGATGAATACGTTTTCCCGTAAACGCGATGGAATAACTTTATCCATGAGGCGACTCATGGTCTGGGGGCCGTTGCACAAGCCAAAAGGCATATACTTGTAGTGATACAACGGCTTACCTGGTATCGCAAAAGCGGTTTTTTCTTTGGAGGAATCAGTGAGCTTGATTTGCAAAAATGCGTCCTTCAAGTCAATTCCACTAATAAAAAAGGTGTCCTTAAGTCTGCTTAACAGCCCATTAATGTGAGGTAATGGATATGAGTCTTTTTTTGTCACCTCGTTCAGTTTCCTCGAATCGATGCACAGGCGCACTTTTCCTGGCTTTCTAACAAGTACTGCTGGGGAGCACCATGGCGAATTGGATTCTTCGATCACGCCTAGTTTCAAAAGTCTATCAATTTCTGCGTAAGCTTCAGCTTGTCTTGGAGGCGACAGTGGGTAATGTTTACATTTAATAGGCACTGCATCCCCCGTGTCTATATGATGTTGTAGTAAGTCAGTGCAACCCAAACCTAAATTTTCGTACGATGGAAACTTTAAAACTGTCTTTTCAAATAATAACTTTTGTTCAGGAGTAAGCTGGTGGTAGTTATCTTTGTCTAGTGAACCAGAAATTTCGGAAATTTTATTTATACAAGGGGGGATTAAATCGGGAGCTAAAGCGAACTCACGCCAAAAATCGGTGCCAAAATAGGCACACTGGCTTAATGAGGGAACTAAGTAAAATGTAATTCGCTTTGTTACTTCCTTGAACCTTATTGGAAGAGTGCAAAATCCTATGACATTTTGTTTACTGCCATTTGCGGTACGAACAGAAGATCTGAGCGGTGTATATGTTTCCTTAATTTTCTCCAAAAAATATAAGCAATCCCTACCTAATACGGATAAATTTGCTCCAGAATCAAGTAATCCTACTAGGTTGTCGTCTTTTACTTTAACTGCAGCAAATGGTCTATCATCAGATTCATTTATAAATGTTGATTCTAAAAACTTACGAATAAATCGTCGCTTTTTAAAACGAAGCCTACACTTTACTATGCGTTTTGAAATTTTGGGTTTATTTAGTTTAGACTCGGGGTTGAGGAGGATGGACGAGTGTCCCCGGTGGCCAGATCGCCCATTTTCCGATTTCCCTGGAAATCATGTCCATTGGGACATTTTGGAGTTAAAACCCCTTTGTGTCCACATTTGAAACAAAAAGGCCTTTTTATATCCTCGGAGCAATATATATAGGAGTGACCGTATTCCATGCAGTTCCAGCACTGAATGCCAGAATAATCATGTTTCATTTTTCGATTAGAAAAACGAACGGCCTCAATTTGAGGGTCTATGCACGCTGGATCTAAAAACTCCTCAGAAGAATTATCGACTTCGCTCACGTTTCGCGGTGGGCCTATATTGGGATTTTGCAATTTATTATCACGCAATACTTTTTCTGCCCGACGGGCAATATCGCGAAAATCGTTCATATCACGCGGTTCAGCATTAAATAGTAAAAACTTTAAGTTTTGGTTCAAGTTTCTTTTCATAATGTCTATGAGTTCATTGTCTCTTAAAGGGCTTCGAAGTCTTAAGTTCATAGTGACAACAGAGTTATGAAAATCATCATAGGATTCCTTATACTGCTGTTTTCGCAGTGAAATCTTTATTAACACCTCGTGGTCAGACTCCATGTGCCCAAACTCTTTACTCAAGGAGTAACGTAAATCTGCATAAGTTATGTCGCGATTTTGCCTCATAAAAAACCAGTACCATTCCTCCGCACGACCTTGCAAGAGAATATGGAAGTTGGCTAGCAAATGCTCATTGCTACACCTACATAGATCGGTCACGCAGGGTTTCGACCTTGAAAAGAAAATCACTAACGGATCCGGTACCATCATATGTAATTTTCCACTTTTCTATTCTTATGTTCTCGTTTTCATACGAGGTACTTCTATCAGGAATCCGGTTAAAATTTGATGAGTTCGAAGCCCCCAGACTTGGTGATATTTCTGGTGCTCTACTTGAGGTTGAGCCTTGAGCAGCCCCAATTCGTGATATAGTTTCTCTAATAGTTACTAATTCTCTGCAGAATTCTTCCCGCGTACTTCTCCTCATTTGCTCCATCAAGCCCAACAAGGAATCAAATGTGGCCGCGGTGTTGGAAATGTTATTATTGACGTTAGGAATTAATGATGCATTGTTATTAAAACCAGTGGGGGGTATATATGGATCTACTCTCGGATCAAGACTCGATCTCGGAAGTAGTTGCTCAGCGTTTGCCATTTCAGGTGGCTGTGACGCCAAGTGTTGGTCATCCATTTCGATAATGTCTTGGAAATGACTATGCGCAGTTTGACTGGCTAGAGTTGCTTGACTAATCGTAGCAGAATTCGGGGCCACGACTGGTGAATGAACAACCTTAGGCCTAGCACCGGTATTGCTCCCTTGAAGCTCGATCAAAATATTATTTTGAGAGGCTGATAATTGTCGATCTTGTTTTGACGGCTTATTAGAACTTTTAGATGAACCTCTTGTGTTCATGGTGGAGCAAAAAAAAATTTTTTTTTTTGAGAAATTATTGGAGTGCTTGAAAAAGACCAATACACAATCGTTTCTGAAGATTAAGATTAAGTTAATTTTCTTCATATAGTAATCAAGCAATTAATTGCCTGTAGCGCTAAGGTTTAAATATATGTATGGGAAAAATTTTTTGGAGTATTCGTTCTCAAAATTATCCCATGTAAACTAAAAGAAATATTCGATTCGTATAATTCACAGGACGCAAAATTGCTTTCTTTTCTTTTCGGAAGCAAGATTTTTTTTTTTTTTTTTATTTTTTTTTTTTTTTTTTTAATGTAAGTGAATTAATCAACTATAAATATGCTTGGGGAATGATAACCGAGTCAAACTTAGTGTGGCAAGCACGATCATGACTATCGAAATATTAATTAATTGTGTAATTAATCATAAATAAAACCAATTATGTAGTTAGAATTAGCACGCACCTAAAACTGTACTGCAACATAAAACATTCTAAAAAAAATTATTTTACGGACTTGTATTGTTTTATGGTTTGATATTATTGTCTGATCCCAATGCATCTCCAAACAAATAAGATTTACCTTCAAGTTTCAGGCCTATTGAGAATCTAAACAAACAGAAATGTGCTAGCTTGAGTCATATAACCATTTTTCTAACCCGCAGTTAGATTTCAGGAATATATCCCGTTAAAATACTAAGACATGAGTAGAAAATAGTTTAAGGAAGTAAATATTCATGGTACTTTAAAGCTTGAATATATATGTTTATACAAAACAATTTGGCTAGTTATCAATCATGTAACCATTTTTCTAAACCGCAGTTAGATTTCAGGATTATATCCCGTTAAAATACTAAGACATGAGTAGAAAATACTTTACAGAGGAAATCGCGATACTTCTATCTTTTGCAAACTTAGAAATTCTAACTAGTGGTATGGCTTTATAAAATTAGCTTTGTGTGTAATAAATTAGATAGTATTACAGTCTTAAGTGGCCTTACAATGGCCTTTTTTTTTCGTTGGGCGCCATATATGTTACGCGCGGGCTACAGAGGAATTAATAAAATTGTTACACGTCTGTCGCAATTTATTTCTTCAAACCTATAATAAAAATATTGTCAAGAGGCATGATAAAGATCTCCCAGCTAGCTATATTCCCGGCGATGTTGGTTCTTAACCCGTATTTCTATTGCGCGTAAGCATATAACACACTATACATGCCATTCGAATACCGATAGTGTGAACAAACACGTAAGTAATTTAAATTACAAACCACAAAGAAACCATGGCCAGATGGTAAGCCAGGCAGGGCTAAATATTTCCCACCCACTGAGTTGAAACTCAGACGCCTTGCCAGGATGCATGCCCTTGCTATTAAATTAAACCTGTCCCTATTTGAAAAGATCAGTACTTACTAGTAAAGTTCATAGTTGACTTCGATTACCATTCCCCTTTTTAAATATTTAAAAGTTCATTTTGATTCTTTAAAATTTTAAGAAAATTTTAAGATTTTATTAATATAAATTCAAAGCAAGTATCTAAATAGTTAACAATATTATATCTTATGTTAGTTGGTGTCGTTACAAAAAAAATTTCAATTGATGTGCACCAAAAAAAAAATAACGATTATATTACAAATTGATAATTACACAATTTACATATTACATATGCATGTTGTAAGGGATACATTATTAAATTCTACTTACAATTTATTTGTACCATTAAAATTGGTAACTTATAGCTCTCCTGCTACAATCGATGGGCCCAGCAATCACTGCAGAAAGAGTCTGTTAATTTAAGAGTTAGCTAAATACAAATATGTATACATATGATTATTTTTAAAAGTTAATTCTTTGAAAGAAAAAAAAATTTAATTCAATTTAAATTTTTACCATTATTATTCAGGTTATTTCATTTAAAATTTTATTAATTATTTTCTCCCTTTTTTTATTGTATTTCCGGTAATTAATTTAAAATCTTAGATAAAATTTGAAAAGAAAACTTTATTTTATTCTTGAAAAAAAAAATCCCTTTGTTTTTCTTTTTTTTGTTTTTTTTTTTTGTAATCATTTAATCAAAATTTTGCAAAAATAGTACGAAATATTTTAAACAATAGAGGAAATCACTAACATTTCACATCGTATTTGTTTCCGATTTACCACTTTTGGTTATTACCTGTGAATTATATTCTTCTGAATTCTTATTTTATGTGTCTTTTCCTCTTTCCAACAAGGTTTGTTAACAATTTAAAGTTATCTAAGTTATCATCGAATTTTAAATTTAATCAAATAAATTAAACATTTTGGTGTTCGAGTAGCACCTATGTTACATACAATAGGTTATGTTTAGTTGTTTAGAATTCGTACTGGCAGAATTTATTTTAACTTCTAAGCCTTTTTCTTTTAAAACATTGTATATTTACATTTAGATTAGATTTAGATAAAAAAAACTGTAGGCTTCTTTTAGATTTAGTCTGTTATAAAATAGAACGGTAAGTATAATTTAGATAAATACATTAGATTTAAACTTTTGGACTTAGCCTTTTATGCCAGAAAACGGTGAGTATAATTTAGGTTTAAACTTTTAGACTTAGCCTTTATGCCAGAAAACGGTGAGTATAATTTAGATTTAAACTTTTAGACTTAGCCTTTTATGCCAGAAAACGGTGAGTATAATTTAGATTTAAACTTTTAGACTTAGCCTTTTATGCCAGAAAACGGTGAGTATAATTTAGATTTAAACTTTTAAACTTAGCCTTTTATGCCAGAAAACGGTGAGTATAATTTAGATTTAAACTTTTAGACTTAGCCTTTTAAAAAAAAACCTTCGGATTACCTTTTTCCAGGGATTTTATACATAAAGTAACCTCTTACGTTCGCTTCGTTCACATGTGGCTCAGGCTTTCCAACTGTACGAAGACGTGTTTCGTCGTAGTGCTTACACGTGGCTTAAGGGTTTATAGGTAGGAAGCACGTTTATTTTTAATTCCTCGTTGTAACTGTATATCCAAATGTGCGACAACGTGTTTTGTGATACAAAAAAAAAAACGTTTTTGTAACACGTATTTCACACGTGCCTCAAGGCCACAAAAAAAACCCCACACGTGTCTGCGATCCTTCAGATCAGAAAATACTTTTCTTTTGAGGACTAAGGACATGCAACACAATCCACGTGAAGCGAGACTCACTTTTCCACCCTTGCAGGATCTGTTCACAATCACTTTACGAGTCTGTATAGCACTTCTTTACTTGACGAACTTTGCTTGGTTAATGTCTTTCTATTTTATAATACGTTGATGCAAATGTCTCTTGAATGAAATCATTTTGAATCCCGTTATCACTGCAAAACTACTTTTTCTCTCAAAGGCACTAACATGTTTGCTGTTGTATTCAAAAAAAAATAAGAGAACAAAAAAAAAAATACAGTGGAGTAGGCGTATGCCAGAAATCTTTTGTAACGATTCGCCACGCTAATTATGAGCTATTGCCTACTTGTAGAACAAAAGATTATGCGGATTTCTTTGCCTTTGTAGTGTGCGTTAGGACATGTCATTAATTCAGTTGAAATGCCAGTATACATACATGCGTGTAATGTATGCTTTTCCTACGTCAAGGTTAGGTAATAATGTAGAAAGGCTCCAACATCAGCGCGAGTTAATCTACGTTTGTGTCCATTATTCCCTGAAAAGGAACATTTACCCCATGTACAATAACCAACCTTAATACAACGAGAAATTTATATGTTCGTCCTAGCTAAACTCCACTGTAGGCCTATACAACCAGAAATATTTACAATAAGGTTATTCACGCAAATAAACCACTCATTGAGCTTGGTGCGACAATTAGTAAACACCCGGTCCATGTACGTGGCACTCGTATATTGCAAAAAAAAAAAAATCATAACATTGTTAATAGGTGTGATTTAAGTATTGACTTATTATGCAAAACTCAAGAATTATTGCCCTTAACTGTCTAAACTGCTCACATAGAGAAACAAAAATTCGCTTAATAATATGTAATCGAACACAAATATAACTGGTAATGCAATGATGAACTTATTTATCTGATTTGCTAATTTATATAAATTGTTGGCTTATATTTCACTAACCAATGTGAATACCCATAATCCATATTAAAGGCTACACCTTTTTAGTCTGCACAAAAACACAACCCAGAGAGAACAGTTGATGAGATGGTCAACTTCACATGATTAACCCTTTCTGTGTACTTTTGCCAGCATTATACACTGCTCTTAATAGCGATGAAATTATGAGAATATAGCGTCACCTTAATAGTTTTATAAGGTAATGAATACCATTTAATTACTTACTATAATCATTTAATAGTATTTTTCTTTTCTCTTCTTTTTCATAATTGGTTCCTTTGTTTTAGGAATAAAAAAGAAAAAAAGAAAAATCTTAGACAAAGTCTGGTCGTGAGCGGGTTAGTTCTTTAACAAAAGCTACGAAAATAATTGAGCACATACATTCGTACATATGTGTGTGTATGTGTGCATAAGTACATATTTTGGTATTTCATACATATGAACATAGAAATGTGAGTCGATTGCAACAATAACCTTGATATTGAAATTTATTTGTCGCTTAGTAAATATGTGGGAATGAACTCCATGTGCACTTCCTTGGTTAAGTGTTTTCACAAAGAAATTTTATTTACATATATTTTTATTTATTTTATTATGGTGTTTTCGTGCAAAAAAAAAACGTAACAACCTAAATGATATTCATTTTTTAGAATGACAAGCTCTTCGCTCCCACACTTCGAATGTAGAGCAGAGAGCGGTAAAATACTTAAATTTCTCGTTGATACCGGTTCGAGTAAAAATTACATACAACCACACATCGCAAAACAAACCAAGCCAAATAAAGAAATATTTTTTGCCAAATCAATAGCAGGCAATATTAAAATAAAGGAGCATACGTTTGTGAGACTCTTTAATCTAGAAAAAGAATTGAAATTCTACATTCTCCCAACACTAAAATCATTCGATGGCATCCTTGGAAACGACTCTTTAAAAGAGTTAAATACAATTATATACACTCGTGACAATTTTATGCAGATAGAAAATAGAATAAAAATAAAACTTAAGCAACATTTTTCACAAACTGTAAACACAATAGCGATTCGAGATGATCATATGTCTTTACAACAAAAAGAAAATATGAAGAAGATAATTAGTGAATATCCTGAACTGTTCATCGAACCTAATCAAAAGTTAACATATGCAACAAGAGTAGTTGGTGAAATCCGTACATCTACAGACACTCCAGTATATTCGAAACAATATCCTTATCCAATGGCATTAAAATCAGAAGTCGAAAAACAAATAAAAAACCTACTGGATGATGGCATCATCAAACCTTCACGTTCACCATATAACTCACCAGTTTGGGTTGTAGGAAAAAAACCAGATTCATTAGGCAACAAACAATATAGACTTGTAATAGACTATAGAAAATTAAATTCATTAACAATTCCCGATAGGTATCCAATACCCGAAATAAATGACGTTCTTTCACAGTTAAGAGACAGCAAATACTTTACAGTTTTAGATTTGAAGAGTGGATTCCACCAAATTCCCTTAAAAAAGTCAGATTTCGAAAAAACAGCATTTTCAGTAGCAAACGGCAAGTATGAATTTACACGCCTTCCGTTTGGTTTAAAAAACGCCCCAGCAATTTTCCAACGAGCCTTAGACGATGTTTTACATGATTATATTGGAAAAATATGTTATGTTTACATCGACGACATTGTTATATTCAGCAAATCTGATAAAGAACATTATGATCACATTCGAGACATATTTACAACCTTACAAGCTGCAAATTTAAAGGTACAACTCGATAAATGCAACTTCTTGAAAACTGAAGTAGAATTTCTTGGATTCATTATATCAGCAGACGGTATAAAAACTAATAAGAAAAAAATTCAAGCTATTCTTGATTTTCCATTACCTAAAACCATTAAAGAGTTACGATCCTTCCTCGGATTATCGGGATACTATCGTAGATTTGTGAGAGATTACGCAAAGATCGCGAAACCCCTAACACAAATTTTAAGAGGGGAAGAAGGTCGTCTTTCAAAAAATAAATCAGCTTTAAAACATATTGAACTAGATGACGTTGCTGTCGAAGCATTCGAAAAACTGAAAAACACTCTAGTCTCTCAAGGCATCGTACTAGCTTATCCAGACTATAATAAGGAACTGGAACTTACAACAGATGCATCAGACTTCGCCTTAGGCGCAGTTCTGTCACAAAATAATAAACCAATAGCTTTTATATCTCGAACATTGAATAAAACAGAAGAGCATTATGCGACGAATGAAAAGGAAATGCTCGCAATAATTTGGGCTCTAAACACACTTCGAAACTATTTATACGGATCTGCAAAAGTGAAAATATTTACTGATCACCAGCCGCTGACTAACGCATTAAGCAATAAAAATAATAATAGTAAAATGAAACGCTGGAAGGCTATGTTAGAGGAATTTAACTATGAACTTTTCTACAAACCTGGAAAAGCAAACGTAGTGGCAGATGCCCTTTCAAGGATTCCCACTGTAGAACAGGTAAATTCTCTATCAATTGCAACACATAGTGATGATAGTTCCGGACAAAATCTCATAATAAACGTAGACACACCAATAAACTGCTTTAAAAATCAAATTATTCTCTATACACATCCCATAGCACAGTACAAATTTGAAATAATATTTCCCCATTATCATCGACACCATATATTCGAACCTGAATTCACTCAAAACAAACTTGTTAACATTTTAAAAAAATACCTCTACCCTTCAATTCTTAATGCAATAAAAACCTCGGAGCAAAACATGGGAAAAATCCAGGAAATTTATTCACAGCATTTTAATAAATATCGCATTCGATTTACTAGACATCAGATAGAAGACGTACGAAATGAAGAAGAACAAAACAAAATAATTATAGATACTCACAACAGAGCACACCGAAATTGTAAAGAGAATAAACAACAAATATTAGAAAAGTACTATTTCCCAGGTATGTCAAATAAAATAAAGAAGATAATAAAACTATGCACAGTATGTAAAGAGAATAAGTATGATAGGCATCCTATGAAACCCTTATTAAAGGAAACACCTATTCCAAAATATCCAGGCGAAATTGTTCACATAGACATATATAAAACTGAAGGCAAATTAGTATTAACAGCGATTGATAAATTTTCTAAATATGCTCAAGTAAAAGAAATTAAATCCAAAGCCACAGAAGACATACGACAACCACTTCGAGAACTAATATTTGCATTTGGAGTACCAAAGATAATCGTTATGGATAACGAAAAGTCTTTTAATTCCTCAACAATTGTTTTTATGATAAAAAATCAACTGAATATTGAAATATTTACTGTCCCACCCTATTCAAGCAGCGTTAACTGACAAGTAAAAAGATTCCATTCTACACTCTCTGAAATCATGCGATGCACAAAGGTAGAAAACATTCATAACACATTTAAAGAATTACTTGAAATTTCAGTATACAAATATAATTGTTCAATACATAGTACAACAGGGAAAAAACCAATTGAATTATTTTTTGGTAGAAGAGTTAGCACAGACCCATCCCAATTAGAAAAGGACAGATTAGCGAATATAGAAAAATTAAAACAAAAACAGGAAACAGACATGCATTACCATAATAAACACAGACAAGAAATAAAAACTTACGAGCCAGGCGAAATAATATTTGCGAAAATAAACACAAGACTAGGAACTAAATTAACACCCAGATATAGGCAAGAAATTGTTAAGATAGATAAAGGAACATTTATAGTAACTGAATCTAATAAAACCATTCATAAGAGCAACATTAGAAGTCAATAAAAAAATCTATTTTCAGCTTCCTTCTCCTTCATTCCATAACTATTCTATCCCTATCCAATACGGATCTCCAAATTGTAAACTACACACTTTCCCATATAATAACATTAACTGATGGAGTGGCAAAGATCCAAGATGGAACATTCAAAATCATACATATTATATATCTAACGAATATCAAACCTTCTTTGATGAAATAAAGAAATTCATTAACTATGTACAATGATCATTCCCAAAATATGTTTATCCCATCCTTAAATCACGAATTGACACAAGCCATAGAAATGCTGGAATCATTACAGTTGACAGACGAAACAAGGAAGAAACGATCAATAAACTTAATCGGTACTGCGTGGAAGTATATCGCTGGTTCTCCTGACCACGATGACTTTGAACTACTAAAAAAATACCTAAACGAACTTAACACAAATAATAATAAACAATTGATCAGAAATGAAAATTTTGCGGAGAGAATAAATAAACTAACAATACAAACAAATACAATAAGTAAAATGATAAGAAATCAAGATTCAATTGGCAACACTGCTATAATAAGTATGCAAACTAGACTAAGATTAGTTAAAGAAGAATTGCAAAATATTAAATACGCCATTCAATGGGCAAAAAATAATGTAATAAATTCTATAGTACTAAACAAAAAAGAAATAAATATTGTCATTGAAACTTTATATAAAGAAAAATTTCCATTTATATCTATTGAAGAAGCATTAGAATATGCTGATGTAAAAGTTTTATACAAAAATTCTACTTTATTGTATGTTATAAAAATTCCACTTACTTCTCAAGAAACTTATACTAAAATATTAATTAAGCCCGTAAAAAAAGATAACAAGATTATAAATGTAAACTTTAGAGAAATTTTAAAAAATAAAGAGAATATTTTAGCCATTAAGAAAAATTGTACTATTATAAATACTATTACAGTTTGTAAAAGAGATGAAGTAACCAACATTGTTAACTCAACCTGTATCCCACCTCTTCTAAATGGATCTCGTCCGTATTGTGACATTTCTGATGCTTTTCATACACCAGCGGTAGAAGAAATAAAGCCAGGTGTAATTCTATTAAATGATTTCCATGGAATAGTAAATAATCAATCAATGAATGGAACATATTTAGTTAATTTCCATAATGAATCCGTAAATATTAATAATGAAAATTTTCGAAATTTGGAAGCTTCAATAATATCAATTCCACCACAAATAGTGCAACAAACTCCTCTAGAAAAACAATACATTAAAATGCTTTCTCTTGAAAAACTTAACCAACTTCATTTAAGCAATATAGTCAAAATCGAACGCTTAGAAACCGAAGCAATCGTTAACAAGTCATTGATTGGTTTTATTCTAATTATTTCCATATTAACTTTAGCTTCATTCAGATTCATTTGTAAAACAAAAGAAAAAATTATATTCAGCAACAATTCAAATAGCAAAATTACTACAAATAAAGATATCACATCAGAAACTAATTCAAATAATAACATTATAAATGAACCTTTTATTCTAATTACAAATCCTCCCAAACCTCCAAGATTGTCAATATCTCATGTTTGAGGACAAACATATTTAAGAGGGGAAGAGTTAACAATAACATTAATTAATAAGAAACAAGTCAAAGAACCTTTTGCTTTTAATTCTTTTTGCACAAGTCAACAAAAAATGCAATAGTTAACAATAACATTAATTAATAAGAAACAAGTCAAAGAACCTTTTGCTTTTAATTCTTTTTGCACAAGTTAGCGAAAATAAAGTTTTATGAACTTATTTAAATGTTTCTAGCTGCATCAGCATCAGCAGCAAAACAATAATTTTTAAAGTTAATATTACGACACTTATTTAGATTTAGGCCAAGTAAGTAAGTTTATAAATTAAAGAAATTGTAATTTTAAGGGAGTTGTAAAATAAAT
Source organism: Tachina fera (assembly GCA_905220375.1). Classification (NCBI taxonomy): domain Eukaryota; kingdom Metazoa; phylum Arthropoda; class Insecta; order Diptera; family Tachinidae; genus Tachina; species Tachina fera. The sequence goes on from LR999963.1 coordinate 103,653,339, forward strand.
TTCAATAAAGTTGGTCGTTGACCAAAACAAAGAAAAACAAAAAAAATATATTTTTTTAGAACTTTTATCACATAAGTTCTTAACTTATATACAAACATACTTATGTACATACATATGTACATATGTATGTACATTGAGATGCTTAAAGAAATTTTTGCCTTTTAAAGGCCCAACTATAATATGAATAAGCGAACTTAAGCAACTGTGCGGTTACATATAAAACGTATGTGGCAAACTATAATGTACTTATGGAACTTTTCGTCAAGTTTCGTCAAATGTCATTTGCTTAAGCTAAGTGCCAAACTGAACGCACATTCCGTACGGATAACAGTGTTTGTGCATTTTTTAAACTCAAGGCAACAGCATCAGAAAATATTCATTGATTTTAAATATTTTTTTATTGTTTATTATTTTAAACTCAGAAAAGAAAGCAAAACATTTATTTTCATTCTTTGTTTGACAATACACATACATACACGCATACACATGAATTTGTTTATGTATGTTCATTGTTGTACTTTTTAGTAGGCAAAACAAATAAAACAAGTAATAAAGTGGTGGATATAATTGTACGTGAATTTTTAATGGATTAGGACATTCCAACAAGTTAATTTGATTGAATTGCATTCATTTAGAAGTTATAAGAAGAAACAAAATTAATAAAAAATTGTGAACAATACCTATATGTGCAGCTGTGACTAAAGAATACTTAAGTGCATGTAAGTACATTGTGGCCACCTAAAAGTCACATCTGAATTGCTTAAGTACTTGACAGACTTATCGTTCACTTCTGGCATTAGCTTATTCATATTATAGTTGGGCCTTTAATGTTCTTCTTTCACTACGTTTGCTAGCATGTTGTTGTTCTTGTTGTTTTTTATAACACAGAACAGCCACTCTGACGCAAAGACAAGAATGAACGCTTGGCTGGTGACAAAAAGGGGTTTTATAGAAAACAATGCCTATTAAAGAAAATAGTGTCTATTCTGAAATACGCGTCGACTTGGTGAAACTTACATGGAAAACAAAAACAAAATTGTACAAATGTAAAAAATTTGTTTTTGTTTCTCATACAAAATTAACCGTTTTTAAAAGAAAGAGAAACGCATTGAAACTCACGTTTATTTCATTTAAGAAATGTATGGCAAACAAAAACAATTTATGAAAATCTGTTTTTGTTTTAATGTAAAGTTTCACTTCTTCGACGCGTTTTCCAGAATAGCCCCCAATGTTTAAATAATCTTAATATAAGCTTAATTCAATTAAGCATCTACAACTAAGTGGCTAGTGATGTTAACACGAAATCTCGGTATTCTTGATTCTATGCACGATAATTTTTTTTGTATATTTTTAAAAATGTGTGATAAAACTATATACATAAATAGAAAATGTAAGAACCGAATCTTTTTTTTTGCTGATTTTCAATGCCAATCGTGCCAACACAACTGCGGTCGTTTCAGTCCAACTCCGACCTCTCTAACTTTTTTGGGAGCTTCGGAAATGCTCTTTCAGGCCACCAGTGGGACAGACTGACAGACGGACATGTCCTTTTTGTGTCTAATAATTATAAGGATCCAGAATAACTAACTTTATATGGTCGCAAATGAATATTGTAGAAGTTACAAAAATCTGGAAAACCTGTATATACCCTTTACCATTTGTGGTGAATGGTATAATAAAAATTCAAACCCAAAATTTGCAATAAGAAAAGATTTAAATATCAAGTGTATTAAATACTAGACAGATGTTTGACATGTTGCTAGATAAGTTATACACATTTCTATTCATTTGATCAATGAAAGTTCGTTTAATGTTCCTCAACGTACATACATTCCAGAAAATTGTATTCCTCTATCGGTAAAAATTTATAGAGCCAATTATGCTGATGCCGGTCCTCTGAGAAGAATGTGTTACGAATTTAATCAATTGTATAGATTTATAGACTTTTAATTAAATGCTAATATGTAAAGAATGCGATTGTATTGTTGCAGGTTACATCAAAATTGTATGTAGCGAAAATGAGTTTGCTGACGAAGGCAATATACAAGAATTATTCCGTTAACAGGTTTAGGAGATTGAAACAAAATTAACATAAACAAAACGTCGCTCGTCAAAGGATCAAGTTGGATATCCACACCTCAAAAACTATTAAGAAAAAAAGCTTGCATCAATATACAAAACGATGATGAATACTGCTTCAAGCGGTGTCTGATTGCTGCCATGGATATTAGCAAGTACAATCATAAACGTTGTAATACTTATAATATTCAGGACATTACTGCAGACATTATTTCTACGCAAAATGATGTAGCGCTAAATTTAAGAATTTAACCTACCCATTAGCACTAAACAAAATCAGAGTTCGGGGTAAATAATCAGAATATTAATGTTAATGTGTTTGGGTATGATGAGGAAGCAGATAAAATAATTGGTCCTTACTATGTGACCAAGGATGAGGAAATAAACCATGTGAACTTACTGTTTTTAGAAAATGGAAAAGGTCATCACTACATATTGATAAAGTACATATCAAGGTAAATTAGAAAATTATACAACACTTTAATTTAAGGATACATATACTTGTTTATATATTTTATAGAACATCTACATTTTACTTATAATCTTTTATTTTATTTTTTATCATTCACAGTTTTTTGACGAATCAGCTAACGCACAATGAGCACAAACTACATTTCTGCAACAGTTATCTACAATATAGTCATAGCGAGAGTGTAATGACTAATCATAAGGCGGAATGCGGCAAAATTGTGACAATTATGCCTTCAGGTCCGGATGCAATTGTGAGCTTTAAGGGACATCAAAGAAAAATGGATGTCCCCTTTGTGGTTTACGCGGACTTTGAGTGTATATTAGAAGACAATAGTGATAATGAGTAGTATGTTTATGGGGTTCCGGGATAAGGCCAATGTAAAATTGCACATCGTGCTAGGTGTGACCGTAGTAATATTTTTCTTCATGCTATTTTTTATGTCTCCCATAAGGATTAATGTGAGGTGCACATCATGTTAGGTATGGCCGTTGTGTTATTTTTTTGATCACTATTATATTTAAGGAAGATAATTTAAAATGAAAATTTTGTTGAGGCAATTTTTTTAAATATATCGTATCTTTATTTAATTTTTTCTATTTTATTCACTTACAAGTAATACATTTCTATTGGTTATTGTTTTTGTGTGCGATAGGATATTTCCTCATTTTATGTATGTATGTGTGTGTGGGTTTTGTCTGCATTTAATAATTTTCTCTCTGTGTTTTTATATCACATATCTTGTTTTTGTCTCTTTTTATTACAAATGGGTGTGTTTGTATGCATTGGTCAGTTCTATTGTTATGGATAGAACTGTGTATAAATTATCTAGCAACATGTTTGAGGCAGTTCTGCCTATTTTTATAACACATTTTATTGCTTTTCCCAGGAAAAACGACCAGTAATTAAAAAAAGAATGAAAGAAAATGAACCATACATTTGCAGCACCAAAATGTATACCGTATATGGAAAAATCTTAACACATGTTTTACGACTGGAGTATTATCCACAAAGCTGGAAGCTTGAGAAGGTCGAAATGATTCCAAAGCCGGGCAAAGACCTTACCAAGGCTGAGTCATACAGGCCAATAAGTCTGCTATCAACAATTTCAAACCTTTTCGAAAAACTGCTCGTGAAAAAATTGTCCCCTATTCTAAGAGGTAGTAGATGCATCCCAGACCATCAATTTGGTTTTAGAATTAAGCATAGCACCATTGAACAAACTCATAGATTGGTGCAATTTATAAGAAGAACTTTTGAAGAAAAAATTTATTGTTCTGCCCTGTTTATTGACGTTTCTCAGGCATTTGATAAACTGTGGCATGAAGGCCTTATTTCAAAATTAAAATCATATTTACCAATAAATTTTCTGAATCTATTAGAAAGCTACATAACTACCGGAAAGTTTACGATTGTGAAAGGGGAATTCATGAGTCCGCCCCAATCTATATCATCCGGTGTGCCACAGGGGAGCATACTGGGGCCAGTTTTTTATTTGATTTATACTTGTGATTTGCCTTTGAGCAGCAATATCCATACATCTACGTTTGCCGATGATACAGGCTGCCTTAGTATGCATGAAAACCCTCACGGGGCTTCCCGATATCTACAAGAACATATTACACAGTTGGAAATCTGGTTGAACTTATGGAGAATTAAAGTCAATGAACAAAAGTGTGTCCATATAACGTTTACCCTAAGAAGTGATACTTGTTCCCCCATTCGAATCAACAGTCAAAATATTCCTCAACATTCCCAAGTGAAATACCTTGGTATACACCTTGATCGAAGACTTACATGGAAACAACATATTGACTTTAAGCTAACTCAGATGAAACTTAAGTTATCTCAAATACACTGGTTGATTGGCAGAAATTCAACACTTAGCCTGGACCGTAAAATTTTAATATAATCCAACGAAGGCAAAACAAAATTTTACGGTTAATAACATCGGCTCCATGGTACATCAAAAATTCCAATATCCATCGTGATTTAAGAAATTGCAAAATACGCAGGCAAATATTTAACAAAACTCGAGTCACATCCTAATCCGATTGCTCGTAATATTTTGAACTTTACTGGACACATCCGCTTAAAAAAGAGGGACACAAGGGCTCTATTACTCAACAATCTAGATGGGAATGCTTAAAAATACATTTAATTTTCCTTTTTGATTATCACTACCTTGTATTATTTAAACTATCACTAAGTTTTAGCTGACACTGGTCGGGCTAAATAATTATATTTTAGCTTTAAGATTTGATCACTTATTGTTAGTTCATATTTGAAGATACAATAAATAAATATATGCATTAAAAACAAAAATTAATTTTAAACATGTGTCTAGTATTTAGTACAATTGATATTTAAATCTTCTCTTGCTGCACGTTTTGGGTTCGAATTGTTATTATTTTTTGTTTAAATTTCATATTAGATGAACATGGCAACAATATTGGTTGAGAAATTGGGTTGGTTGGCGTCTGGAATAATGTAGCAAAACAAATAATCCATTCGAAATAAAAACCAAAATACAACTGATGAAAAGCAGTTGTCTTATGGTGAAAAAAGTTTTAATCAATTATAAAAATTTGACAACTATAACTAAACTATCCAATTAGTTGTAAACCATAACAGGGGCTGTTATTTTTTATTTTGTTTAAATTGGAATTTTTATAATCGTTTGACTTCTATGTCTCTTAGGCTATTTTTATTTCACATACTTTATAGCTTTTCAAATAAAAAGGTTCAGTTATTTTTAAAAAAAGATGAAAGAAACTAGATGAAATTTTTGTCCAATTATTTCGATATGTTAATTTTTTTTACTTTTTTATATGTTTAATTTTGTTAGTGCGAAAGGACATAAAAAAGGAGATGAATTCATAGAATTGTGTGTGCATCTATTGGTACGAAAAATGCATGCATTGATTAGTTCTATTGTTATTTATTTATTTACTTATTATTTGTCTATGGAATTATTTCCTTACATACAATTAATGATATTATTAACTGATATTAAATAACCATTTTGCAACATAAAATAAATTACAAAAAATGTACAAAATACAAAATTATGTTTATTAATTTATTTAATTATTTTAATTATAAACAATTTATTAGCGTGAGGAAATCATAGACACACCTTCTTACGATTCATATAAAAATCGCTTAGTTGTTATCAAAAATATATTTTCATCAAATATATTTTGATGATACTACGATAAAAAATTTCCACAGTCTGGCAACACTCACAGTTTTTCCTTCGGCATTAGGAAAAATCATTTTCACGATTTTCCCGTCAGCATTAGGAAAAAATAATAATCGTGTTTCGCCGTCGGCATTTGAAATAAATAAAAATCATGTTTTGCCGTCGGCATTTCAAAAAAAAAAATAATCATGTTTTGCCGTCGGCATTTGAAAAAAATAATAATCATCTTTTGCCGTCGGCATTTGAAAAAATAATAAACATGTTTGTCGTCAACATTAGGAAAAAAATAATAATCATGGCCTCCCGTCGCCATTAGGAAAAAATAATAATCATGTTTTCCGTCGGCATTTAAAAAATAATAATAATCATGTCTTGCCGTCGGCATTATGAAAAAATAATAATCATATTTTCCCGTCGACATTAGGAAAAATCATTTCCACGATTTTCCCGTCGGCATTAGGAAAAATAATTTTCATGATTTTCCCCTCGGCAGTTACACTCATAAAAAACCTCAAAAAAATCACCCGTTATCACAATTATTAAAGCAAAAAAAATCAGCCAGTCCCACAAAGCTAATGTAAAAAACCTCCTAATGTAAACAAAAAAATGCAAAGCGCCGCCGAAAATTAAATTTCTCAAATTTCACACAAATTTGAAAATTTTAATTACCCAAAATTTCTCAATTTTAATAGGCGCCAGAACAGGCAATTCACTACTGTTCTTTTTGAGAATTGCCGGGAACTCATAGGAAAATTCTTTTTGGTTTTGCTTTTAAACCCAAGACCAAAAAAGGGTGTTATAAGTTTGTAGTGTGTGTCTGTGTGTCGGTACGAGTACTTGTATAGACAAAACGGCTGGACCGATTTTGATTTAGTTTTCTCTCTTTGAAATGTGGCTTGATCGGGAGTGTTCTTAGCTATGGTTGAAAGATATCACATCTTTTTTCGGTATATCGGGGTTTTTTAAATTTAAAATATTTTGAATTTTTATTTATTTATTTAGTTCTATGGAACAGTGTTCCTTACAGATTATAATACTTAATATATTATATTAAATAATTTAATCTATTAATAAGGTATAAAATGTAGTTTTTAAAGTTTTGCTTTAATGATTTAAATTCAACCATTTGAATGCTATTCAAATTATTAATATCAGCAAAAGCTCTTATTAGAGGACTATTTAAAGTATAGTTTCAATGATGAAAGTAATTATAAAATAGTTACAATGTCGATGACATCGATTAGGTACATTAAAGGGACATCTCTCCAGTAGGATAGAACAATCTATATTAGCATTAATAATATCAAATATAAATAATATGGATTACATTTTTCGACGGTATTCTAAGGTTTCAAGACCCAAATGAAGATAGCGCGATTCATATGAAGGCTCTGGGTGTAGAAAATTCAAATGCGGCAAAGCAAACTTAATAAATTTCGGCTGTATTCTTTCGATACGGGCAATATAATTTTTTCAATAAGGACTCCAAATTAAAGCCTCATATTCCAGTTTAGATCTTACATAAGATGTATATAAATATTTAATTTTACAAGAATCTGAAAATTAAGAGCAGTTTCTTCTACTAAACGCTAAAGTAGAATAGGCCTTCGGAATCTAGGCGCACAGCAGTGCGCCAGGCCAAGTTCTGGCCAATGCACGCAGTGTGTATATTTACAGGAAGCCATTCGAGCTGTTTTTATAACTTTGTTCCCCGCAATCTTAAAATTATAAAATTTACCATAATTAGAATAAATTAATGTAACCTCATGTGCGATGTTCGAAAGTTTTACAATGAAAGGTTCCGGAGATGTGGAGGTGCAAAAAGTGCATATTTTAAGACATACTCACTGACCACTGACCACTGACACACTCATCAAATTGATGAAGCACTTCCGCTATAGCTAGAAAGCTGAAATTTGTTACACGAGTAGATATAGGCCAGCAATGAACTAGAAAAATCTGAAAACCCGAAAATTTTAACCCGGGGGGCGGGGCTACGCCCATAAAAATTAATATTTGCGCTAGGGAGCTGAATTTTAGTGCACAAGTAGAACTATGTAAGTAATCACATAAAAAAAAATCTGAAAATCCGATAATTTTTACCAAGGGTCGGGCGCTACGCCCATAAAGCTCAGAATTAAAAACAAACATCTAAGGCGTTTAGCTCAAGCGATTTTATTGAAATTTGGCACACATGTTACAATAATAAAACGCTATAATTTTTTTTTAAATTGGCGTTAACACGCCCATACAGCTTAAACCTCCTATTTTATGTACTTGCGGTCAGGACATTTAAATGTACTATTATGTAATTACAATTATCGGTTTTCAACGAAAATAAACAGGAAAGATAAACACCAGCCAAAGAAAACATTGGATTAAAAAAAGTAGGCGGGAACACGCCCATAAGAACAAAAAATAAAAATTTCCGCTGGTGATCTGAAATTTAATAAACGAGTAGTTATAGATTAGGAAATTTTTAGAAAAAACCCAACAATTTTACCTAGGAGGGCGGGGCTGCGCCTAAGAGGCTCAGAATTTAAAAAACAAATCTAAGGCGCTAAACTCAAGCGATTTTATTTAAATTTGGCATACATGTTGCAATAAAACAAAGCTATTCATTTTAAAAAGTGGGCTGCAACACGCCCATAAAATTTAAGCCTCCTATTTCATTTACTTCGCGTCAGAACATTTGAATATACTACATATTTATATATTTATTACTATCCGTTTTAAACGAAACTCGACAGGAAAGATAACATAATAATGGCTACAGAAGGTACTGAGGTTGAAAAAGTGGGCAGTGTCACGCCCATAAGAAGAAAATAAAGCACAAAATTAAAAGAGAAAATTCAAAACATGTGGCGTTGAAAAAAGTGGGTGCTAACACGCCGATACAATTTAAACCTTCTATTTCATGTACTTCTGATCGGCAGATTTAAATATACTATTTATTTAAAAATTAATATTGGTTTCCAACGAAACTTGACATGTATGATTGTCACTGGCAAAAAAATTTATTAAAAAAATGTGGGCAGGAATACCCCCGTAAAAATTAAATAAATAAATTTGCGCTAGAGAGCTGAAATTTTAACCATGAGCGGCAGGAGCCACGATAATTTTGTACTGAAGCTTTTAATTGAAGCTAACTTGGCAATATTTTTACTCTTCTAAGAAAGGAGAAAATAATGTATATTTGTTCATTTCTTTATATCGGGAAAAATGTTGTAAAGTAAGCACATTATCTAGAAATTATATAACACCCTTACGATTACAAATTTATATAATGCTACTATATTACAGTGATAGGTATTGTACCAAACACGAACTTGGTCAACATTTTGATCTCACTACTTGGAAAGGAACTTACCCCTTTTTCACATTTATGTTTTTGTGAAGATATTGTATTTTAGGTGGAATAAAAAATGCCAAAAAGTGATATACATAAACATTTTTTTTTATTCTGATTAAAACTGTGATTATAAAATTTTAAATATATGTTTGCAAACACGCCGTTTTATATAAATTTGTTCATCCAAATTTTAAATAATCTGCAAAATAGCTTTTTTCATTCAATCAAACTAAATGGAATGGCAATAAAACAGCTGTTTTTGATAGTGATGGCAATAACAGTCAGTGCAGACAGAGTCCTGGTTACTTTATATTAAGCAATGAGGAGTAAAAGTTTCGACTAATATTTTGTTGTTTGTGTAGTTAGAATAAAAATAATAACTTATATTTTTAACACTGTTATGCCGGCTCTTTACGTGGACCCCTTGGATAATTGATACGGATGCCCAGGGATCTGTGAACCCACTTTTAGAAATCGTTGGTGTAAATGATAACATAAAGTGGCCGTCATGCAGTTGATTTCAAAGTTGATTTTTTTTAAAATCTTCATAGAATTTTAAAACTATCTAAAGCCCTTATGACACTTAATTTTTTCTTCAATGATTTGATAGAAAGAATTGATAGAAAGAAGCAATAAATGTTAGATAGAACAAACTATATAAAACGGAAACAAAAACTTTAAATGTCAAATTTTCGTAATTAGAAACCGCTAGTATAGGCAAAAAAAATTAAAAATCGCTGTTTGACCATAAATCGCTAATAGCGAACACTTTTATGTTTCAAGCTTGAAATGTCAATTTTAAGTTAAAAATTTTTAAATTTTTTTTTGACAGATCTTCATTTTTTATCGATAACTTTAATCAAGTTGTTGATATAATTTAATTTTTCTGAATATAGCTGAACCCTTAGCACCTGTTGAATTTTCCTATTACAATATGTTTGCACTTTTCTATAAAACTTGATAAATGAAAGAAAAATGAAGTGTCATATGGGCGTTAGCGAACAACACAGTTTTTTCCTTAGCCACAAGTTTTTGTTATCTCCATAATAACAGAATTATTATCATTAAACTCACATAATTCAATTCATCACTATTGAACACTTTATGAATTTTGTAGAATAGAATAAAGATTTATTGTATGCTTACAAGTAATTTTCGTTTCTTGCAGAAGCTGCGTTTTTATAACACAATATGCAAACAAAATTAATATTTTATGATATTTTTTTCAGAAATCTTTTTTATTAGCAAATTACCATAGAATCTGTGTTAGACCAAGTTTTATAACAATAGTCTTTTTTAAGTTTTTTTTTAATTATTATTTTTCGAACTTAATTTGTTTCTATATTTATGATTTGAACGGGCCAAAGTTCGTATTGCTTTTTAGGCCAGTAAAGAATAAACGACAATGGCAAGACTGTTGTAAATTAGAGATGGTAAATTTGAGCTTACATTACAGAACACCTTTCAGCAAATTGAAATACGACGAATCAAAACAATTCACATATTCCATTTGCAAAAAAGTTTCGTATATAAGGCAAAATTTAGATCAACTGATACCACACACAGTGGACACACAACTAACTTTGATGTTATTTGTTCATTAATAATTATAACATGTAATTTGGCTTAAAAAGCCAAAATAGTTTTTTTTTTCAAACAAACCCGCTTTTCTACGTTCCTTCCTTAACAGGAATCATTACTTATTATAAATTTTTTGAAGACCTTTCATCTAGTTTCTGTATTTCCTTTTGTTAAGCATCAACAGCGACTTACTAAGAGCAACATATGAAAGAGGTATGGTAATTTGAAGCAAACATGTATACAATTACTATAAAAAATATATATGTATACATACATATTATTACGTTTAAATTTTATTAAACGTAATAATATGTTCTTTTGATTGCTCAAAAATACAAATAAATACCACACGATTTTTTTATTTGCTACTAAACTTCCTTTTATTCTTGACTAACCAAATTACAACTTGTCTTTTCTTATTTACTTCTTAACGTTATTATCCACCGAACCAGGTTTTTTACTTTCAACGATGTTGACTCGACTAATTTCTGATTAGCACTGACTCAATCTCACACAGGGCACCTCTTTTGTTAACGAAACGGTTCTCTAAAGTTCGCCCATCTGCTCATAGGTGGCGTAATGACATGTCTGTAATTAGTAATGTCAAATGGTATTTATGCATGTTGCCATCTGTATTGTCATTTAATATTGGTAGCCAGGTGATCAAACAATCTTCTATCACAACCAGAAAAATTCATGTTGCCGTTTTGAGATGTTTGTAGGTAATTCGATTGGCCGTTATTTTGGAATTTTTTTGAATATGTATTCAAATCTTAAATCTAAAATATAAGTATTAGGCCCGGCCACTGCCGGGCATAAACTTAGTGATAGTTATAAATAATACATAATAGTGATAATAAAAAAAAGAGAAAAATATATATATTTTCAAGAAATCCCATCTGGAGTGTTGAGTATAAGAGCCCTTGTGTCCCTCTTTTTTAGGCGGATGTGACCAGTACAATTCAAGATGTTACGAGCAAGCGGATTGGGATGTGACTCGAGTTTTGTTAAATATTTGACTGCGTATTTTGCAATTTCATCAATCATAGTGGCATATTCAAATCACGATGCATATTTGTGTTTTTGATGTAAAATTAATTTTGCCTTAGTTGGATTCTCTCGACATTAGAAGCTGAAGCAGTGCCCCATAACTGAATTCCGTAGCACCATAATAGCTTCAAAAGCGACTTGTATAGTAAAAGTTTGCAGTCTAGGCTGAGGGTTGAATTTCTACCAATCAGCCAATATATCTCAGTTAGTTTAAGTTTCATTTGAATTGGCTTTGAGTCAATATGGCGTTTCCATGTAAGTCGTCGATCAAGGTGTATACCAAGGTATTTTACATGTGAATGTTGAGGAACAACTTGATTGTTGATTCGAATTGGGGAACAAGTATCTCTTCGCAGGGTAAATGTTACCTGAACACATTTTGGCTCGTTTACCTTAATTTTCCATAATTTTAACCATAGTTCCAGTTGTGTAATATTGTCTTGTAGATATAGGGAAGCCTCGTGAGGGTTTTCGTGCATACTTAAGCAGGCTGTATCATCGGCAATATGGATATTACTGCTCAAAGGCATATCACAGGTATAAATCAAATACAAAACTGGCCCCAGTATGCTCCCCTGTGGCTCACCGGATGATATAGATTCGGGCACACTCATGAATTTTCCTTCCACAACCGTGAACTTTCAGGTAGTAATGTAACTTTTTAATAAATTCACCAAATTTATTGGTAGACACGATTTTAATTTTAAAATTAGGCCTTCATGCCACACTTTATCAAATGCCTGCGAAACGTCAATAAACAGTGCAGAACAGTACTTCTTTTCTTCAAATGTTCTTCTTATACATTGAACCAATCTATGCGTGTGTTCAATGCTGCTATGCTGATTTCTAAAACCAAACTGATGGTCTGGGATGCACCCACTACCAATTAGAATTGGGGACAATTTTGACATGAGCAGTTTTTCGAAAAGTTTTGACATTGTTTATAGCAGACTTATTGGCCTGTATGATTCTGCCTTGGTAAGATCTTTGTCCGGCTCTCGAATCATTTTAACTTTGGCAAGCTTCCAGCTGTGGGGATAATCCTCTAGTCGTAAAATGGCATTAAAAATGAATAACATGATTCTAATTGCAATACGAGGCAATTTTATTAGCATCTGGTTGCTAATTCCATCAATACCCGGTGCTTTCTTCGGGTTGAGTTCAGCAATTAGATTTTGTACATCACACATTTTAAATTTTATGGGTCGAGGGGGTAGCGCAACTACACTCGGGAAATCAACAACACCAGTACATGTGTTTGGGGTAAATACGTTTTTTAAATGCTTTGCAAACAAGTTACCTTTTTCAATATCACTCCTGGCCCAAACTCCGGTAGAAGTGCGCAGAGGTGGTTTAAACTCAACGGGTGTTTTAATTTTTTCGCAGCGCGCCACAAAGAGTAATTAGATGCTGGTGTTACATCGAGATTTTCCAGATAGTTCTTAAGAGATGGAGTTTTTTCATATGCAAGCAGCTCTTGCAGTCTTTTAGTGAACTCTTTTAATCTAATTTTATTTTGGTGTGATCTGTGCTGTTGCCATTCTCTTCTAGCTCTTCTTTTTTCAATATCTTTGGAATATATTCTATTAAACCCAGTATGGTTACCATAAGTGCTCGCACTTTTATTTATATGTAGGTACGTCTGTAGCTATGTACACAATTATTGTTGTGTACATAGTTGTGTTATGTGTGGGGGATAAGAAAGATAAGCAAGAATAGTTAAACATACTTAGGTAGAGTATTATAATTTCGTGCTAACCTAAATAGAAAAATAAAAAAAAAATGGAAAAAAACAGAAAATTAATAGTGATACTTATAAATGTGTTTACCAAAGGTAAATCAATTGCATACACAACAATCGTTTCTCATATTCCGTTTCATTGTAAATTTAAGTTAAATAGCTGATGTTAATAAGAATCTCTACCCAAGTAGATAGACTAAGGTGCTGATGAATGTGCGTGGCTGCACAGAAAAGTATCGGTATTTCCCCCAGCTTAAAGTCTAAGTTTAATTTTTCTTCTCTTCTTTAGAAACTCACATTAATTAATAAAAATATTTCATTCAATAAGAATTGAAATTACTGAACTTGAGCCTGACTATGAATTATTTCTGACTAATAAATATTTTTGTAATGCCGACGGGAAAAACGTGAAAAAAGAAAAAAAATTATTTTCCTAATGCCAACGGAAAATCCTAAAAATGAATTTTCGTAATGTGGACGTTAAAAACGTAACAATTTACTACTAAGTCAAGTTTGAATATTTCTATTTATAATCAATATATCTATATCAAGCCAAATATGAATATCTGAAGAAGTTAATTTCATTTTTAAAAAGAATGAGATATAATAAAATGTTGCATCTGAAAAGCAGAATAATATACATACATATATGTACGTGTATATTTTTGTATGGGGTGACAGAAGAATGATGACTCATTCTACTTGTGCCAAACTTATAGCATTATTACTAATGCATGCATGCATACTAAAGACCTGCACAAGACGTCTTATAAGAACTTTTAAGGCATGAGGGCAATTTCAAATGCTTTACTACAGGGAAACCTTCTGAAAGAAACGCTAACCAACGTTGTCGGCAATACATTTGTTTAACTTATTGCAGGTATAAGATTAAAGAAGAAAATAGTTCGTAACTGAAAAATTTTGTGGTGTTTGTGCTTTTTTCTCTCATTGGTGCGTATACAAACGTCATGCATGTACATACATACATACCTACATAATTTGTGTATGCTCTCTTATTTTTTTTGGAGCGAATAGAAACGAACACATGCATTTACATGAGTTGTGTGCACTTGCTTTAAAAAACTTCCCTTAAACACTAACATAATAATAGCTTGCCATCTAAATCTTACACATACACACCCAAACGTACAATATGCAAAATAACAAGCATACATGTATAAACAGTATTTATTTTCATTGTTTGTTTAAACAAGACGTCTTGGCGACATCGCTTGTTAACAGTCATATACACGTACATCAATACAACCATCGTGCTTCGTTTATAGTACGACAGCATTTATTATTGGCTTAGTATAATACATGCCACGAGAGTACATTTAAAAAACATGTCGTATTTACATTTCAAGATTGCTTAAGCGGCCCATACACTACAACAGCATGCACGCACAATCAAGCGATTGAGCATTCATGCTCGAAGCACACATTATACCAACAAGCTGGTACAATATTAATTTTTTACAAAATTGCGGTAAGGGTGGTTATGAATAGTGACACAATTTGAATTTGCTACAATTTATTTATCTTTTTCAGTCTATGGCCAAAAAATTCTTATAATTACTATTGGTATGTTGTTAAAATTAGCAGCTATGTATAACTAAAGAGGTAAAATTATCTTTTCCATTGAAATAAATTATATTTCAATAAATTATATTTTTTAAATGCATGTTTACTCCATGAAAACTTTGCTCATCTGAGCTAATTTCACCATATACTACACCAGCAAGCTTGTACCATCAGCAAAATATCAAACTCTATTTGGCATCACTACAGCAACACGTACAATCACACAAAATGCCCATACACGATCCAACCGCTGGCACAAACACTTGATTGCGCATGCATGCTGTTGTAGTGTATGGGCCGCTTTACGCAGGCCACTAATGCCTGCATACATACAAGCAAACTTAAATATACAAATAAACATAAAGCAAAATTATAACAAGGTCAACTTAAAATTATTTTAAATATGGGTGGAGTCAGTTTGATAATTAGTTGATTTACATAAGATTTAAAAGACGTTTTTTTAGCTAAACTTCTATTATGAATACAATTTTAGTGAATTTTGCTTAAGCCAAATTCGAAATGCTGTTTAACATTTTTATGAATATGGTTGTAAGCATTTAATAAGAGATAATGCAAATGTAATTATAATGTTTATGCAAGATTAGC
Organism: Tachina fera; assembly: GCA_905220375.1. Lineage (NCBI taxonomy): Eukaryota > Metazoa > Arthropoda > Insecta > Diptera > Tachinidae > Tachina > Tachina fera. Next base: position 103,669,006 of record LR999963.1, read on the forward strand.
AGAAAATTAAGCACTTTTATAGGCATCATGTAGTCAGTAATATGAATTTTGAAAAGTTTTTATGAAATTTGTACAGTGTTGGAAGGATTAATATGGTATTTTGATTATAAGCAAAGATATTGAATTAAACGATTTTCGTTTTAGAAAAAAAAATAAAAAATTACTGCTTATAAAAGATTGACTTTAGTTGATTCATCTGACCTGAAACTTCATTCATATAAATGTTATTACCTGAGCTGCTACCTGATAAACTGATCTGAAAAACATTTGTTCATTTCTTTAGCTATCAGATATTTAGAAAATATAAATAAACTAAAGAAATTGGACTTTAATATCGATTTTTTAAGAATGTAGATCTGTATAAATGAGTATCAAACAAATTTAGTGAATAAATATGGACTTCAACAAGAATAATGCTGAAGCATGCATAAATTATAAAATGTACTTTGTATCTATATCTGTATGAGTAGCAAATAAATTTACCGAAAAAATGAAAGTATGTCGAAGCATATATAATTAAAAAAATTGCTCACGTCATACATTTTTGGGAAATGAAATACATATGTACATATGCATCTACTGCGTAAAAAATTCCAAAGAGTGAATTCGTAAATTCTAATAGTATAGATTTTTAATTGAAACACCACTACATCTCGGACTCTCGCGTCACTATCGCTAGAAGCATGCTAAGGCATGGATGCTAGTAAAAAAATATGAATAAAGCTGTTAGATGATGATGATGAAAAGCTCTTTTTTAAAATTAATTCGCACACAGCAATTTTATCTGGATCAATACAACTCACGAATGTGTTGTATACAGGTATGATTGGTGGTGATGAGGAACTTTTTCAAGTGAAAAATTAAAACATCTGTATGCGATACAATCCAGCCTGCGTTAACAAGAATTATTTCAAGGGGTCAACCAGTAAACCTCATGTTGAAACATTTGAGGTAAAATTCTCCCAAACATAGATATTCCAATTTTTCTGATACTGTATGCAAATACTTATGGTGAATTGCTTGCTGGTGAAGGTAAATGAGTTATTCGTGATCGATTTTCTAGAATAGTTGATTATTAAACATGTATTTTCTTGTATACGAGCTAATTTATACATACATACATATATTTATCCATATGTATACTTTTAAAATTATATATGTAAATGTTCTCTATTTCAAGTAGTAAAATCAAAAATTAGTGACACATTAGAAGGAAAAGGACTGACTGACTAACTTATACGTACAACAGATACACAAAGCACAATTAAATTAAAGTTATCAAAAATATGAAAACAATAAGCTGAACTTTAATAAAATGAGAAAACATCGTGTCTTTTAGAACATCAAATAAAGGCTAAAGACGATCAGTCTTCATAAAATAAATACATACCGTATTAATGTAAACTTAGTATCAGTATCAAGCAACAAAATTTGAACAATTAAATTTTTAAAATTTAATTGTCCATAATTAATTTATTCCTGTTGTATACGCGGTTCCTATATACTACAGGAACCGTCGAGAGAGTAGATCTAAGTTCTTAGAAAACGACTTTGTTTTCTGTTGATCGCTATTCAAGAAGAAAATTAGTTTGTTTATTATGATTTAACTAATTTAAAAGTACATATCTATACTTCTTAACATAAAAATCAAAAACAAATGTTATTTAATTCTATATTATATGTATCTAAAATTCCAAAAAATCTATTAGATATATGGAAGAAGATCCAGCGCTTTTAACTGCATCAGAGTTTAAGAAAAAAGCTCCTTTTATTCAATAGGGGGCCAATTGAATAAAATTTTAATTTGAAACAGTAAGCAAAGACATCAGCTTACTGCATTCTTATTCATAATCGTATCAAATGGCAATATGGAAAATAAACATAAATTTTATAGACGTACAAGGTTTCAAAAGTAATTCAAACGATTTCATCGCAAAAGAAGTAGCGATTGTTTTCATCAATTATGAAAATAAAAAAATGTCATTATAAAACATTGTATCTTCAACAATTCAGTTTTACTTGAAACAGCAAATCCTCACAAATTTTTAAATTTTTTTTTCGAATAAAAAACTGAAGATATTTAGCATCTATATACAACAACATCAGCAACAACAACAACAACAAAGACATGACATGACAAAAAAAATATGTATTCAAAGATTGAGCTAAACACTTATTTGTATGTACATACATACATACATACAAGCAAACATAAAATCAATTTGTAGATATGTATGTATACATATCAAATTTCTTATCAATGCTCAAGAATTTATTAGATCTTAAAAATCACACTCACATATCTGCATCATGAAAATATATGAAGTATAAATTCGCATGATCATACACTTAAGGAAATTATGCTGCTTAAAAATAAAAATGCGTCACATTAATTCAATCATTTTCAATATAATAGAAAATGTATATTGAGATACCTACAAACTAATGAGTTTAATAAATGAATACTGTAAATTAATATTTTTTCATATTGAAATAATAAATTTTAATATGACTAAACCTTCGTTAATGTGTCTTATTAATTCAACATGGTTTTTCTCTGGGTGGACGGTTTATCGTCCAGTCAAAGAAGGCAGATATAGTTAAATAAACAAAATCTTTTATATAAACAAATTTCTCACAAGCAGACTTTAACGCTGGCACTTTTGTCTAAAGAAAATATAAAGAAAACTTAAGCATGAGAAAATATAAAGCAATCGTAAGTATAACAAGTAAGAGTGCTATATTCGGCTGTGCCGAATCTTATATACCCTTTACCAAAGTGCGTTTATGTAGTATAGAGATACATACATAAGCAAAGAGATATGTAGGTACATATTAATTTTGTGAACAAATTCATACTTTTTGTGCAATTTTTAGGTTTTAGGCATTATGTTTAATTTGGTGCTTTTTTGCGATTTTTTTTCATATAGGCAATTTTTTTGGTTTTGCCGATTTTTTCGGTTTTTGGCGTTTTTTTAATTTTGGCGATTTTTTCGTTCTGGCGATTTTTTTGATTTTGACAATTTTTTTCATTTAGGCGATTTTTTTATTTTTTATATATTTAATTTTTTTTTTATTTTTTTGTAGCAATTTTTTAGTTTTGACACTTTTTTTCTCGTTTTGGCGTTTTTTTTCGGTTTTTGGCGTTTTTTTAATTTTGACGACTTTTTCCCTTCTGGAAATTTGTTTGATTTTGACAATTTTTTTCATTTAGGCGATTTTTTTATTTTTGGCGATTTTTTTCATATAGGCATTTTTTTTTGTTTTGGTGATTTTTTCGGTTTTTGGCGTTTTTATTTCTTTTTGGGAATTTTTTTTGTTTTGTCACTTTTTTCTCGTTTTGGCGATTTTTTTTCGGTTTTTCGCGTTTTTTTAATTTTGGCGATTTTTTCATATAGGCAATTTTTGTTTATTTTATAATTTTTTTTGTTTTGTTTATATAAACAAATTTCTCACAAGCAGACTTTAACGCTGGCACTTTTGTCTAAAGAAAATATAAAGAAAACTTAAGCATGAGAAAATATAAAGCAATCGTAAGTATAACAAGTAAGAGTGCTATATTCGGCTGTGCCGAATCTTATATACCCTTTACCAAAGTGCGTTTATGTAGTATAGAGATACATACATAAGCAAAGAGATATGTAGGTACATATTAATTTTGTGAACAAATTCATACTTTTTGTGCAATTTTTAGGTTTTAGGCATTATGTTTAATTTGGTGCTTTTTTTTGCGATTTTTTTTTCATATAGGCAATTTTTTTGGTTTTGCCGATTTTTTCGGTTTTTGGCGTTTTTTTAATTTTGGCGATTTTTTCGTTCTGGTGATTTTTTTGATTTTGACAATTTTTTTTCATTTAGGCGATTTTTTTATTTTTTATATACAGTATTTTTCGTTTATAGCGAACCCGCTTAAAACGAACTTTCGCCTAAAACGAACCATTTTCGAAAGTACGAACTTTTGTTTCTATAAAACCATGAAAAATTTTTCAGTTATAACGAACCCGCTTAAAGCGAACTTTCGGTTATAACAAACTTTTTTTGCATGTAAATTGTTCTTTTTTTCGCTTAAAACGAACCAAGAAGTGTGTTGCCATGAACAAAGAAATATATGTATATATTAATGTGTAGCGTAAGCTGTGTAAGAAATTTTCTTCAGTCTCGCGACAGTCCACAACAAATTCTTGACCACTTGGCCCAAGTGGAATTGTATATAAATGAAGCCAATATTAATAAAAAGCAAACTAAAATAACTGATTTTTTAAAAACTAAATAAACTTATTTTTTAAAGACTACAATGTTCTAAAATTGTTTTAATAAGTAAATAAATAGCCAAAGTGTTAAAAAATGACATGTGCACACACAATAATGGTTTCTTGATGTCTTCACTTAAAACGAACTTCGCTTAAAACGAACAAATTTAATCAGTCCCTTCAAGTTCGCTTTAAGCGAAAAGCACTGTATTTTATTTTTTTTATTTTTTTTGTAGCAATTTTTTAGTTTTGACACTTTTTTTCTCGTTTTGGCGTTTTTTTAATTTTGACGACTTTTTCCCTTCTGGAAATTTGTTTGATTTTGACAATTTTTTTCATTTAGGCGATTTTTTTATTTTTGGCGATTTTTTTCATATAGGCAATTTTTTTTTGTTTTGGTGATTTTTTCGGTTTTTGGCGTTTTTTTAATTTTGGCGATTTTTTCATATAGGCAATTTTTGTTTGTTTTGGCGAGTTTTTTCAGTGTTTGGCGTTTTTTTAATTTTGGCGATTTTTTTTCATATAGGCAATTTTATTTTGTTTTAGCGATTTTTTTCGGTTTTTTGCGTTTTTTTTTTAATTTTGGCGATTTATTCTCGTTTTGGCGATTTTTTTGATTTTGGCGATTTTTTTTTCATTTAGGCGATTTTTTTTCATTAATGGCGATTTTTTTCATATAAGCATTTTTATTTTTGTTTCGGAGATTTTTGCGGATTTTTGTAATTTTTGGAATTTTGTTTTGTTTTGACCTTTTTTTCTCGTTTTGGCGATTATTTTCGGTTTTTGGCGTTTTTTTAATTTTGGCGATTTTTTTTCGATTTGGCGAACTTTTTGATTTTGCCGATTTTTTTTTCATATAAGCGATTTTTTTAATTTTTGGCGATTTTTTTCATATAGGCAATTTTTTTTGTTTTGGTGATTTTTTTCGATTTTTTGGCTTTTTTTTAATTTTGGCGATTTATTTTCGTTTTGGCGATTTTTTTTCATTTATGGCGATTTTTGTTCATATAAGCATTTTTTTTTTATTTTGGCGATTTTTGCGAATTTTTGTCATTGTGGGAATTTTTTTGTTTTGACACTTTTTTCTCGTTTTGGCGATTTTTTTCGGTTTTTGACACTTTTTTTGCGATTTTTTTTCGTTTTGGCGATTTATTTGATTTTGCCGATTTTTTTTAATTTCTGGCGATTTTTTTTTTCATATAGGCAATTTTTTTTTTGTTTTGGCGATATTTTTCAGTGTTTGCCGTTTTTTTTTAATTTTGGCGATTTATTTTCGTTTTGGCGATATTTTTTTATTTTGGCGATTTTTTTTCATTTAGGCGATTTTTTTTTAATTTTTGGCGATTTTTGTTCATAAAACAATTTTTTTTGTTTTGGCGATTTTTGCGGTTTTTTTGTCATTGTGGAAATTTATTTTTAGTTTTGACACGTTTTTCTCGTTTTGCCGATTTTTTTCGGTTCTTGGGTTTTTTTTTAATATTAGCGTTTTTTTCATTTTGGCGATTTTTTTCGTTTTGGCGATTTTTTTAAAATTTTTGACGATTTTATAATTTTTGGATTTTTGAGTTTTACCGTTTTTGAAAATTTCAACAGTTTAGCTCTTACGGTTTCCAAGATATAGCAATTTGTTAAAATTACATAGTCAAAATTGCATTAACTGATGGACCACCCTTTAATTTAAATTTTTTTAATTTGAGTGTTAATTTTTGTAGCGTATATAAAAATACACTAATTTTACAAATTTCAAGTGTCAATATGCATATGTACATACATAATACAATTGTATGTATATTACATGGGATTTTAAAAGTTTTCGTCACTCATTTTGGAACACCCTTTAGTTTTTAGTTTTTATATATTTGTTGTTGTAGCGACCAAAGTTCTACATACAATGTCCAAATTTCAGACCTGTAGCTTTTACCGATCCTGAGAAAATAGCCTTCTTTCTAAAACATGAAATATGTTTAATTATTAGAAAAAAAGTTAAAGTTTTCCAACCCTGGAAATGTTTTTTTAATTTGCTAAATTTTTAATTTTTTTTTAATTATAAATACCAATTTTATTCATACCGAAGTATAAAATAAGTTAATTTAATAAAAAAGTAATCAAAACTTGTTTTCAGTAGTTATTTTCTATGGGAAATGAGTATGAGTTTTCCAGCTCTGAAACCGTCTGCTCGATTTTGCTGATTTTCAATAGAAAAATTTTTCGGAAAATTTCTGACACACCAGTCCAAGAACGAAGTCTCTTCTGGGAGCTTGGGAAAACCGAAAACAGACAGACGGACAGACGGACATCGCTTGTTCGTCTTCCCTATGCATAAGGATCCAGAATATATATATATTATGTGTCGCTTATTAATATTGTAGAAATTACAAACGGAATGAATGAATACCCTTTTACCATTTTTTGGTAAAGGGTATAAAAACACTATGATAAGAAAAGTTCCAAAAAAGTTATGATATATTATACTACCAAATGTCTGGCATGACAAACAATTTATTTCAATGTACAGATAAATGCTCGTACTAGCGTGAGAAAATCTCACTCACTCTCACACACAGCCACACAAAGAGGTGATGACGTAATACACAAACACAAACATACATACAGAATGAAATTTTAAATTCCTCTGTCATGAAATACGAAACAATATTTCCTAAATAAATAACTGAAGGTTTCATAACAATGCCTTCGTCCCCCACCATACGATCACGTACGTTAGTCCAAAAACATATACATACATTATCAAATGCATTCCCTGTCCACTTCCATTCACAACAGATATCAGGGTTGCCACTCTCTAGAGGTATAAGACTATTTTCCCAGAGATATAAATAAGAAATAAAAATTAATGCATACATACAATAACCATGCATACGCATAGCAACGAGAACTCACAACCGCAAACCCAAATCGATCAAATCACGATTATTAGATACACACATATTTCTTGTCACTACCCTGCAGTCATACTGGGAGCAAGTGTCTTTGTATCAACACTAAAATTCTAGAGACAATTGTAGTATTAGTTATTTTCTATCCGTCATTATAAAAGAAAGAGAGAAAGCAGATATGATCAATATAAATACGGTGGAATTGTCAAACAACTTGTCATTATACATACATTTGTACGCACCACAGTGGCTGAAAATCGTTTTTCATTGGCCAAAAGTCTAATTTTTTTTTGTCACCGATTTTTAAAATTTTTACGCCTTTTTGTAGCTAATATATCCAGATTAAGGTAGCCAAAAACTTAGGTTAAATAAACTATTGATAATTGTGGGCGTGGCATGCTGTCAAACTCAACCGTTTTTTTAATTTCAGAAAAAGGTGTTTTTCTTTTGTTTTTTATCAAAAATAAATGGTTACTACTCGCAAGCTATCATCGATAACGGCCTGCGGTCTTTTTTATAATGTTGGTAGGACTATAGTCTTTAGTTGTTGTAAGTGGTCACAGCTCTAGCGTTTAATATTACGGGCGTTATGAAATATTTATGAAACTACTATATTTTTCTCAAATTTAAATTTTAGTGGAATAGAACTTCTAGGGAACAAAAGGGAACAAGAAACGTATACCACCAGGAGAAAGGTGAAAGTGTCCTCTTTAACGCTATATATACTTTTGCACCCGTGACGACCCGTGGGTAGAACACTTTTTTCATTTTAATGAAATTACTCTAAAAAAAATTCAAATTAATTTAAACAGCCCTATAAGTACTCGTATACAATAGTGTCTTAAATTTTCACTTTTTTGCCTAAAAGTTTGTTTTTTTTTACTTTAGACTACGTAAAACGAAAAAAATTAAATATAATACCTGCGAAAGGGTTTAATGGCTTTGTTTTGATCAGCAAAAAATAAGTCATAAAATTATCACAATAGGTTCTACAGTAAACATATGATCTCTTTCTGAATTTACCTGTTATCAAATGTTAGGGTCAACCAAAGTCATAAACATTTTTATAACAATAATGGCGACATTAAACCACTAAAGATAAAAAACAACCCCATATTGGCGAGATACTAATCAGTTTTACCTGATATTAAGGTCTGAATAACATGTGCAGTTTTGTTCAATTTAAGCACTACCTGCTATGAAATTGAAGATCAATGTGTGAATAACATGTATCTAAAAATGTATAAAACTACGGATTCCATAAGGGATTACTCAGTAATAAGTTAATCCTTTAATTGTACGGATAAAATATAACAAATAAAAATATTCAGATAAATATGGAGAGCTTCAGTTATAAAGAACTGGCCGAAGAGTATTTTAGAAACAAAAACCAGGAAGATGTTCTTAGTTACGTTAAAATAAAATTAAACTTAAATTCGTGTAGCACCGAAATGCAAGAGCAATTATCTAATTTCGTCAAAGCACTAAAAAAACGCTACAAAGAAGTTAGCTACAGTAAACAAAACTTTTATATAAAAAGTGCAAACTGGTTAGAAGGCCAACTTACTGTCGCTGCAGAAACAGCAAAGCAAGATAAGGCTGGAAGACCACGCAAATCATTAATGGGCAACTGCAGTGATAGATCTAAGAGGCGGAAACTTAAAGATTTTACTTAAAGATTTTGGAGATTATGCTAAGGAAACTGCAAAAATATATACAACCAACTACCCATGGAGAAATATGTCTGCAACAGTTCATAAACTCCTTTATCATGGAGAAGATATCATTAAATATCATTTGGTGCCACTTGGAGATCTATCAGAGGAGGCTCAGGAAAAAAGAAACAAGGATTACAGATTTTATAGAGAGCACAATACTAGAAAAATTTCACGAAATTCAACAAATGAAGATCTATTTAATATATTATTGGCAACGTCAGATCCGTTCATCTCCAGTATTCGAAGTCAATGGAAAGTGGAACATCGGGATTTAGATGAAGAAGCCAAAAAACTACTAAAGAACAGAAATAGCACAGAACAAAATATGGAATATTTACAATCAATATTTGAGTCAAATGAATAATAATCATAATTGCCTTTCATTGTTATTTAAGGTACGAAAAGCATACTATTAGTAAAAAATAATAATAAACAGAACCTACCATTGTTACAAATGCTATTAAAATTTATTGCAGTTTTTATTTTTAATATGTTTTTTAAAATGATCAAATTTGACAGCAAAAAATAATAAATTTTTCTGTAGTAATAGCAATATTTTTAGATAATATTATTAAAGTTTTTTTTAAGTGTAACTATTCTTTGAGTGTAAACAAAATTGCAAATTAGACAGCAAAAAATTTTTAATTTTTCTGTAATAATAGCAAAATCGTTGATTTTACTATTTTTTTTTAGTGTAAAATTTTTTTTGAGTCTAACATTAAATAAATTCCATTATTACAAAACATATTTATAATTATTACTAATTTCCATATATTAAATTTTTTAATAAATAAAAAAATAATAAACCCATATTTCACTCTAAAAGTTAAAAAAATTCAAAAGTTCAACTTTGAGCTAGAATTCCTTAAAAAGTCCTCAATCAATTTTAATGTAATTAAAACTGAGTCAAACTGAACTAAATATCTATCCACTAAAATAAAAATTACTTCAATATTTTGATCAGTTCAAAAGTTACAGAATTTTGGCCAATGAAAAACGATTTTCAGCCACTGTGCGCACGTGAATTAGAGAAATGTACCAGTAACTAACTTTCTGGTTTCTTCATGCTTCCATAACACCTACGTAGTCACTATCTAGTCAATTGTTTTAGTATTACTAGTAGGTTTTCAATAACAAGCACATGTTAAATGCCTATAGTACAAAGTTTTGTATGGGTGATAATTAGAGATTAGTACTTGTGGCAAGTCAAAAGCGAGTCACTACATTTTCAAAATCGATATATCCTACAGGGGTATAATATTTGCCTACCACTACAACAAAAGTAGCGGACACCAGCAAACATACAAGCAAATACAAAAACGCGTATATATGCAAACACACACACACATACTACTGTAAGCACAACGTTTCTCTACAATAACAACAAAAGGTGTACACACAAGAACATACATACATACATAGAAAGAATCAAACTCACACACACACACAAAATCTCGTCATGAAAATCCCCAAAGTCCCCCCCCCATTTGCATTAGGGTTGCCATAATTTTTGTATTAATGATGGATATAGTCCTGTTCCCAAAACAGGACTATCCCCGCCATTACCTATGTATCTACTACAGCGGGATGATAACAAAGTCTAATATTGTTTAAAAATCGGTGAAACTCTTAGGAAGCTAAAAAAAATATGCAAAAAGCCGCTTTTATTTCAAATTTTGAAAAAAATCGCGAGAAGTTGTAAAATTTTAAACAAGCTACTATTGATCAAAAATTGCCAAAACTGTGAGGAATGCAAAATATTAGATGAAAATCGCGAAAACAGCAGAAATTTGCAAAAACCTACTAACAGCAAGATAATACGAGTAACAAATTCTAATATTGGTAAAACAGTTTGAAAAAATTGGCGAGAAGTTACAAAACCGGAAGGGAAGCAAGCCTTAAAATTGATTAGAAATCGCCAAAGCCGTTAAAATAAAAAAGTAGATAGACTAGGGTGCTACTGAAGTGCGTGGCTGCACAGAAAAATATTGGTATTTCCCTCAAAAGTCTAGTTTAATTTTTTTAACTTTTAAACTTATGTTGTTTATGTGTGCCACCTTTTCGTTATATATTTAAATAACATATGCATGTAGTTTTTAATTATACTATTTGTTATTTAATTATACGTATATGTATTTGTTTTTAATCAATAAATCAGATTGAAAAAACAGCCAGATTATATATTTCAGTCATTAATATACGCAGCGGCAGCGGATCAAGCAAGAAAAAAAATTTGCATGCGGCCTAGCGCGGCAGGGTGACCGATGACATTTTTCAACAAGTGGCACCAAAAGGGAATTTATCAAAAAAAAGGGGCAAACATATTATAAAACGAGAAACTACACTAAATTTTTTATTTGTAATGTATTTTTATATAATTGACAAAGGGAGACAAAAAGTGGCAAGGCAGATAAAAAAGTTTCAAGGCAGCCGAAAAAGTGGCAATTTGCTACTTTAGTCGGTCAAACGGTCACGCTGTAGCGCGGCATCGTAACTGCGAAACTCAGATCTCTTCATTTGACAATTAAAGTTAAATAACATGAATACAAACGTTTCACAGCTACACTGGAATGAAACATTTTTTTTACTTAAACCAGAATCACCATCTGTGAAACTGTGCAAAGACGATGTGAAAAGTTGCTACGAAAAGGAAAATGAAGAGTTTTTTTCACTTCAAATTATCTTTTCTTACATAAAATGCATAGTGTACTTGATTTTAGTTAAGATTCCATTAGTGTGAGTAACAGCATATACTTCATGTTAAGAAAAATTTACTTGTTTTGAGGAAAAAAAATAATTAACTATAGTAACAGATTTACTTAAGTGCAGGAATTTCTGATCAGTAAATATTCTACTTTAACTAATTTCTAGTAAAAGCTTATTCGGTTCTAAATTATAAACGAATATTTTTTTACTAACTTTTATGCAAATTGTATACTTGATTTAAGCTAAATTTTCCTTGGATCCAAATCATTCCCGAATTTCTTTATCTAAAGTTAAATTTACTTAAATTTAGTTAACTTTTTTTGAGTGTATATATATGCAACGATGTACATATGTGTATACAACTGAAGAAAAAAATAGTATACCTGCACATTTAGGCAGGTAAGTGCATTTAATATAACAGCATTTTTGACTTATCTGCACAAAATGTCGTGCAAAGTTGCACAATCAGCTAAGTCAAAATTACTGTATATCAAAGCAAATTACTGAATATTTGGGTTTTGTAAAAAACAAATATAACCCAATTTACGGGCAGTCGAGGTTGACATTTCCTAGCAACGTGTTCAGTACAGCAAGTAAAGTATAATGTAAATATAAATTAAAACGTTTTTTATGAGGTATTAAAGAAAAAAAATCGGGCATAATATGGTGAATAGAGGGGATAGTAAGTAATTAAAAAACCAAAATATTTTGATGGACTTTATTGCTTTTGTTAATAAAACGTGTAATACTAACTTTACCTCAAATAAATCAGGGACCGTAACTGTTATGACTTTAATCGGAAAAGTCAAGAAAAAAAGTTATTTTTAACTTTTATTTTTTTTAGGCAGAAATAAAAGTTATTTTTTAACTTTTATTTTTTAAGGCAAAAATTAAAAGTTATTAAAGGCACATATTTAAAAGTCATGCAAAAATTTGCATGTACATCACATATGTATGTGTCATAATGACAAGAACGAAAATTTTCTACGATAATTGTTTATGTGTGCTTTTTTGATGTAAATATCTAAAAATAATAGTTATTTTCTGTCCCTGAAATAAATGAATTGTTCCACATAAGCTTTTGATAATGTTGGCCGTGAACTTCCGTGTTTTTCCTTGATGGAAAGTGTTAATGAAATAGTTCTGAATTTATTTTATAAATTTTTCGTTTCGTTTTTAGGGTTTTGCATTTATATAATTTTTTTATATATTTTTTATCAGTATAGTTGATTGCAATTGTGTTTAAAAACAAGATTCGGCTTCGCTGAAGCAAAAGGATCACTCTTTTTGTAAAACTTTATCGTCAAGGTGGCACAAAGCCCACGGAAAAACTAACAACTTTTCTAAGCAAGTTTTGTTTGCATGGCTTACGAGTGTAAGCCATCTTGTTAGACCCCTGGCATATTTTCATAGTGCTGAATTTTTTAATTTATTTATCAGTTCGTTTTCGAATTATTTAGTTATTGAAATTTTTTCTTATGGCGACAACTCTAAAATTTCCAATGCTATAAAAATAAAAAACAAATTACCCAATGCGCCATGTTCAGTTAATTGTACATTTTTTAAATGTATATTTCCTTTTAAATCGGCATCTATCATTTAATACGAGTATTAGTTCTATTAGAGTAATCTAATATTTTTTTAAATATACGAAATTACGGGTAAAAAAGTGGAGAATAGGTTTGGGCTAAGTTATGGTGGTTCAAAGTTAAAATTTTATGAATATTTTTCGTTTTTAACCGATTGTTGTCTATTGGGAAATAAACAAATTTATAAAATATTAATTAATTTATAACTTCTTAATTTTGTATCCGATCACAACCAATAACACTTTTCCGCAAAAATAAAATCAAAGTCGGAACCAAGAACTTCTTTGTGTGATTTTAATGGACTTTAGTGTACTGATCCAAATCTGTCCACAGATTTATTTTATTACGTCTAGCTTTTGAAATTTTTTTTATTTTAATAAAATAATGATGTTGGAATATTATATACATATTTATTATGATAACAGCAAAAAATCTTGCACATAAGTGACTTCTATGATATTAATTAAAATCTTGAATTAAAGTTAATACTAACATAACTCGAAAGAGTTACTGCTATTTGGTAGATCGCTTTCTTGTAAAAGTTCTATCTGCTATTAACTGATTGGTTTCCCAGCAGAAGTCGGTTAAGATTTCTGGGGACCACCTGCCGTTATATCTTCTTTCCATATGCGCAAAATATTGGTAGAACCTTTTAAAATGCTCAGCAGACACGTAAAAAATATCTTAATTCGAAAGCATGAATTGTATTTGTAATGACATTGTAGTGTACCTCAATTACTGTAAATCACTGTAGCATAGTTTATTTGAATTGCAACACAGTTCGTTGTAATAATTAACAAAACGCTTACATTATAAAATTTAAATGTCACACTTTTATTTTTATTAATAATTTGTGTTATTATAGCAAAATTAAAGACATAAAGAAACACAAAAATTTAAGAATGTAAAATAGTATATAAGCAGAGCAAAATGCTAAATAAAACAGACTTTAATTTCTAAACGCAAACCGGCAATAACTTGCCTAGTTTTTTTTATTAAATTCTCACTTTTTTTGGCAGTTCCTTTGAACGCCTATTTATAAGCTGGACCCCCTGTACAGCTGGATAAAAATAATAATTGGGCTATAGGGAAGCGAACACTTTACACACTCTCCAATTCAATTCAACATTAAAGTTCTCTGACGAAACGGTTGTTCATCCTTTACATGGCGATCCTGCCATCCTACACATCCTTTACAACATGTTTGGCCCTGTTCTGTTAAAAGAATCCAAGTAAATTTCTCATTTTAAAAAAATAATAATGGTCCTGCAGACGTGTTTAAAATAATACAGGATAATTTTCTTTCAGATATGATATTTGAAAATCTATATAACAAAAAAATTTAGAAAAATCTGAAAAAAATATTTCTATTGTCGGAGTTAGTTTTCTTAAATCGTGCGATTTCAAATCGATTCGGTTTACAGAACAGTGCCGGTTGCTGGATGTCATTTTAAATGAAAGTATACAGAAATGTACCATTGTGTGACAATGGCCAAAACCAAAAGTTTTATTTTATTTTTCTCGTACTTAGCGCATTCTAATTAATCTGAAAAATACATTAAAAAATGTATACCTTCAAAAGATATGCATTTATAAACCAGTGTTATCGAACAAAATTATTTTAGTAAACAATTTGTGCACAAAAATTTCACCTCTGTAGTTAAATGTTGAATATAATTTGTCAAGCTATGATGCCTATAGTAATATTTTGTATTTGATTGCGAATAGATTCCATTTGGACGAGAAGAATGGATTAGCCCCCATTTTCATTTTTGGCGATTTCAATTTTAGATGTGATACAGAAGGAGTAATCAAGGTATGTATGTATGTATATTTTAGTTGCTATTTTGAACTAAATACAAAAGCAAATGCCCGAAAAAAATGCCTTCCAGACCAATGATCGGAAACGGGTTTTCCATTTCGGTATAAAAATTTTTTTGACACCTAGAATATAATTTTTTATTTCCCGCAGTGGGAAAATAATGAAATTTTCGCAAATCTACTTTTAATCATATTTCCACGATTTGATGCCTTGGAACACGACACACCCTAACACAAATCCTAAGATCTCCAATACGTACGAAAAACGCACGAAATTTTTATTTATTTACGTAAAAAAACATTTTTATTTATTGAAAAAAGTAATTTGATTTGATTAAGTAATAATTTGACTTAAGCTTAGGCGAATTAATGGCCATCCTTTTCTTACAAATATGTCGCTGTTGTATCTAACTGGCCTATCTAACATTTTAAAATTTTTACAGGAGAGCAGCTTTTATGATTTTTATAGATGTATTCTTATGGAAACGTCATTAGTATGACTCATAAAGTAATTTTTCAAAAAAGTTCAGTTAGGTCGGTTTTTTATGTTTTACATTTCTTTTTGTACAAAAAATACAACTGTGTGAAAATTTTTCAATTTCAATTAAATATGTTACATATTTTACCCTGATTTTATTCAAGGTGTACATATTGACAATTTTTCAAATGTGGTCGTTACCACAGGTTTTATTTTGCATGTCATCTCTATAATTTCGGGAGAAGGTTTCTTAAATACAAAATATAAAAATTATTATTATAAAAAGTAATATAAATAAATATTCATTTAAATATTGTGACTGTTATGATATTTTTAAACGTATGTAATTAGTGATGTCAATGTGTGTTTAAAAGTCACATGCGGAAAACCTCTCAAACAGCCTTAATGAAGTACATTAGTGTTAAATATAACCGTTGTAAATAAAAGCAGTTAATTTTGTTCGATTGTAGTAATATAATATATAGCACTTTGAGTAGTTCTGAATAACATATCGAGAGCCTATATTCAAAATACATCAACTCAAAAAAGCTAGATTTTCAGTAGAGCAAAATAACTAGTTAATTCGCTCATTATTAAGAAAAATAAATGAAGTGCGTTCCATAATATGGTTTAAATATGCTTACTAACCTATAGGTCTATAAACAATATTTTATTTTGCGTATTTCTATATATAGCATTTCTTAGTCGATCAAAAAACCAATATTTTTTAGTTAGCATATTTTGTAGGAAAAAATTTATGATTTTTACTCAATACTAGATATAGAGATTGAAAAGCAAAAAAAAAAGCTTAAAATACCATTAAAAATAACTTAAGCCTGACTGGAAGCATCTTCCATATCGGATAGTCAGCCTTAGAACTCTATAACTCACTCTCTAGTATAACATGGTCAGTCTAAACTATCAGTTTCGAAAACTTATATCATTGACTATAAGCGGTCCATACATTATGTTTCTATTCAATTAACAAATTAAAAGTTATACATACATTAATAATTTTTTTAACGGAACCGCTATGTACTAATGTTTATAAAGTATATCTAAAAACTAGCCATAGTATATCAAAATCCTTACCAGATTCGCGTTCAGCATGGCAAATGCAATACGATATTTTTTGTTTTTTTTTTGTTTTTTTTTTGTTTTTACATTTATTTATTTATTGTATCTTCAATTATGAACTAACAATAAGTATTCAATTCTTAAATCTAAGCGTAAAATTTTGTTTTGCCTTCGTTGGATTCTCTCGACGTTAAAAGGTGAAGCAGTGCCCCATAACTGAATTCCGTAGCACCATATTGGCTTCAAAAGCGACTTGTATAATAAAAGTTTGCAGTCTAGGCCGAATCTTGAATTTCTACCAATCAGCCAATATATCTGAGTTAGTTTAAGTTTCATTTGTATTAGCTTTGAGTCAATATGTTGTTTCCATGTAAGTCGTCGATCAAGGTGTATACCAAGGTATTTTATATGTGAAAGCTGAGGAACAACTTGATTGTTGATTCGAATTGGCGAACAAGTATCTCTTCGCAGGGTAAATGTTACCTGAACACACTTTTGCTCGTTTACCTTAATTCTCCATAATTTTAACCATAGTTCCAGTTGTGTAATATATTCTTGTAGATATCGGGAAGCCTCATGAGGATTTTCGTGCATACCTAGGCAGGCTGTATCATCGGCAAACGTAGATGTATGGATATTACTGCTCAAAGGTATATCACAAGTATAAATCAAATACAAAACTGGCCCCAGTATGCTACCCTGTGGCACACCGGATGATATAGATTCGGGCACACTCCTGAATTCTCCTTCCACAACCGTGAACTTCCGGGTAGTAATGTAACTTTCTAATAAATTCACCAAATTTATTGGTAGATATGATTTTAATTTTAAAATTATGCCTTCATACCACACTTTATCAAATGCCTGCGAAACGTCAATAAACAGTGCAGAACAGTACTTCTTTTCTTCAAATGTTCTTCTTATACATTGAACCAATCTATGCGTATGTGCAATGCTGCTATGCTGACTTCTAAAACCAAACTGATGGTCTGGGATGCACCCACTACCAATTAGAATTGGGGACAATTTTGACATGAGCAGTTTTTCGAAAAGTTTTGACATTGTTTATAGCAGACTTATTGGCCTGTATGATTCTGCCTTGGTAAGATCTTTGCCCGGCTTTGGAATCATTTTAACTTTGGCAAGCTTCCAGCTGTGGGGATAATCCTCTAGTCGTAAAATGGCATTAAAAATGAATAACATGATTCTAATTGCAATACGAGGCAATTTTATTAGCATTTGGTTACTAATTCCATCAATACCCGGTGCTTTCTTCGGGTTGAGTTCAGCAATAAGATTTTGTACATCACACATTTTAAATTTTATGGGTCGAGGGGGTAGCGCAACTACACTCGGCAAATCAACAACACCAGTACATGTGTTTGGGGGTAAATACGGATTTTAAATGCTTTGCAAACAAGTTACTTTTTTCAATATCACTCCTGGCCCAAACTCCGGTAGAAGTGCGCAGAGGTGGTTTAAACTCAACGGGTGTTTGAATTCTTTTTGCAGAACGCCACAAAGACTAATTAGATGCTGGTGTGACATCGAGATATTCCAGATAGTTTTTAAGAGATGCAGTTTTTTCATATGCAAGCAGTTCTTGGAGTCTTTTAGTGCACTCTTATGTTTAATCTAATTTTCTTTTGGGCTGATCTGTGCTGTTGCCATTCTCTTCTAACTCTTCTTTTTGCACATACGAGATGTTCAATATCTGTAGAATATATTCTGTTGGATGGTAGGAAGTGGCATGTTCAGCAGCCTGATTAATATTTTCGTTAAGATTAGCAATATTAGATTCAATATCATCATGAGTTCTTAGCTTAATGTTTTCAGTGCAATGACTACTAAGATATTTTTTGAATCGCAGCCAATTAACACGACGGACCATTTTCACATATGGGTGAGGTAGAGCACTTCTCAGTGGGCTAGAGATTGTAACGATCGTTGGAGAGTGATCGGACGATAGATCTAGGGAAGCTTCAACATGAATTAATTCCCTAGAAATATTTTTCATGACGCCAAAATCTATAACATCCGGAATTTTATGTATGTCAGTAGGCCAGTAAGTAGGCTCCCCACTCGAAATGACGTCCAAGCCCATTTTTGAAATTGTGTTGAACAACGCTCGTCCTCTAGGTGTGATAAGCCGCGAACCCCAGAAAGTATGTTTTGCATTATAGTCTCCAGCTGCTACGAAACAAGGGCCAAGAGATTTGTAGAAATCCTCGTATTGATCCTCAGTAATTGCGAATCTAGGAGGGGAGTAAATTGATGATATGACAAAATTTGTGCAAAAATTTTCGATACAAATATTCGTTGCTTGTAGATGTTCTTCACAAATGTTGTCAAGAATATAATGCTTGAGTCTTGACTTTATTAAAATTGCTGATCCCCCGCAAGATCTTCCTCTTGGGTCCTTTGAATCATATAAAATGTAGCCATTAATTTTAAATAGACTTCTTGAAGTCAAATGAGTCTCAGAAACCAACATTACATCAATATTTTTTTCCGTGAGGAAGTGCTCAAGTTCTTTTTTATGTTGGCGAATGCCGTTTGCGTTCCAGAAACTTATCTTCAACGTGTTCATGGCTTGTTAACTAATGCTTGAAGCAGTGTAGACTGCATTCGTAGCATTTCTTGCATCATGCTAGTCATATTTGTTGTAAAATTATTTATAGTCAGCACTAGATTCTCAATAGTAGCTTCAAGGCGACTAAAATTAGCATTTGCTGTTTGTGCTGGAGCTAATTTAGGTTTTTGCCCCATAGTCTGTTTAACGAAAGAATAGACTGGACATCCTCTGTAGTTAGCGGTGTGATTACCTCCACAATTACTACATTTTTTTTCTGCTAGATCTTTAAGTTTAGTACAACCAGCAGTACCGTGCAATTCACCGCAGATAAAACAAACTGAAGGTAACTTGCAGTAACTTCTGTGACCATATTATTGACAATTATGGCACTATACGGGTCCAGAACGCTTGTGTGGTTCTTCAACTGTTATTTTTCGGTATAAGAGATATTTTAAATTGTAAATTGGATGAGTCTCGCTTTTTTTTAATTTTATATCGTTTGGCTCAAGTTCGACGCGAAATAGAGGTTAAGGAATCTTATCCCTATTTATTATGTTAGATACATTTTTTACCTTAAATCCCTGGAGGACGAGTGAATCTTTTATTTCTTCGGGAGCAACATAGGAATCGATCCACTTCAATACGATCTGAGCACTTTTAAGCTGATATGTGTAGAAACTTTTCTTACTTTTTTCAAATTCAGTAATCAGTTTGCGAAAATCTTTCTTCATAAATTTGAATTTTGGTTTCATCAATGGTACCACATTTTATTGGAACGATGTGCAATTTATTCTCACCAATGACTGAAATTAAATTTTTTGTAATAGCGTTTGAATTTTTATGCCCTTTACCAAAAAATGGTAAAAGGGTATATATAAGTTTGTCATTCCGTTTGTAATTTCTACAATATTAATAAGCGACACATAAAGTATATATATTCTGGATCCTTATGCATAGGGAAGACGAACAAGCGATGTCCGTCTGTCCATCTGGCTGTACGTGAAATCGGTTTTCCCAAGCTCCCAGTAGAGCTAGAGACTTCGTTCTTGGACTGGTGTGTCAGAAATTTTCCGAAAAAATTGCTATTGAAAATCAGTCAATATCAATCAATCGAGCCGACGGTTTCAGAGCTGGAAAACTCATACTCAATATTCCCATAGAAAATAACTACTGAAAACAAGTTTTGATTACTTTTTTATTAAATTAACTTATTTTATACTTCGGTATGAATAAAATTGGTATTTATAATTAAAAAAAATTAAAAATTTAGCAAATTAAAAAAACATTTCCAGGGTTAAAAAACTTTAACTTTTTTTCTAATAATTAAACATATTTCATGTTTTAGAAAGAAAGCTATTTTCTCAGGATCGGTAAAAGCTACGGGTCTGAAATTTGGACATTGTATGTAGAACTTTGGTCGCTACAACAACAAATATATAAAAACTAAAAATTAAAGGGTGTTCCAAAATGAGTGACGAAAACTTTTAAAATCCCATGTAATATACATACAATTGTATTATGTATGTACATATGCATATTGACACTTGAAATTTGTAAAATTAGTGTATTTTTATATATGCTACAAAAATTAACACTAAAATTAAAAAAATTTAAATTAAAGGGTGGTCCATCAGTTAATGCAATTTTAACTATGTAATTTTAACAAATTGCTATATCTTGGAAACCGTAAGAGCTAAACTGTTGAAATTTTCAAAAACGGTAAAACTAAAAAATCCGAAAATTATAAAATCGCCAAAAATTTAAAAAAATCGCCAAAACGAAAAAAATCGCAAAAATGAAAAAAAACGCTAAAATTAAAAAAAAAAACGCCATAAACCGAAAAAATCGCCAAAACGAGAAAAAAGTGTCAAAACTAAAAATAAATTTCCACAATGACAAAAAAACGCCAAAAACCGCAAAAATCGCCAAAACAAAAAAAATTGTTATATGAACAAAAATCGCCAAAAATTAAAAAAAAACGCCGAAATGAAAAAAAATCGCCAAAATAAAAAAAATATCGCCAAAACGAAAATAAATCGCCAAAATTAAAAAAAAACGGAAAAAATCGCCAAAACAAAAAAAAAATTGCCTATATGAAAAAAAATCGCCAAAATTTAGAAAAAACGCCAAACACTGAAAAAACTCGACAAAACAAACAAAAATTGCCTATATGAAAAAATCGCCAAAATTAAAAAAACGCCAAAAACCGAAAAAAATCGCCAAAACGAGAAAAAAGTGACAAAACAAAAAAAATTCCCAAAAAGAAATAAAAACGCCAAAAACCGAAAAATCACCAAAACAAAAAAAATTGCCTATATGAAAAAAATCGTCAAAAATAAAAAAATCGCCTAAATGAAAAAAATTGTCAAAATCAAACAAATTTCCAGAAGGGAAAAAGTAGCCGAAATTAAAAAAACCGAAAAAAACGCCAAAACGAGAAAAAAAAGTGTCAAAACTAAAAAATTGCTACAAAAAAATAAAAAATAAATATATAAAAAAAAAATCGCCCAAATGAAAAAAATTTTCAAAATCAAAAAAATCGCCAGAACAAAAAAATCGCCAAAATAAAAAAAACGCCAAAAACCGAAAAAATCGGCAAAACCAAAAAAATTGCCTATATGAAAAAAAATCGCAAAAAACACCAAATTAAACATAATGCCTAAAACCTAAAAATTGCACAAAAAGTATGAATTTGTTCACAAAATTAATATGTACCTACATATCTTTGCTTATGTATGTATCTCTATACTACATAAACGCACTTTGGTAAAGGGTATATAAGATACGGCACAGCCGAATATAGCACTCTTACTTGTTTCCTCTCAAATATATTGGTGGCGGCTTGAATGTTTCGTTCGTAGATACATCGGGTTCGTTGTTATCATCTTGTAATATTTGAAAACGATTTTGACGGTTAATAGAGGATGCGCTGTTATCCCTAGACATTTTTGGAGCAGATGAAATTTTCGAAGACTTTGGGCTTCGTCCGCGCTTTACCACTGTTATATATCTGTCCATTCCCACTTGTACCTTGTGTTTTGGGCTGCTCTTAACTTCACTAAAAACTTGGTTAAGTGATGACCACGAGCCCGAAGCGGATGATATCGCTGAGTTAAATTTAGAAGTACTAGGCAACGGTAATTTTAACGAATCACTAGTTGGCATTGGACAAAGCGAAGTTGATCGCTGACGAAAAAGTGACCTCGCCGTTAAAAAAAGTCTGCTATCAGATTTCTTATTTATTTTGTTATCATTAAGAGCTTCAGAGCTCTCAGTAAGTCTATCATCAGATTTTTTATTTTTATTATTTTCATGAAGAGCTTCAGAACTCACAGTAAAATAGGCATTTCTGCCATTAGAACTCACTTCACAGTTATTTGTTTTTGAGGTACTCAAATAGAGTATTCCTCAAGGGCACTTTTGTTTGTTTGTTTTTTTTTTTTTTTTTGATTACGGTTTTTTTGTTTTTGTTAATTATGACTATGTAAAAAATATTAGCAATGCAAATAAAGCTTATTTGTCAATAACAATATGTATTCCGAATATTTTTTCGTACGAATTTTGTTTGTTTAGTATGAAATAAAAACTCCGCTATATCGACTGTTCACTATGAATGTACAACGAGAACTCGCAATACGATATGACGTAGATTTATAATAAATTACTAATTTATTCAAAATATTGGAAATTTACATGGGAGTTAGCATTTATTTTCACCAAAAGAAATTATACTTTGAGATAGCAGAATAAGAAAAATTTATATAAAACGATAACAAATAATTTTTTTAATTTTTTATTACATATTAAGCTTGGGCGGTTTACAAATATTGTGAAAAAGTTGCTAAAAGACAGTCTTGCCATTAATTACCTTAAACAAAAATTTCCGAGAGCCACAGCGAGCAAAATTGAAGCTGGTATATTTGATGGACCTCAAATTCGGGCTCTGTACGGTGACCAAGCATTTAATGAGTGTTTAAGTCCAGCTCATTTGGAAGCATGGGAAGCATTCCAGGACATCGTTCACAACTTTTTGGGAAACTACAGAAGTCCTGATTACGCTGAGAGGATCGATACATTACTGCAAAAATTCAATTACCTCTCCAACGATATGTCATTTATCTCGATCGGACTTTTGAGTTGGGCTCCACAAGGGTTTGAGTGGAATCATATACGGAAAAACACAAAAGTACCGTTACCAAAAAACGGTACTTAGAAAAAAATACAGCGTTTTTCCTGTTCAGGAGGTCCCAATCAAGTTACCTAATAATGTGCCGTTCTTGGTATTTTTTCAAATTAAAAGTTTTTAAAGCTGTGTAATTAATAGGCAAACACGATTTTTGTAATCTCTTTTACGCCGGTACTAGTGCACCGATTTTGATAAGATATATATGGGCTTAAAGGTTTTTCTATACAAAAGTGCAGAATCTACATATATTTGATTGAAATCAGTTGGGTATTTTGGGAGCTTAAAGCGTTTAAGGTTGCTACTTCTACATAAACACATAGTACACACGGATTTACAATTAAAAAAGACACAAAACATGTATTTGTGTGTATGCGTTTGTATTATTTCTCTTAATGGTCAATTGTTTTTCTCTTATTTGTTATTATACGAAATCCATAATACTTAACATAGCGTCTATACCTGATATAATATCAAATATATTTCTATCAGCAAACGTCAACTTTCATAGCAGACAGAATCATATTACGTGTAGACTGCAATATTAGTATTATATTAATATTATATCAAATATTATAAGATTGTTTTCATAATATATATTAGAAAACGATATAATGATATCAACTGTCAAACAACGTGCACACACATAGATCCGAGAAGACAATTTTGCGTATTAAAATTAATATTTTTTTTTCTATATTTATGATTTGAACGGGGTAAAGTTCGTATCGCCTTTTTAAGCCAAATTAATGAAAATGTAATGAAAGCCATCTCTAATTTACAATAGTCTTACCATTGTCGTTTATTGTTTACTTATTATACACGTGTTAGTTAATTTTCTTATTTTTGTTCTACTTAAGACAAACTTTTTTGGTTTGTTACTATTAAGTATATTTATTTAATTTTTGCCAAATTTTGGTAATTAAAATCGAAATTTTGTAATTTATGGGAAAATTTGGATAATTAAAGTCAATGGTGAGAAATGACGAGGGTTACCGATGGTTTATACATAGATATGTACGTGATGATGATGTTTTGTTTTGTTGTCAATGGTGTGAAGTGACGAGGGTAATCGATTGGTTTGAACATGGATATGCATGCGATGACGATGTTTTGTTGTGCAAGCATAAGTGTGAGATAAGAGTGGTTAGATGCCGGTCGTCGATGTACATAGTCGTAGTTTTAGTTTTTTGTTTTAATTTTGAATTAAAGTGTGATTTCTTCTTTTTTTGGTTTGTCAAGTGGTTGTAGCAGGTTTATGGGTTTAGAGTGCAATATTTTTTAAGTGAGAGTGTGCATAGAGAAAACGTTGCCCCAGTTTTTTTTTAATATTCTTTTTAGCTGGTGTAGATGGAAGGGTATTTTAGAAAGAAAGAAATTATGTATGTATGCTTGTGGGAATCTATTAATGTTTTTTTGTTAGTTTTGTTTTAGTTTGATTTTTATTTATTTTGTATCCTATGTTCAAAGAGTTGGAAGAGATGAATAAAGTATGTAATTTATGAGCAATGAACTTATTTGAAGGTTGGAGAAATTGAAGTGTAAGGATATTTAGGATTCCCAAAATGAATTAGAGATGCGTGATCGTGGGAGGCAACGTTATATTCAAGCGCACGTTTGTGTATGTTTTTACAATTACTTCCGCGTTGGCAGCTTGGTAGGTATAAAAAGCGAGTGTGTACTGCCGACTACACATCTGGCATGCTGGTGAGAATCAATCTTTTTGTTTTTGGTTTTATTTACACAGTCGTCACAGATAAATCTGTGTTGACTGTGTACAATATATCCACAATGTCGACTTAGTAATAACAGATATACAAAATGGTGTAAATAGGAACGAGAGGAATTTAACAGAATATAAAAATGAATTTAAAGCATCTTTGAAAGAAAATGAAATGGAGATAAAGAAACTAATGGAAGCAGTTGAAATGAGATATGAGGAAAGAATAAAAAAATTAGATTATGCTACGAAAAGTTGTGAAAAAAATGTAAAAGAGTTTCAAAAATGATATGAATATGTAAGTGAATTTGAAAATAAAAACAAACAAATGTGTACCAACATAGAAGAAAACGACAACAAAATGTACAGTGAAATTAAAAAAGTTATAAAAGAAGTAAATGTAAATAAAAACAAAATATCGTGTGCTGAATCAGTTAAAAGCAAATCAGTGTTGCCAGAAGTATCAAAAACAGTACTTTTGATCATTAAGCCGAGAGAAAAACAAGATGTTGATAAAACCAAAAAAGAATTCAAAAAGAAAGTAGACCCGGTAAACTTAAAGATAACAAATTTTGAAAACCGAAAAAATGGATCGTTAGTACTTCAAACTGAAAATAATGAAGAAAGAGATAAAATTAAAGAAGCACTTGCAGAAAAAAATTTGTGAAAATTACAAAATTAAAATTCCAAACCCCATAGAAATGTCTATTACAATTACAGACATGATCTTTAAGTTCGAAGACGACGAACTGATTGATAAAATAAAAAAACAGAACCCCATTTTACAAGAATCGAAAATAAAAATGATAAAAATTTAAGAATTTAAAAAAAAGCAATAAAACGGTTTATAATGCAAAAATTAATATTGACAACGAGTCGTATGAAAGAGTATTGGCAGCACAAAGAATAAATATAGGATGGGAAAAATGCAGGGTATTTGATGGCACCGAATTATTACAATGTTTTAAATGTCAAGGATTCAATCATCGTGCTAGTGAATATGGAAGTCGGGAAACATGTTTAAAATTCCATGCAAACCACAGATCAAAGGACTGTCAAATAAAAATGATAGAAAAATGTATAAAGTGCATAAAAGCCAACAATAAAGTACATATGGGACTTGATGAGAACCACAATGCTATGAGCCGAGAGTGTCAGGTATATCAGAATAAACTTAACTTGAAGAAGAAAAATTTTGGCTTAACAGCATAACAACCACAGAAGTTGGAATGTATATACACAAACAGCCTTACACAACTTGGGATTATGGTTGAAGAAGAAAAACCTTAATTCGTAATTCTATCTGATACGCATTTGACTGGAGACGTAGAGGAAGAGGAAATATAAATCGAGGGATATGTTTTAATTTCAGCAATTTCTGAATCATCGAGAACGGGAGGTACTTCATTATATTTTAAGAAAGAGTGGAACGTGGAATTAAAATGAGGAATGGGAAGAATAACCTTATAATAACAGCATATTATCGATCACCAAGTTATAGTGAAGCAGAATTTTGTACAGTATTTGAAAATTTTATTGAAGAACTAAGCGAGTACAATAGCGAATTAATAGTTTCCGGGGACTTCAACATTGATTGGTCAACGAATAATTTTTACAAGAAAAAATTAGAAATTATTTTTAATGATAACGACATACAACAGATTGTCAAAGAATATACAAGAGTCACAGAAAATACAAAGACAATTATAGATTATGTGATAACTAACAGTAAGAAAGTATCTGTCAATAACTGTCGAATGATGAAGCATTAAGTTTTGATTTGTGTATGAAAAATACAATTAGAAAATTTGTCAAAAACCAAATTAATAGGGATCAGAATAATGTAAAAAAATGGTTAAATATGGAATGTAGAACGCTTAAATACGAAAAAATTAGAAAATATCTAAAATGCTGTTGAGGCATGGAACAATTATAAAGCCGTAAGAAACAACTATAAAACCAAAATAAATGGAAAAAAATAAATACATAAAAAATTAAATAATAAGTAAAAAAGACCCGAAACAAATGTGGATGGAAATAAAAAACTTAGTGTTAAAAAAGAACCGATCTGTGGTACAAACTGTAACATTTAGTAATATTGAATATAAGGACTATAATGTGATTGCTAACAAGTTTAATAATTTTTTATCGATAGCATAGAAGAAATTAGAAATAGTATAGAAAATGTGCAATACATAAGTAACGTAACAGTGATAAATAATAATTTAAAATTTTATTTAATAAGTCAAAATGAATTAAAAAACATATGTAAATCATTAAATAATAAACCTGACTACAATAAAGTAACAACAAGATTAATTTTGGATAACTGGGATATAATAGGCAAAGTACTGACAAAAATAATAAACGAATCTCTTGGTTCAGGAGTTTTTCCAGAAAATTGGAAGGAGTCAATTGTTATTCCAATTGAAAAAGTCCATAAGACAAAATTATGCGAAGAATATCGACCAATAAATATGCTAAAAATATGTGAGAAAAATAGAAAAAGTGGTGAAAATGCAATTGGTAAAATATCAAGAGGAGAATGAGATACTATAAAAATATCAATCAGGATACCGAAAAAATTACTCATGTGAAACAGCAGTTAATTATGTAGACAACAGATGGAAAAAATAGATAAAAGAAGCAAAATTTTAGAAATTTTTCTTGATTTTAAAAGAGTATTCGAGACAATAGACAGAGAAATACTTTTAAAAAAGTTACATATGTATGGTATAAAGAATAAAGAACTAATATGGTTTGGTTTCAAACTTATTTAACTAACAGAAGACAAACAACGATAATACATAAACTAAGATCACGTAATGATTATGGCGTTCCTCAAGGCTCAATTCTTGGTGCACTACTGTTCATAATATATATTAATGATTTGCCAAATGTATTAGATAAATGTGAAATAGTATTATATGCAGATGACACACTAGTTTATGCTATTGCTGAAATGAAAAAAATTGTCAAGAGAAGAAGATGCACGACTTAGAAAAAATTAATAAATGAGCAAAACAAAATTAATGGAAATAAATGCAACAAACACCGATGTTGTAATTAAAATTAATAATATAGAAATAGAAAAGGTAAAAAATATAAAATAAATAATAAATAAAAGAATATTTTAAAAGAAGAAGAAATAAACTACCTATAAATACCGCGATAAATATTTATAATGTAATTATCAAACCTCATTTTGAATACGGTTCGACAATATTATACACCTGCTGTACAAAAACAAAAATAGAAAGACTTCAAAAGCTGCAAAATAAAGCAATGCGCTCGATATTAAAATACAACCGATACACACCAATTCAACTTATGCTAAATACATTAACATGGCTTAATATTCAACAAAGAATAGAACTTAACACTCTAAAATTCATACGAAAAATGAGAGTGGGAAATGCACCTAAATACCTATGCGATCAACTTAATTTAGTGGGACAAGTACAACATTATCAGCTTCGAAACGTTCAAGATTTTAGATTGGACAATGCAACTACAAGTGCAATGCAGATATCTCTTTTTTACAAGGTCCTTAATATATATATATAATGGACTTCCCTTAGAAATTAAAAACGAAATGAATGATTTTATATTTAATAAAAACTGTGCTCAATTTGTTAAGAATATTTCACAGAATGACTATTAAATTAATTACTAAAATAATATTGTAATGATTTTTTATTTTATTTTTATATTATATTAATATGATTAAATTAAAAGTATGCAAAATACTAATTATTATCTAAAAAAAATAAAAATAAAAATTAAAAAAATACAGAGTTTGAGGAGGTGAATAAAATATGTAATTTATGAGCAATGAACTTATTTGAAGGTTGAAGCAATTAAAGTGTAAGATATTTAGAATCATGGATGTAAAAGTTGGTTCACTTGTACCTTTTTTGGTACTATTTAAATTCGATAAGTATAATAGTACACCAATAACTAATTTAGTACATTTAGGGAATCACCGCAGTTTCAGACCGTTGCAGCATGTTCTAACTATCACTACGACTAACATTGCGTAGTAAACATTTAAAGTCAACTTGACCGCAACATACATAACATTCAATTGCATTGAAATTATTTTGGACATTTGACACTTATGCATTCGGGCAAATACCGCTGCATGAAGTGTTAGATAAATGCATTGACAGACTGCAACGTAAATATGTATTTTGTACAACGGCTGTTTGACACTCACCAGTCTGCTCAAAGGCCGCAGCATAATGCACTTGAATAAATCATAGTTAATAACCAATAATGTGTTTATATATAAATATAAACAATACAGAATCTATGTTTTCCAAATTTCTTATGAGACACACGCCGCACGCCTACCGTGGAAAACTAAAAGGAACAATTTGCTTATTAAGCATATACATTTTCTTTTCTCTCTTATGTTAAGATAGGTTAAGCATTATTCTCATAGTTAATATATATGCCAATACAATTTTGTATTTAAGACAATGAATAAATATTTTTCCTCGCTGAGCTCTAACTATAAAAGGAATGATTTATTTCATTCAATAAAATCATTTATCTGCTTTCTAGGCATACAGCTGCCTTATTCAATTAGAGCCAGTGGCGTTAATTATCGCCGGCACAATCGAGGAGGTAGAACATTTATAACACTTTTAATACCATTCCATGGCGATCCCGCTATGATTAATATACCATTACATAGCGATCCTGTCCAACCATTACTACGTTAACGGAACTATGTTAAACATATAGTGATATTTTCGGTTTAGAAACTGAAACAATAACAATCAATAATTTTTATGAACAAAAGTTTTGAGAGTAAAGGACAAGGAACCAGTATACATTAAAAATTATCGTGTACCGCATACACATAAAGAAAAAATTAAGGTTGGAAACCGAAACAAGTAACGGTATCGGTATTGATACCGGTACAACTATGTTTTAAATTTTGGTATCGGTATCGGTATTTATTTTATTTCGGTATCGGTATTACCGGTACATACCGTTACCGGGTTTATAATACCGGTATACCGATATAACTGCTAAATTTATTAGTTCAGACAGTCGACATAGCAAAAAATTTTTTTTTTAATTTCTTCGGAACGGGAGTATTTTTACATTAAAACTTAAAAGTATTTAAACTTACATACATATATGTTTGTATATACTTTTTTATATTTGTATTAAAAAATAATTAATTTAAAAAGTAAATTAAGAAAACTGCAGTTGAAACTTTGCATACTTGCATACATAAAGTGTACATTTTGGTTACAGTGTATGTATCAGTGATGCCAGAATTCGTTCACGAAAAATGGCTAAATGTAGACAAAACAAGTAAGAGTGCTATATTCGGCTGTGCCGAATCTTATATACCCTTTACCAAAGTGCGTTTATGTAGTATAGAGATACATACATAAGCACAGAGATATGTAGGTACATATTAATTTTGTGATAAAAATCATACTTTTTGTGCAATTTTTAGGTTTTAGGCATTATGTTTAACTTGGTGCTTTTTTGCGATTTTTTTTTCATATAGGCAATTTTTTTGGTTTTGGCGATTTTTTCGGTTTTTTGCGTTTTTTTTTTAATTTTGGCGATTTTTTTGTTCTGGCGATTTTTTTGATTTTGACGATTTTTTTTCATTTAGGCGATTTTTTTATTTTTTATTTATTTTATTTTTTTGTGGCAATTTTTTTAGTTTTGACACTTTTTTTCTCGTTTTGGCGATTTTTTTCGGTTTTTGGCTTTTTTTTTAATTTTGGCGGCTTTTTTCCTTTTGGCAACTTGTTTGATTTTGAAAATTTTTTTTTATTTAGGAGATTTTTTTTCATATAGGCAATTTTTGTTTTGTTTTGGCGATTTTCTCGGTTTTTGGTTTTTTTTTAATTTTGGCGACTTTTTTCTCTGGCAATTTGTTTGATTTTGAAAATTTTTTTCATTTGGGCGATTTTTTATTTTTTGGCGATTTTTTTTTATATAGGCATTTTTTGTTTTGTTTTGGCGACTTCTTTGGTTTTTGGCGTTTTGATTTCTTTTTGGAAATTTTTTTAGTTTTGACACTTTTTTCTCGTTTTGACGATTATTTTCGGTTTTTGGCGTTGTTTTAATTTTGGCGATTTTTTTCATATAGGAGTATATAGGAATTGCTTGTTCTCCCAGAAAGCAATTAAAATAGATAATGTAGATAACTGTTATCTATAGCCAGGTTTGTGTCTTCGCTAAATACTGGTATGAGAGTTGCCATATGATGGCGGAAAATGGTAAAAGGAGTATGTATTTGCTAAATAGTGGTGTGAGTGTTGCCATAGTCAGACGGAAAAAAGGGGTAAAAGGATAGTGAATTGGATAAATTTAGTATATTTACGTCATATGGCAGTGCTGTAAAGAGGTAAAATGTGTGTGAGTTGGCTAAGTCTTGATCACTGTGGCTGAGCTTACCCCAAAAGTAATTAAGTTTATCTTAATGGGTTTTGGGGTGAGCATTAGTATACAATAATAAGTGTAGGTGTCACTAGTGGAGAAATAATAATGGTTATGAGTCTTTGCTTAACAAAAGGCAAAATAAGTTTACCTTAATGGGTTTTGGGGTGAGCATTAGTGTACAATAATAAGTGTAGGAGTCACTAGTGGAGAAATAATAATGGTTATGAGTCTTTGCTTAACAAAAGGCAAAATAAGTTTACCTTAAAGGGAGTTGGATGAGCAGTAGTGGAGAAAATAGTAGCGGTTTATGAGTTGGTTAAATCTTGATCAATGATGCTTGGTTTATGGTGGTGAACACTAACGGTCTTTCCCACGATGTCAGCAGAATTCGATCGAACGATTTTGGTGACATCGTAGGACAGGCCGTAAATGAAGTTGGGATTTGTATTTAATGTTTAAAAGTATGTACCCATAAATTTTAGTTGAACTTGAATATGTATTTTGTGTTGTTATAGAGCGAACCGCAGCACAAAAAATATTAGAATTTGTTTTCGTATTATTTTCGAATGTTTTGAGAATGGTAACGGCTAACAATAGTTTGTTTTGTATGCAGGCAGGAAAGATTGAAAAGAAAGTATTTGATGATTTAGGGAAAATATGTACATACATATGTATGTTTATGTGTATGTATGTATGTATGTATATATGTATGTTATTTAGTAAAGGCACATGTAATGTGTTCGTATAAAATTTCTAATTGATATTTTTAGTTGATATTTTTGTTTAATAATTTGCATATGTCAATTCTATTTTTGTTTAATAATTTGCATATGTTAATTCTATTTTTGTTTAATAATTTGCATATGTTAATTCTATTATTTATTATATACTTAGTTTTGTTAGAGATTTTAGTGCGGAAATGCATAAAAATTAGACGAATTACTAGATTTGTTAATGCATGTGCGAATAGAAAATATGTTAATAAGGGTTAGGATTTTATAAGTAAACGATCGTGAGTGGAATAGGAAAGGGTTTAAAATGTAGTGAATTTGGTCAGCGTTACACGTGTATGTATGTATGTAATTGTATGTATGTATGTATGTATGTATGTATGTACATATGTATGTACATATGTATGGATGGATAGGAGTGGATGTGTGTATGGATATGAGTGTGGAGTGAGGGAACAAATGCAATGTTTATGTGCTTATCTCTTGATATTTTGTTTGTATTACGTTGTTGTTGTTGATGATTTTGTTTTTAGTATAAATGTCGAATCGTGGAACATTTTGAAATTATTCAGTGAAATTCAATTGCAAGCGATACATCTAATTTAAAAATTAAAAAAACAAATCAAAATGGAATCTAGTCCGCTTATTATATCGTTAGAGGAAGACTTCGGCGTCATCAAACCTTCGGTCAGCCCACTTTCCATAAGCGGTTTGACGGAATTTGACGTCAATAATTCAGTACAAGAAGTAGTATTAAACTACATAAACTCTACGCAGAATTGGAGCGAAGAGGATATTCCCAACAACCAGATGGGATACCATACTAACTTTTTCGAGGATTAAGTTTACGAATTCCTGTACGATAAAGAAGGGGATGACCTTCTGTCCAGATTTCATGAATTCTGGTGGGACGACGAAGGAGATAAGATTATATTAGATTTAAGTTTTTAAATATATTATATTAGATTTAAGTTTTTTTAATTATATTTAAATAAAATCTGTTTAACATTATATAAATGAAATAAAATACAACATGTAATAAATGTTAATAAAGTTGAAGGAAAAAATTAATTAATAAGGAAATAGAGAGAGAGAGAAAGAAAGAGAGATAGAGAGATGAATATATCTTTGATGTGAAAAAAATTATAAATAATTTGTACTGATGTATAAAAGTTCACAGTTTAATATAAGTTACATAACAATGAGCACCAACGAGGAGTTAATTTCTACCTTCAATAAATTGAACGCCAGGCAGAGACTTAGTGTGAAGGACATGTTATCTCTAGAGGAGTACCATATAACTGGAGCTGAGCGTATTACGACAAAGTATGGGGAAACTATTGTCTTAGAACTGGGAACGAACATTTTATATTTACCAAAGAGATTTAATTCACTAAGTGAAAAGGATATTGAAAATTTATCTACAGGCGCTTATCTTATTTCTAAATATCCTGTAAATGATAGCCACAATAGTGATTTATACAGATTGGAGTTAAAGCCAGTTCCTCCTGTAAGAGATTATTATCCTTTTGCTACATTTAAATAGAAACTATTTAAAAAGTATTTAAAGAAATATTTTAAATAAAAACAAAAAAAAAAGAGATTGCACAAATATTTGTTTAATTTATATGAATTCAACCATATAAAAAGCATATGTACATATGTAAGTATATAATACGAAGATTTAACAAATCAATGAGTAGTTTTCATTAAGATTTTAAACTGGAACGATGGATTTTATAAATGATTTTTTACAAGAGTTCGGAAATATAATTTTCGAAGAACATCTGTCTTTTCTTCGAGCATTCAAAACTGATTACGAGAATTTTGATGATAAGATACCTTGCTCTCATGACGACAATTCAAATGAAGACGTTGTTGGCATGTGTACATGCTACTTTTTTCATATGAAAAGACTAAGGGTGAAGAAGATTATTGAGAAATATAGAAGCTTATTTCATCACATTTTATCGACTGCCACCTTTAACCGAAAGGAAGATTGAAATGAATTAATAAACATTTGAAACAATTGACATATGCAAACAAATTAAATTTTATGATTTTTCATTAAAAAAAATAAAATATTTAAAAGGAAACATAAATTACATGTTTTATTTTTTCTTAGAAACGTTGAGACAACATACATATATGTATGTAATTGTATGTATGTATGTATGTAAGTACATAGATAAGTAAGTAGAGCATTGTACTCAAAATATTTTCAATATAAAGGGATTTTTTAGAGTGAAGTCATCATCAGTTTAAAATTTACTTCCGAGGTGTATAGTAAAAAAATTAATACTCTCTTTTGAAAATGGAAAATAAAATGAGAAATTTTTTTGAACAACCAAAGAAACCTCAAATACAGGATGTGGTTTTTGAGCTTGAGTACTTCCTGAATTTAAAATTAAAAATTTCTTGTGGGTTTTCAACTCTAAATGGATTTAAGCCAATGATATGGCTACATTATAAAAATAAACATTTTATTGGATTGGATCGGGAAGAGTGGCTACGTTTAATGCACTATAAAACGTATATTAGCAGTGTCCTTTCTCAAAGAGAATTTTTAAATTCAGTCAATTTAATAGATGACACTACTGAAAGGAATACCGCCTATATATTTCAATATAAAAACGGTAGCTATCGCTTAATTATTCAACAGGACAACTACAAAATAAAAATAGAGCCAGATACATGGAAATCTCTAATTGGGGTTGGAATATTTTTAACTTCAATTATATGTTGGAACGGCATGCTCAGGAAGCAAATTCTACATTTTTATTATGACTACTACATTCCAACGTGTTCAGTATTGAGAAAAACTAATATACAACTAAGCGACATAAAAGGAATTAATGAAAGAGATATTGAAGTTGATCTGACACGTCTTTGTTACGAAATAGGAAAAAAAATGCAAAGCAAAATTTTAACAGATGTAAAAATACACAGACTATTGTTAAGAATGGATAATAAATGAAATGAAGATATAAATAAATTAATTAAACAAATTATGTGTGTTTATTTTTCTTTTTATTCCGCATAGTTTTTTATTTCGTATTTTATTAAAAAGTTTAAACATAAATGTCCACAATTAAATGCATTCAATTTCTGATATCTCTTATAGTTATACTTTATATTGTTTCCCAAATATCTTAATACTTCTAAGGGTGGTTGAAGATTACCAAAACTATCAAAATATTCCACCTTATCATTATTTTTATAATATGCTACCCAATGTGTACCATCTCCGTTATTAGAGTCTAAGTTGATAATTCCACATTCTATCCTCCGTGGAATATTAGGAAGTTCATCTCTCATATAAACTCCTCTAAAGTGATGAATATACTTCTTTCCAAAAGTTTTTAAATCCATATCTGTTAGTGGTCTTTTGGGTAGCTGCTTTAATAGTTTTTTGGTGTAGTTTTCGTATAAAATATTCCATATCCCTTTTTATAAGGTTTAAGATAGAGACCTTTTCCTATTGCTATTTCCTCTAATGCTCTGTTATGTCGTTTACTTTCTTCCAGCTGTTCTCTACCATTTCTAGCTATAGTAATAGCTTTAGCAATTTGTGAACCTCCAGAAGCCATTGCACCTAATGTTCCAAGTGCTGTAAGTATCGGTATCAAAGGTAATAAGCCGCCAATTTTGGGAACTCTAATAATTCTTGGAACTTTTACTTCAGATTTTTTTCCCAAGAAAAGAATGTTTAATAACATTTCGTGCAAGTTGTATAGCATCGTTTATATCTGTAGGCTTATTTTTCTTTAAGATAGTTGTAGCTGCTTTAATTGCATTACGAAAATGGTTTTGCTTACAATTTTTCTTAAAGTTTTTGGATTTAACACCCAAACCAAATTTCACTTTAGATTTCATTGCGTTTGTTACAAGGTACGAATTTATTTTTTCTCCGAATGTGCTGTCTTTAGCTGTTACCCTTTCCCAAGCTTTATTAGCTAGTTCTCTATCCGCCTGATGACGTTTTTTAATATCAGTACTCTGAGAATAAGCAATATCATGAACTCGACAAGCAGCATCCAATGGATTAATTCCTCTATCTCCTCTCTTCAACCGTTTTTCTAATTTTGTTCCAGGTCCACAAAATTGATATCCAGGTAAATGAAGTTCAACTGGTAGTGAATTAATCAAACTATTTACGAGTCCTTTTCCTTGAACAGTCTGTTTTGCATTAAATTTTTTACTTGAATACACAATCATTTATACTTTTGATTATTTCTGTAAATAAATTCAAAGTTGTCAATATACATATATATGATTGTGAATGAATTAAATTTTAAAATAACTGTCAGTTGTAAAGATGCATTTGATTAAGCAACATTCAAATATCTTAGTAAGAAATTTTGATTTCATTGAATACAATAGCCGAACTAAACACAGTTGCCTGTTACCAAATTCTATAAGAGCATTAATAGTAGGTCCATCTAATTGCGGGAAAACAAATGTAATGCTCAGTTTAATCGAAAGCCCGAATGGATTAAAGTTTAAAAATATTTACTTGTATTCAAAATCATTACAACAGCCAAAATATAAGTACCTTGAAAAACTTATTTCATCAGTAAAGGGAATGGGTCTTTACACATTTACAGAGAATGAAGATGTCATATCACCTGATAAGGCAAAGGGAAGCTCTATAATGATTTTTGATGATGTTGCATGCGAAAAACAGAATAATATTAGATCATATTTTTGTATGGGTCGTCATAAAGATATAGATTCGTTTTATTTGTGTCAAACGTATACACGTATTCCAAAACATTTAGTACGAGATAATGCAAACTTTATAATAGTGTTTAAACAAGACGACTTAAATTTAAAACATATTTATAATGATCATGTTGGAAGTGATATGAGTCCCAAAATGTTTCAGAATATATGCAATGAATGTTGGAAGGAAAAATATGGATTTCTTGTGATCAGTAAGGATGATGATGTGTGGAATGGGCGCTATAGAAAAGGCTTTGATGTTTTCATTCAACATTAGTTATAAATATTCATCCAACTGCTGCGGACATTTTCTAATTAAAAGCTGGCTTACCTGTTTCAAAAAGCTGTTTTGCTGTTTCAAAAAGCTGTTAAGCTGTTTAAAAAAGCTGTTAAGCTGTTTCAAAAGGCTGTTTAGCTGTTTAAAAAAGCTGTTTTGCTGTTTCAAAAAGCTGTTAAGCTGTTTCAAAAAGCTGTTAAGCTGTTTTAAAAAGCTGTTTAAAAAGCTGTTTTGCTGTTTGAAAAAGCTGTTTTGCTGTTTCCAAAATCAGTTTGTAACTAGCTAATCTATTCTCCAGCAACACAACATGGAAGAAAGTATATTAAAAGAATTGGTTAAATCAAGAAAAGTTCTAAAAAAGAAATTCGATAGTATCAAACAAGGTGAAGCAGAATCGTTTAATAAATTAGAACATACATTTAAACCTATAACAGAACCACTTAAAAAACTTGTAAAGTTATCTGATGATTCATTGGATCCAATGAAATTTTCTGATGAAAGAATTAAATCTGAAAATTATAATAAAATTAAAGGACACCAGAAAAAGATTATTACCAGTACTCCCACTAAAAAAGAGTGTTTTAGTCCTTTACCAGGAAAAAGTGAAAATAAAGAAGATTCACACTTGAATGAATCATTATATTCCCAAGATAATGATTGGAAACTTAATTTAACAGATTTGTTTGAAAACAAAAAATTCGATACCATATTTGGACCTTATAAGGATGAAAATGGTGATTGGAAATTTGGAAATTCATATCTTAAGCTAAGTGATGACAAAATAACCATAGGAAATAAATCTTGGGCATTAACTCCAGGCCTTTACTCATTACTATTTCACAAAAGGCCGGAACAGTATGACTCAACTGAACTAGATATTTATAAACAAATTTTACTTGATACAAATGCACATAGAGTAAACTACGATCCCAGTAACCGACTTAAAGGAAATAGAGGCTTCAAGTATAAAAAAATAATTAATAAATTATTTGCTACTACTCACATTGGTGAAGGTTTAATGAGAGTAAATCTTAATAAACCAAACTATATATACTGGGACAATCCTAATGAAATTGTAGATCGATTGAGACTGTTAATAGCATCACAACAAGCTGGAAATAATAATCATTCTAATGAAATAGTATCAATAATTGAAGAATTGAGAGAAGCAAATATAGTTGAGTAGAGGTGATAAAACAAAGAGTATGACTGTCGACAAATTCGGTCATTATTTTAATCAAAGGTCTAGTAACGAAGGAAGAAGAAAATACCTCTTGAAGCATTTTGGTTTTATACTGGATGGAAATAAAATAAACATTGACAATAAAAGGATTATAAACGTAGCTTCACCTTTAGATGGACTTGATGCTGTTAACAAAGCTTATTTGATTTTACAAATAAGACACATGAAAGAGAATTTAAAAAGGGGAATAAGTGAAGAAGTTGTGCTGCTAAGAAGTGAAATAAAAGATTTAAATAAGAAAATAGCGGATATATATAACGTAATGACAACAATATCACCATACAATGGAAAAAAGAGCAGTAGTTAATGAGCTTCATTCACGAGCTCGGAAGAACTTCTTACGACGCAGAGTTATTATGAAAGGAATTGATGATCTCTGGCAAGCCGACTTGGTAGAAATGGGAAATTATTCAGCATATAATAATGGTTATAAATATATGTTAACTGTCATAGATACATTTTCAAAATATGCGTGGGCTGAAGCAATTAAATCTAAAACTGCCTCAGAAGTTTGTAATGCATTCAAGAAAATACTTGTTATGGGGCGTGTTCCTAAAAATTTACAGACAGATGATGGTAGAGAATTTTTCAATAAAGAGTTTGGAGGGTTGATGCGAAAATATTCAATTAATCACTACTCTACATATAGTGTAATGAAAGCTTCAATTGTTGAACGCTTCAATAGAACCTTGAAAGAGATTATGTGGAAAGAGTTTAGTAACAACGGAACTTATAAATGGATTGATATTTATAAAAGTTTGATTAAACAGTACAATAAGAAAAAACATGGAAAAATAAAAATGGCACCAAATGAAGTAACTCATAAGAATGAAAAGCATCTCTTGAATACTGTATATAGTAATTTGAAAATTTTCAAACCTTCACGATATAAAGTTGGAGATTACGTCCGTATTAGTAAATACAAAAACGTTTTTGAGAAGGGATACACTCCAAACTGGACAACAGAGATATTTAAAATAAGATCGATACAGAACACTTTTCCTATAACATTTTTGTTAGAAGACTATCAAGGAAATAAAATTAAAGGAGGCTTTTATAAGGAGGAAATACATAGCACACGTTTTCCGAATACATTTTTGGTTGAAAAAGTATTGAGAACTAGAGGAAATAAGGCATATGTTAAATGGTTAGGTTTCCCAAGTCAACATAATTCATGGATAAATAAAACTGAAATATTATAAAATATGCAAGCATTATTATTTCATTCACAATTGAGCATTCACCATGTCAATAACATTAGCATTAAGCGGAAACTCTTCCATTTTAAAAGCAAATTATTTCCCACCTATAATTTTAACGGATGAGTATGAATGCTCCCTAATCGACTTCCATTCATATAATTCTATTCCAAATGTAGACTACGATAATAATCTTTTCCATATTGGAGATGCAGTTATTGAAATTCCCATAGGGTCTTATGAGTTGCAAGACATTGTCGATTTCATAACTACACAATATAAAAAAAATAATTTTAATAAAACCATAATAATTGAACCAAATAATAATACTTTACAAATAGAAATAAGTTCTTCACACGACATAATTTATTTTAATCGAACGCGATCAATTGGTAAATTGCTTGGTTTTGCAGAAAAATCTTTAAAGGCAGGAGTAGTACATTTATCTAATCAACTTGTAAATATTATGAAAGTTAATGCTATACAAATTCAATGTAATATAATACAAGGAGCATACATGAATGACTCTCCAGCACATATACTTCACGAATTTGCCTTAGACGTTCATCCAGGTTATAAATTGGACGTGAACCCTAACAATCTAGTTTATCTACCAGTAAACGTTAAGGAAATAACATATCTTAAAATTTGGATTGTTGATCAAGAGGGACGTTTAATAAACTTTAGAGGTGAAGAGATAACACTAAGGTTGCATTTAAGGCCAAGACAAAAATGATAATTTATAATAAAACCACAAGAAGAAATATCAATCTGAACATTCCTACAGATACTGTTAAAGCTATAAGACCAAAGTTAACAGAAGAAAATAAAAGATTCTTAAAGCTACTTAAATTTAAAGTAAACAAAAATGTCTGATATACTTAACTTATTGGAGCAACCGCTTTCGGACGAGAGTATAACAAAAAAAGACTTTCATAGTTATGTACCATATATTCAGTCATTTAAAAACAATGATGAAATTCGAATTACCCTACAAAATCAAGACCTATATGTTTTACCTTCGGAAAGCTTTTTATTTATAGAAGGAAATATAAAGAATAGTAAAGGCGAAGAACCGTCAAATGTAAGACTGAAGAATAATTGTGTTGCATATTTGTTTGATGAAATACGTTATGAAATTAATGGAGTTGAAATTGATCGAACCCGATACTTGGGAACATGTAGTACAATCAAGAATTATGTTTCATTAAATCAATTTGAAAGCAATATGATGAGAAATGCTGGATGGTGTGTTTCTGAGGAACTAGCTATATCTAAATTCAATTTTTGCGTACCTTTAAAATTACTAATGGGATTTGCTGAAGATTTCAATAAAATTATACTGAATAGTAAACATGAACTTATTCTACTACGAAGTTCAAGTGACGCAAATGCATATTATTCAACAGATGCAAATGCAGTTCTAAGTTTATCAATTACGAACATAACATGGAGAATTCCACACGTTCAACTTTCAGATTCTAAGAAACTACAAATAATGAAGATTATTAAAGGTGGCTCTTCTTTACGTATTGCATTTCGCAGCTGGGATTGTTATTTCAATCCCACTTTTGTTGGTGGGAGGAATCACAATTGGAATGTAAAGTTATCACTGAATAGAGAGAGGCCCAGATTTATAATATTAGTTTTGGAAAATGATAATAAATATATTCATTCAGACTTAAAAAATATTAAAGTACACTTAAATTCAGACTCTTATCCATATGATGACTTGAACCTTAAATTTGATGATAATCGTTATGCAATTTTATATGATATGTATGCAAAATTTCAACAAAATTACTATATGAGGGAACCTCAACCACTTCTCACTTGTGAAGAATTCAAAAACAAACCAATCATTGTAATTGATGTGAGCTATCAAAATGAAATGATAAAGAGCGGACCTATTGATGTTAAAATAGAGTTTGAAACTAGTAAGCCGGTACCACAAAATACAAATGCCTACTGTTTGATTCTTTATGATCGATTGATGGAGTATACACCACTAACTGGAATTGTTCAAAAAATTATTTAAACACTTTATAGTAATACTTACACATTTCCCATGTACTCTATGAAATAAATAATTAATAAAGACTTTTTCAAAAAACAATATAACAATTTTTTTATTTACAAACAGTTTTTCTTATTTAAATTTAAAAATATTTCAAAATGGCACAACGTTTGCAGATAAATATAATATTTATTATTTACAATCAAATTTTCTTATTTTATATTTACAAATATTTTTAAAAATTCTATTGCATATTGGAAAATGTAGTTGATAATGAGCATTCGTTTATTAAGAAAAATAAATTTTCAAAAAACAATATAACAATTTTTTTTTATTTACAACAGTTTTTCTTACTTAAATTTAAAAATATTTCAAAATTGTACAACGTTTGCAGATAAATATAATATTTAATATTTATAATCAAATTTTCTTATTTTATATTTACAAATATTTTAAGTGTTTGCTATAAAACATTACTGTTTTTATATATAATCACTTATTATTCTAAATTTTATATTTGATTAATTAATAAATTCAAAGCATTTGAATTTGCGTTACTCCTTTCTATTTCTTTTATTAACAAATCTAATTCTACATCACCATTACCGCTTTCTAATTCGTAATGATGCCACGCATATGTGTTAATATTATTATTACTTATTCTACGTTTTGTATCTTTACAACTTAAGGCTACTTTATTTGTTTCTCTGGTTAAAATAGTATGTAATTTTGACGTAAATGTTTGCATACATGTTGTAATTTCTTGTTTTGTAAATAAAACATTTTTATATACATCTAGAGTATAATTATTTACAATGCACTTCTTAACCCCCTTTGCCTTATTAACATTTTCACCACCTTCAGTAGTGTATGAATAAACTTTTGGTGCTAGTCCAACAAATTCGGTTATAAACTTCCCCTCTGTTTCATCCTTCATCATACCCAATACCTTCTTGTTTAAGAGCGGGAAATAAAAAGGATTATTTTCTGCGTATGACGAAGTGTCAAAACGATCTTTCAAGTCATCCCTTATGTCACTATAGAAATCATCTGTTTGAATAGAATAGATAAAGGAGTCTGTATCCATATAGTTCAAATTTACTTTCTCTTCATATTTCGGTTTCATGTAGCTATAGTGGAAATCATACATTTTCCACTTTGATAGTTCTAATATGCAGAAACCTAAATAAATGGGCTTATTATAATATGTTACAGTTTTATTCATTTGTATAGCCCACATTGAGTCTGTAAATTGTGATATGCTATGAAAATTCGGTTTGGATATCAGTTCTCCTATACCTAAATGGTTGCGGTTAGTACGACTCCATTCACTACGTAAGTGTACATCTTTGCGCTTGTCAACATTTTCCATGGTTTTGCCATACACAGCATTATTTAATAATTTGAAAAAGTCTTTTTCGAATGAATTATTAGCTCTGGCTCTATACTGTGTATTTAAATCAATATATGATTTCAACCATGGTCTTTGTTTGAATTGAAGAATGCGGTAAACTTTCTCCAAAACTACACCATTACTCAAACATTGTTCCAAGGTTTTATAATGTATTATATACCTCTTTTTATTTGAAAGATCAGCTACTAATTTTTCATGTTTACTTCCGCCAATTATTTTGTTTTCAGCACAAAATGGTAAGTCATTGTGGCGATCATGACAATCAGAAGGGTAAACTAGGTCAACTT
Source organism: Tachina fera (assembly GCA_905220375.1). Classification (NCBI taxonomy): domain Eukaryota; kingdom Metazoa; phylum Arthropoda; class Insecta; order Diptera; family Tachinidae; genus Tachina; species Tachina fera. The sequence continues at coordinate 103,712,336 of LR999963.1, forward strand.
CATATATATAACCTATTTCCGAATTAGATGGAATGTCATGTGGGTGTATAAACTCATTTGTCCATGAAAAACCACCTGACGGAAGATATTCAGACATAGCCCAACCGTAAAGGTTATTTGCATCTAAGTATAAAATATACTCAGAGGGTTTTGTTTTATCATAAGTACTCAGATACTTATGATTTGCCTTACTATGTCTTTTACAGCACTGTGTAAGACCACCTCGAATGCCACGTTTGATGAAATTATACATTTCCAGATCTGTCAGAAGTTCTAACTCAATTTTTGTATGCTTTAACATTGCATCCCAAGACAGACCTGGGAGTGTATAATAATGAGGTGGATCAAGACAATGTATTTTTTTTGCAAACTTTTCGAAAGTTTTCAAAAATGTCTGTCAGCAAAAGAACATCAGTTTTAAGGTACAAACTCATGTAATCGCGTATGGTTCTACAACTAAATGTTTCCCATACTTTTTGCGCATGTAAATAGTCTTCTTCTGAACATTTTTTATTATTCAGTTCAGAAAAAAAATCATTAATTCCAGGGAGTTTTTCATCATCTAATTTGGAATATGTATCAACATACTCATATGGAAAAGTGCCTTTTCGCTTCATGAGATTAAAATCATCTTGTTGTGGGAAAAACCTTTTAACTGTTTTTAAATCTTTATCAGATAAGTTTCCAGCTAAAGTGTCTAAACTAGATGCCATAAACCTGAAAGAATCTAGAAACCTTAACTCAACATGTTTCTGCTTCTTTCCAGTGTCAATTTCATCGGAACTATATACCTCTATAGTATGAGATAAGGAAATATAACGTTCCTTAGTCAAAGGTATTACGTTTGTATTTCCTTTCACATTTAATAATTCTTTTACGAATAAATGGCAATCGTAAGAGGAGAAGTTGTGAAATAAAATTGGTATAAACTTTGACACTTTATAATTTAAATTGCACGATTTGTGTGCTGCCCCTCTATATTTACCTGAAAAATGGCAGTGATCTTTTACTTTTAATTCATTGCCTAAGGGGTTACCGCAAATATGGCAATCTCTAGCACTTTCAAAAAGTTCTTCTTCTAAAGGAGTTAAGGGGGTCATTGATAAAACATTTTCAAAATGTTTTTTGTAAATATCCCTACATTCAATAATTATAGAATTCACAAAATGTGCACCTACATTTACGTTTTCATCCCTATTTACAAAAATTTTAAACCTATCTAAACTATCATTAAAACTACACTTAATATAAAATGAATAAGCACATGGTATGTGCTTCTTAATAAAGGAATGCTCATTATCACTTACATTTTCCAATATGCATTCAAAATCTGCATATATTACGAATGGAACATCCATCTGGTTTTGGAAGTTGGTAAATTTTAACAACGCCTTGTGGGTTTCTGGCATTCTCACAACACATTTTCCACACTCTTTGGTTTTATGCACTGCCATAACCTCAGCTGAATTGGTGTGGAATAGGCACGAGTTGCATATGAGGGTGCTTATGCTGTTATGTTGAGAAATTTGTGCTGATAGTAATCTGAAATAGAAACATATTAAGTAATTAACAGTTGTAATTATAATAAATTAATAATTCATGCATATGTAATAATAATAATAATAATAATAATAATAATAATAGTAATGATAATAGAAATAAAAATTATAAATAAATACCTTGAAATATTTTTTATTAATATGTAGTGATAATTTTCACCACATGGGCTTTCCAATAATATTAAATTAATGTGGACCTCTTTTTCCAATTTTGTGATGTAAAATGGTCCAACCACTTTTTTCAGGTTGTTGTCATAGCCAAAAACATTAACGCTAATGTCAGGATTTTTTCTTTCAAACACTTTTATGTCCTTGACATCGTTTGGAAACATCATGCCTTCAAAGTTCAAACTCCTACCGCATTCCAGCGTAATGTTTGTAGCGGATATGTTTCTTATTCTATAGGTTGACGGTAGATGCATGTTCTCCGCAGTATAGAAAGCTGCTATCACAAACCATTTAAAACAATATATATCATTGTTTTGTATGTTGATGCATGCTTTCTTAAGTTCTAGTTCCACGGGTGTTTTAACGTGCAGAGATCCTGGAATTGGTGATGCTTTGCTGACGTTCAAATCCATCCATTTGATTTGGATTAAAGTCCATCCAGAATCTCGTTCCTGGAACTCAGACATCTTTGTTCTTATTGATTCTATCTGAGTCCTTAACATGTCACCTATATTATCCGCTCTTGTCAACCGAACCATTTGTGTTATATGAAACATATCGTCCTCTGGCATTGTAGGATTCGCAGGTAATTTATAGCGAGCTGTTAATTCCAAATTGAATTTTACTAGATAGTGTACAGCTAAGCTACAGTTTAGCAATTTTTCAAACATTACGCTTCCATCTCTTAAATAATTTTCTAAATTTAAGTCATTGTCACCTTTGGGGAAGCGGTAGGATTGAATTCGACAATTAAATGCACTTTTAACCAACACTATCTTGTTTCCAAAAAAATTATTGAGATTAATCCTATGATAATCTTTTCCGCAGTGGTTGAACCATTTGCTAGAATTTATATCCACATTACAAGTCTCACATCTTACAAGGGGTCCCTCCTCAAGCCGCTGAATTTTTGGCATTTTAAAATCTTCAGCAATCTTCCGTTTCGCTGCTGCTGTTGATGTGGACGGAGGATCCTGCTGTTCATCTTGGCACTCATGGATCTTAGCATGTTCTTTTTTCTCGAATGTGGTTAAAGAGACATGGCCGCAATATGTACAGGGCCTATGCACCAGTAAATGGTTATTTAACTTTAGCATACGTGAGTATGCATTTGAACAAATACTGCACTTGAAACTCATTTTTTTTTTAATATTTTTACACTGATTAATGTATATGTTATATTTATTTATTTATTTATTTAGTATAATGAAGAATTTGTTCTTTATTTACACTTTGGTTCTTCTTTGGCACTGCTTCTTTTCACTTTAATAAGAACGATCAATGAAATCGATTTATTTATTTAGTATTATGAAGAATATATTCTTTATTTACACGTTGGTTCTTATTTGGCACGTCTTCTTTTCACTTTAATAAGAACGATCAATGAAATCGATGAATGCAACTTGACTGACTAAGTTTAAAATGTTCCACGATTCGACATTTATACTAAAAACAAAATCATCAACAACAACAACGTAATACAAACAAAATATCAAGAGATAAGCTAATGCACATAAACATTGCATTTGTTCCCTCACTCCACACTCATATCCATACACACATCCACTCCTATCCATCCATACATATGTACATACATATGTACATACATACATACATACATACAATTACATACATACATACACGTGTAACGCTGACCAAATTCACTACATTTTAAACCCTTTCCTATTCCACTCACGATCGTTTACTTATAAAATCCTAACCCTTATTAACATATTTTCTATTCGCACATGCATTAACAAATCTAGTAATTCGTCTAATTTTTATGCATTTCCGCACTAAAATCTCTAACAAAACTAAATATATAATAAATAATAGAATTAACATATGCAAATTATTAAACAAAAATAGAATTAACATATGCAAATTATTAAACAAAAATAGAATTGACATATGCAAATTATTAAACAAAAATATCAACTAAAAATATCAATTAGAAATTTTATACGAACACATTACATGTGCCTTTACTAAATAACATACATATATACATACATACATACATACACATAAACATACATATGTATGTACATATTTTCCCTAAATCATCAAATACTTTCTTTTCAATCTTTCCTGCCTGCATACAAAACAAACTATTGTTAGCCGTTACCATTCTCAAAACATTCGAAAATAATACGAAAACAAATTCTAATATTTTTTGTGCTGCGGTTCGCTCTATAACAACACAAAATACATATTCAAGTTCAACTAAAATTTATGGGTACATACTTTTAAACATTAAATACAAATCCCAACTTCATTTACGGCCTGTCCTACGATGTCACCAAAATCGTTCGATCGAATTCTGCTGACATCGTGGGAAAGACCGTTAGTGTTCACCACCATAAACCAAGCATCATTGATCAAGATTTAACCAACTCATAAACCGCTACTATTTTCTCCACTACTGCTCATCCAACTCCCTTTAAGGTAAACTTATTTTGCCTTTTGTTAAGCAAAGACTCATAACCATTATTATTTCTCCACTAGTGACTCCTACACTTATTATTGTACACTAATGCTCACCCCAAAACCCATTAAGGTAAACTTATTTTGCCTTTTGTTAAGCAAAGACTCATAACCATTATTATTTCTCCACTAGTGACACCTACACTTATTATTGTATACTAATGCTCACCCCAAAACCCATTAAGATAAACTTAATTACTTTTGGGGTAAGCTCAGCCACAGTGATCAAGACTTAGCCAACTCACACACATTTTACCTCTTTACAGCACTGCCATATGACGTAAATATACTAAATTTATCCAATTCACTATCCTTTTACCCCTTTTTTCCGTCTGACTATGGCAACACTCACACCACTATTTAGCAAATACATACTCCTTTTACCATTTTCCGCCATCATATGGCAACTCTCATACCAGTATTTAGCGAAGACACAAACCTGGCTATAGATAACAGTTATCTACATTATCTATTTTAATTGCTTTCTGGGAGAACAAGCAATTCCTATATACTTATAGGCAATTTTTTTTTGTTTTGGCGATTTTTTTCAGTGTTTGGCGTTTTTTTTTAATTTTGGCGATTTTTTTTCATATAGGAAATTTTTTTTGTTTTGGCGATTTTTTTCGGTTTTTGGCGTTTTTTTAATTTTGGCGATTTATTTTCGTCATGGCGATTTTTTTTGATTTTGGCGATTTTTTTCATTCAGGCGATTTTTTTTTCATTTTTGTTTATATAAACATTTTTTTTTTGTTTTGGCGATTTTTGCGGATTTTTGTCATTGTGTGAATTTTTTTCGTTTTGACACTTTTTTCTCGTTTTGGCGATTTATTCGGTTTATGGCGTTTTTTTTTTAATTTTAGCGTTTTTTTCATTTTTGTGATTTTTTTCGTTTTGGCGATTTTTTTAAATTTTTGGCGATTTTATAATTTTCGGATTTTTTAGTTTTACCGTTTTTGAAAATTTCAACAGTTTAGCTCTTACGGTTTCCAAGATATAGCAATTTGTTAAAATTACATAGTCAAAATTGCATTAACTGATGGACCACCCTTTAATATAAATTTTTTTAATTTTAGTGTTAATTTTTGTAGCATATATAAAAATACACTAATTTTACAAATTTCAAGTGTCAATATGCATATGTACATACATAATACAATTGTATGTATATTACATGGGATTTTAAAAGTTTTCGTCACTCATTTTGAAACACCCTTTAATTTTTAGTTTTTATATATTTGTTGTTGTAGCGACCAAAGTTCTACATACACTGTCCAAATTTCAGACCCGTAGCTTTTACCGTTCCTGAGAAAATAGCCTTCTTCCTAAAACATGAAATATGTTTAATTATTAGAAAAAAAGTTAAAGTTTTCCAACCCTGGAAACGTTTTTTTAATTTGTTAAATTTTTAATTTGTTTTAATTATAAATACCAATTTTATTCATACCGAAGTATAAAATATGTTAATTTAATAAAAAAGTAATGAAAACTTGTAGTTATTTTCTATGGGAATATTGAGTATGAGTTTTCCAGCTCTGAAACCGTCGGCTCGATTTTGCTGATTTTCAATAGCAAAATTTTTCGGAAAATTTCTGACACACCAGTCCAAGAACGAAGTCTCTAGCTCTACTGGGAGCTTGGGAAAACCGATTTCACGTACAGCCAGACGGACAGACGTACATCGCTTGTTCGTCTTCCCTATGCATAAGGATCCAGAATATATATACTTTATGTGTCTCTTATTAATATTGTAGAGATTACAAACGGAATGACAAACCTATATATACCCTTTTACCATTTTTTGGTAAAGGGTATAAAAAATGGCTAAAAAATAGCTAAGCGCCATCGAATGCAAAAATCATGAACTTTATGCAAAAACAAGATGGTATTTTATATATTATTTTTTAAAGCAAATCGGGAACTTTTTTAAAGTAAATAAAAACAATAAATTGAATAATAAGTTAAATAAATTTTTTTAGGTAATCACGAAACTGCGCATTAAGTGCAAATTTTCAATACTTTGCATTACACCCTCTATTATTTTGAGCATTCTGCAGAATAGCATGATATTCAGTCTTTAAATTTTTGGGTTACTAATCCATTCCTTGCGAAATATTTGTTTACAATTTTTTTCATTTTATATTTTGTAAACTTTCATTTAAACTTTTATTTATATTTTATTTTCACTTGTGTAAAGCAAAAATTACCCTTCTTTGATTGATATTGTAAGCCACCAACTACACCCGACAACTTATATATTATTTATAATATTATTGTTACCAATCTTTCATACAAGCTCTTTCAGATTTGCAATTTTTCTGCAGCAGTTCTCATATATGGTTGAGAGTATTGAAATAGAATTGCATACACACATTTTTTATTCCTTTCTATATCTTTTTCGCACAAAAACAAAAAGTTTCTGCAACAAAAATTGCAAGTTTGAACGGGAGTTTATTGATATTAATGCCAAAAGAATAACATATTACTGTGTTGTGTTTCTATAAAATTTAATAGTTTAATAATAAATAGATGTTTTCTTTGTTGAGAGTTCAAATTTTTATAAAAAATCAAACAAACAAATTTCATGTTTGGAAAAATAGCTAGATTAAAATAAAAATTTCTAAAAAATAGCTAATAGCTAAACTCACTTTTCTTCCGGTTAAATGGGATCGAAAATGGCTAAGTTTAGCCAGAAAATGGCTAAATTGGCATCACTGGTAGAATTGTAGAATTGTATGCACTTAGTAAAATGCGAATATTCGTATTCGAATTCCCGAATATTCGGCCGTTCTTACTCGCCAAATTCAGACGAAATTAATATTTCAATTCAAATTTTTTGTAATTCTATTCTATTCAAATTCTATTTGTTATTACTTTCTGTGTATTGATTGCATCATTTTCTTCCTATGAAAGACTTTTCAGACGAAAACATTTATTGGCATAATAAGTTTAATTTTCTAAATGTAACAACATTTGACTTCTCCATTAGAAGAACAGTGAACAAATGTTGTTTTTAGCTTTTGGATAGAAAAAAAATCCACTTGCAAAAATTTTTTTTATCTGATCAAAAGCATGAGCGTGGCATCGATTTTAATTTTTCATCAAGCCAATTTTACCTATTTTGGTGCTTTGTGGCTTGCAGAATTATTTAAAATTTAAAAAAAAAATCCCAATTGGGGCCTAAAGTACCCGTGGGGTACCACCAGAAGGCATCGTCGGATCGAGCTAAAAAATTAAGACCGCATTTATGGCAGCAAACCTCATATTTTAAACAGCGACCGTATATCAATTAAAGAAAAAATTTTTGCATACATTAAAAAAGCACTTTTCAAACCTTTAAATCTCCACATTACCTTGTGTATGTGGAACAGCCAATAACTAACTTTCGCGATTTCATATACATAGCTGTGGCTTACAAAGGCTTTGCTCTTTTCACCAATTTAAAACATTTATATGTCTACAGATACATTTTTCGCTCCTAAAGGCATTAAGCAGCTCACGAAGTTTGTTAATTTTTCGCAATAGTGATGATGATGATATGAATGCGCTTTCCGGTTGACTAAAAAAAAACAGTGCTGCATAAGAATCCGTTAAGGCGAACAAAAACGTGTTTATATAAGTAGTATGAAGAAGGGGTTTCTAGATAGAAATGTGCAAAGGAAAAATGTGTATACCTTAACCCTTTAACGGTCGATGGGGTTAAATTATATTTTGTGTTATGAGGCGGCAGCGTGTTCGGTTTTGCTTAAAGTGAAGTCGTGGTGGGGGGTTCGGTTTTGCTTAAAGTGAAGTCGTGGTGGGGGGTTCAATTTTGCTTAAAGTGAAGTCGTGGTGGGGGGTTCGGTTTTGCTTAAAGTGAAGTCGTGGTGGGGGGTTCGGTTTTGCTTAAAGTGAAGTCGTGGTGGATGTTATTTTTGTTGAAGTGAAGTCGTAACATTTAATGTGTTCGTTAGAGGGTTAATACAATATGAATTAAACTACATTAGGGCGGTTTACGAAAGTGTGATTTTTTTGCTAGTATTTAATAAATAAAATTCATTTACTGCGGTATATATTAATATCCCTAATACTACTCGTATTTGTTATCATTTGTTAAAATGTTAACCACATTATTTAAAAACAAAACACTAGTATTTAATAAATAAAATTCATTTACTGCGGTATATATTAATGTCCTTAATACTATTTGTTATCAGTATAAAATGTTAACCACATTATTTAATTAAGTGTAGTGGTAATAAAATAAAATCAAATTAATAAAATATATTCATTGTTGTACTAAACTCTAAGGTGTGATTATACTTTTAGTTATTTATTCACAAAAAAAAAATTAATAAAATAAATCAAATTAAAATGGGTGGCAACTTTATTTGTGATATCTGTGGAAAAGTGTACAGCCGCAACTTTTCATTAAATAGACATATCAGGATGCATCATCATCAAGGTTATTCATTAAGGTGTACGACTTGCAACATTAATTTTTCAAGGAAACAAGATTATCTTAAACATACCCACTTAATAGAGCATCAAAATAATCAAAAGAAAGAAATTATACACTGTAAGGAGTGTAAAGAAGATGTAGTAAGGAAACTGTGGATATATCATCAACGCACAAACAAACATAAAGATAATTGTTTAAAAATTGTTGATGAAATCAATAATATAAAGTGTTTAGATGCTTGTTTCAAAAACCGTATTACTACATTTCGGTTTAAAAACAACAATATCGATAATCTAAATCCCGAATTGTTTTTCAATAACATAAAGGATAATGTAGCATGTGTTTTGAAAGATCATCTACAAAAACATACAATAACATAAAGGATAATGTAGCATGTGTTTTGAAAGATCATCTACAAAAACATACAAGTTTAAAATTTAATTTCGAATTACTCTGTGAATATATGAAGATGAAAGACGATGAAGAACCCATAATTACTATAATACTACATCAAACAAAAATGTATATTTTGTCTTTAACTAACCATATGAATGATATTGAAAGATTTTATGCAAATAAATGTGAAATAATTATGCAAAATATGGATGAGTTCCAAGAACGTGATAGTGGTTTTGCGTTAACAGAAATTAATCACCTTGATGTTAATATTAATAAATATGCATGTATAAAAGGTTCACAGTATATTTCTTTACCAACATACATATAAAAAAAAAAGCTTGTGTTAATATACAAAACAATGACGTATACTGTTTTAAGTGGGCTATAATATCAGCGCTATATCCAATAGAAAATAATAGTGTAATTTGTTCTTCGTATAACATAACCAACATTCAAGATGATATTATAGTCCTGGAAAATAATATATTATTAAATTTTAAAAATTAAAATTTCCCGCTATCTGTCAACAAAATACAGCAGTTTGAAGACAACAACCCGGGAATAAGCATAAATGTCTTTGGTCTGGAAAGATCTTTTGAAACAGATACGTATTTAGAAGTTTATAATGTGGGACCATATTATTTCTCTCAAGAAGAAACAAGTAAACATATAAATTTATTATTGATGGAAGATGAAGAACGATTCCATTATGTCTGGATAAAAAATATATCAAGGTATGTTTATCGTTATTTAAACTTATACTCAAAGTGAAATTAAACTAATTAAAAAAATGTTTCCTTTTATATTTCTTTAATTATAGATTATTAAGAAGTCAATTTACAAAACATAAAAATAAGGTGTATATTTGTAATACATGCCTCATACACTTTTACAAAGAATCATCTTTAAAGAAACATAAGGAGGAATGCAACAAAATTGTAACTATAATGCCAACCGATAAAAATTCTATACTTAGATTTAAGAATCATAAAAACCAACTAGATGTTCCGTTTGTAGTTTATGCAGATTTCGAATGTATTCTGGAATCAGTTGATATTCAAAACTCAGCTAATATTAATTGACTACAAAAGCATATTCCATTTGCATTTAGTTATTATATTAAATGTTCCTATAATTCTAGTTTAGATATACATAGAATTTATAGTGGTGAAAATGCATCAACACATTTTTTTAAAAGTTTAGTCGAGGACGCATTATATATTTATAGTAACTATTTGAGTGTAGTAATACCAATGAAACCTTTAACGGTTATACAACAAAAAAGACAAGATGAAGATATGAATTGTCATATATGCGGTGAAATCATATCTATTGGAGATAAAGTAACTGACCATTGTCATCTAACAGGTGATTATAGAGGTCCTGCACATAATATATGTAACTTATACCTGATTTACATTAAGCATTTTTTTCATGCAATTAGTTGCATGAAAATTTTTTGTTTTTCGATAGGAGGCTTAGAAGCGAAACTTATATCAAAAGATTTCCCAAAAATGCATCAGAGATTCATTCTACGTCCGTTTTTATATAACGTTCTCTTTTATATCGCTGTAATTAGAAAATAGAAAAAGTTGCGTGCAACAAAATTCATGAAATTTCATGAAAAAATGCTTAATGTAAATCAGGTATTAGAGTATCAAATTGGAAATTTTATCCCTATATTTTTTCACAACCTTTCGGCATATGATTGTCATTTATTTATAAGAGAACTTTTATCAGTAGCAGGTGATATAAAAATCATTCCTTTAAGTAAGGAATTATATGTATCCGTATCGAAGAGAATTAGTGTGAGTGAAAAACATACTATTGAGCTACGTTTTCTCGATTCATATCGTTTTATAGCATCAAGTTTAGATCAACTTGCAGGTTTCTTGTCTGATGATGATTTGAAAACTCTAAAATCGGTTTGTTTAAATGATAATGAATTTGATTTAATGAAACGTAAAGGTGTCTTTCCCTATGATTATTTGGATTCAAAGAATCGTCTCATGGAAACACAATTACCACCTCGTTCTCTCTTCTTTAATAAACTAACTGATGAAGCGTGTAGTGAAGATAATTATAAACATGCTGAAAAGGTATGGAATACATTTAGATGTACGACTCTCTTGGACTATTTACTATTATACTTGAAAGTAGATGTTTTATTACTATGTCATGTTTTTGAAAATTTCCGTAAAGTTTGCAAAAACATTTATAATTTAGATCCATGCCAATTATACTGTTCCTGGATTATCTTGGGATGCAATGTTGAAAAAAACAAGAATAGAGTTAGAACTATTAACTGACATTAACATGTCTAATTTTGTTACACGTGGTATTAGGGGAGGAATTGTTCAATGTTGTAAACGACATTCTGTAGCTAACAATAAATATGTAAGTGATTATGATTCTACTAAAGAATCGAATTATCTTATTTATTTATATGTAAACAATTTATACGGTTATGTCATGTCGCAGTACCTTCCTTATAAAAATTTTGAATGGGTTGAAAACATTGAAAATTTTAATTTTAATGCTGTGGAAGATGATTCACCATTAGGGTATATATTGGAAGTGGATTTAGAATATCCATCCACCATACACGATCATCACAATGATTTCCCATTTTGTGCAGAAAATAAAAAAAATGAACATATGAAACAGTCTAAATTAATAACGGATTTAAATGATAAAACAAAATATGTAATACACTATAGAAATCTTAAACAATGTATTAAACATGGTCTTATTCTAAAGAAAATTCATAGAATTCTTAAATTTAATCAGTCGGATTGGTTGAAAAGTTATATTGATTTAAATAATGATCATAGAACCAATGCCGAAAATGAATTTGAAAAAATTTTTTAAACTTTTAAATAATGCGGTATACGGTAAAACAATGGAAAATGTAGATAAGAGAAAAGATGTTAAAATAGTTTGTTCATGGGAGAGTAGAGGTAAGAGGTTGGGAGCTAGAGCTCTTATAGCTAAGGCAAATTTCCATAGTTTACTTAAAATTCAAGAAGAAATGATTGTCATTGAAATGAGTCGAGTGCGAACGGAATATAATAAACCAATTTATATTGGGTTTTCTGTTCTAGAATTATCTAAGTTGAAAATGTATAATTTCCATTATGAATACATGAAACCTAAATATCAGGAAAATATTTATCTGAATTATATGGATACTGATTCCTTTGTTTACGATATTAAGACATATGATCTATATAAGGATATTCTAGATGATATCATCTTACAGTTTGATACGTCTGCTTATCCGAAAGATAATGTTTTTAATATACCCTTGTTAAACAAAAAGGTTTTAGGAATGATGAAGGATGAATGTAATGGTAAAATAATTAAAGAGTTCATTGGTTTACGCGCTAAAATGTATTCAATTAAAATTGATGAAGAGGAAAAAGAAATTAAAAAAATTAAAGGAGTTAAAAAATGCGTAACCAATAGACTAACGATTAATGACTTTAGAAAATGTTTATTTGAAAAAAAATGTACTATGATTCTATGTATGTATTTAGATCAAAGATTAATGAAATATATACTCAACACATTAGTAAATTAGCATTAAGTTATTTAGATGATAAGCGATTTATTAGAGATAATAGTATTAATACATATGCATGGGGACATTATGCAATAAATAGTCAACAACCATCATCATCATATCCCAATGAAAATGTATTAACATCATCTTCAAGTGATAATATTGTACAATAGTATTAAGTGATTTTAGATTATAAGTGAATATATATAAGGTGAAAAAACAATAAATAAATAAATAAATAAAGAATATCATTAAAATATTTTAGTTTGTTTTTATTTTAAACTATAGTTATCTATTGAATAGGAATTTTAAACACAAGTAACCACAATTTGTTTTTGTGTGAATAAAATTTAATCGTGCTTGTTCTTAACCTTACTCAACTAAGTTGATATAAAATTTAATCGTTTAGAAATAAAAAAAACAAAACAAAACTTTTTTATAAATTATTTAATTTTTTTTTGAGAATTTTATAATATAATAAAAATAAATCTCATATTGAAGTATATATAATATTACTGAAGTTCATCTTTATTGATCCAAGAATTATGTTGATTGGAAAATCCCAACCATTTTACGTACGCCTGGTGCCCCTTAGTTTTAATAACATTTTCAATCAAGTATGTATTTGGAAAATGTGTCTTTAATAGTTCATGTTCATAGAATCCACCAACAATCGGATTCCTTTGATAGTCTTCCAATAAATAAATAATGGGGTTTGTGTTCTGTAAAGTACGAATTTTAAAAATTTCAGTTGTCCAGTTTGGAGTATATCCTTTTGAAAAAATATGTTTATATTTGCTAATTCGAACGTGATCTCCAACTTTTAGTTTACCAAATTTATATATTTTGGGATGATTATAGACTTGTTTTAGTATAGAACTTTCATTTTCTGTGTTAACAGACTTTGGCGTCATTCCAATTGTTCTATGCTTTTTATTATTATATTGATTAATTAAATTCTTGCATATATGTATCCATTGATAATTTCCTTGTAGACTAAAATTTTTCCACATCATTCCTTTTAGAGTTCTATTAAATCGTTCTACAATGGACGCTTTCATGATACTATATGTAGAATAGTGGTTGATATTATGTTTTATCATCAAGTTTTGAAATATTTTATTATAGAACTCTACCATTATCTGTTTGCAAGTTTTTTGGAATTCTCTTTAGCGAAAAAATAGATTGGTTATATCTTCACTACTTTTAGATTTTACGGGTACAGCCCAAGCAAACTTTGAAAATGTATCTATAACTGTTAAAATAAATCTATAGCCTTTGTTATATTTTGAGTAAACGCCCATTTCAACAAGATCTGCTTGAAAAAGATCATCAATTCCCTTGATCACCACTCGACGTCGAATGAAATTTCTACGTGCTTGCTTATAAAGCTCCTGAACCACTTCTTGTCCCTCCATTTCTAACGTCTATCTTAGATTACATCAATTTAAATGCTGCTGATATTGAATTTAAATCAAAAACGATTTACATATCTATGTTTTAATGGTTTGTAATGAGCTTCGGTTTTTCATTTAGACGTTCTTCAACTGAATCAATTTTGTAATTAAATAATGATGTCATTTCTCTTAGTGATTGATTGAGATTATTTTGTATTATACTTTGATCATGTATTAATTTACTTAAACGTGTTTCTACATTATCAAATTTTTCTGTAATCAACACGTTTTGTTGTTGTATTATTTCGTTAAAACGATCCTCCATTCCCTTAATTCTCTCCATGTACATTGTATCCAGTTGTTTCTTTATTTCACTTAAATAACTTTTCATGTAAATTTTGTTTACAGCATCGTTTTCCAATACAGGACTAGCAACATTTTTTATTCTCCGCAAGTTAAAGTTGAAATTACGATCACTATCCAAATGAATCTTGAAATGTTGATTTTGGTATCTTGCAGATTTTTCAATATAATGTCCAAACTTATCGATAGGCATTTTATGAATATGAATTGTTTGTAATTTTTTAAGTCTATTTATATAATAATTTTTGCTTCTCTCAATTCCTCAATAATTGATATAATTTCATTATTATGATTTGAGTGACCAGCTGTTGTTGATGAAATCAAAAGACGCAATCTATCAACCAATTCATTAGGATCATCCCAATAAACATAATTATGCTTTTTTCTATTCAATTTCATTAAACCTTTTCCCTTATGAATTTTCTGTTGTTTAAATAGGTTTTTAATAATCGTTGTATATTTAATTGAACGATTTCCTTTAATTTGTCCATTAATACTGTTATTTCGTTTATGGACATTAGTCATATCCAATATTTGTTTATAATTATTTAAATCTGTTTTATTATAACTGATTGGGTTCTTATAAACTAACAATTCATATAAGCCTGATGTGAAGGGCCATTTTAAATTACCTACAGTAATATTGGTTGAATTGAAAGCGATGGGTTCATTACCCAGTCTCCATATTTGATTTTTATCCTTATGAGGACCATAGGTTATATCATATATATTTAAGTTAACTTTTGATAAATTATATTGAACACTTTCATTGGGATGTATTGCAATGTTGTTATCATCATCATTGCTATCATCCTCATTATCAACATTATCATTATTATCATCATCATCATCATCATCATAGTCATCATGATCATTTTCATCATCAAATGATTGAAACGTGTTTGAACTTTTCTCGATTTTCTTGTTATTAGAGCTTGGAGAAAACGTGTTATAATCAAGCTTACTCTTTTTATATGGTGTACTGAAGGCAACTTTATTATTCTCAAGATCATGTTTAAAAGAGTTATCCGAATATTTTTCATGTTTTATAATGTTACTATTAGTTGATTGGACTAATTCTTTTAATGGTTTTGATATTGGTTTAAATGTCTTTTCCAACAAGCAAAATATTCTTATATTTCTTTTTTAAAATATTTCGAGTTTTAATAAGATTATTAACTAGATTTGTGTTCATATTTATAGATTGAATTAGAAACAGATTCAAAACAGATCAGTTTAGCAGTTAGCGGTAGATTCAAAACAGATCAGTTTAGCAGTTAGCGGTTTAATAGTTGCGAAGCTATTAGTTTAATAATTAATCTTGTACTGATTTTAAAATATCTGTAATATTTCTTTTATAGATTTATAAATATATCGAAACCTTTTCTATATCGACCATTATTCATAGGATCATCTTTGTTAATAACTAGAAAACCATATTTTTCTTTCCAACACTCGGCACATAACTTATGAAATGTTTTTAAAGTCATATCAGAACCAACATGATCATTGTAAATATGCTTAATATTCATTACATCCTGTTTAAAAATTATAATCATATTTGCATTATCGCGAATCAAGTGTTTTGGTATAAGTTTGACATAAATAAAAACTATCAATGTCTTAATGGCGACCCATACAGAAGTAAGAACGTACATGATTTTGTTTCTCATAAGCTATATCATCGTATATAAATATTGAATTCGGTTTAACTTCGTCTGGGGATAGAACATCATCATTATTAGAAAATGATGAAAAATTTATCTCCTTAATGGGTTTAATTAGACTTTCTAAGTACTTATATTTCGGTTGTTGTGTTGACTTTGAATATAAGTAAATATTTTTAAATTTCAATCCATGAGGACTTTCAATAAGACTGATCATAACATTTGTTTTTCCGCAATTTGATGGACCCACAATAAGAGCACGAATAGAATTCGGTAGTAATGAACTATGACGAATTTTATTTGATGAATCGAACTTTGATTCGATATTCTTTACATCAATCCTTTTATGTTGTTTAAAAAAACGCATTTTGAAATCTAATGATAACATAATATATAAACCAGTCTCTTTTATTTGTTTTCAATCAATTTAATTTCAATCTTTAATCGATAAAGTATCAATAGATATGACTATCATTTATAAAAAGTTATTCAGTCGCCATCCATCCTTCATTGGTAAAGGTTTTCTAAATAAAATAATTATTAAACTTCCCATTGAACTTCATCTACCCGGTTATCAATTTTGCGGACCTGGTACAAAATTAAAGAAACGTTTAGCTAGAGGTGATCAAGGAATCAATCCATTGGATACTGCTTACAGAGAGCACGATATAGCATACTTAAACAATAAAGATTTAGAGAAAAGACATATTGCTGATAGAATTTTAACTGAAAAGGCTTGGCAAAGGGTCAAAGCAAGCGATAGTAGTTTGGGTGAAAAATCAAACGCTTGGTTTGTTGCTACTGCAATGAAAGCAAAAACAAAATTCGGTATGGGTAACGTTATTAGTAAAACTAAAAAGTCGTCTCCAGTAAATACCCACAAACTATTTACACATGCATTGAAAAGTGCAAGAAAGAATATAAAAAAAGTGAAAACTTGAAAGATGCTATAAATATTTCACGAAAAGTTGTAAACAATATTTTCAAGGGGAAGAAAAAATCGATAATAAAAACACCTCGAATAATACCGCTACCAAAATCTGGAGGTTTTCTTCCACTTGCCCCTATATTTGCTGCACTGGGTGCACTTGGTGCACTTGGTGGTTTAGCTGGTGGTGTATCTGGTATTACAAAAGCAATCAATGCAGTTAAAAATGGAAAGGAACAGCTGACTGAAGCAAAACGACACAATAATACAATGGAAGCCATTGCGATGGGAAAAGGCATGTTCTTAAAACCATATAAAAAAGGTTTTGGATTATATTTAAAGCCTTATCAACAAAATTTTTAATGAAGCTACCTAAAAGAGCCCTTTCTGATGTAGACTTGAGAAAATATGCAAAACATATTCCAAATTTTAGAGGTGTGTTTATGTGCAACACTCTTCCAAGCAAACCATTTAAAAAAGAATGTGGAATAATCAATCTGGATACTTCAAAGGGACCTGGCACACATTGGGTAGCATACTGGAAAAACAACAATCAAATCGAATATTTTGATAGCTTTGGCAATTTGCAGCCACCAAAACAATTAATAAAATATTTAGGAAAAAACATTAGTTATAATTATGATAGATATCAAAATTTGAATACAATAAATTGTGGCCATTTATGTTTAAAGTTTTTGTTTTCGAAACTAAACTAAAAAGAAACTATAATTGTTTTAATAAAATATATTGATTAAGAATTTGTTTTATTTATAAATAAACATATTATTTCATTTATTAAAAAAATTTCAAAATAAATATAATTAACTAATTTTTCTAATTTCGCTTGTTAGAGGTGAGTATTCGATTAAACGATCATGAATAACTAAACAGTATGCTGATGTATTATCTGGAATTAGTTTGTTTGCTTCAGTATCAAATTCAATTCGTACATCAATAGGTCCTATTTTAACAGCCTCATTTTGATGTGAAACATCAACAACAATAAGCGGTGCATAAGTCTTATATTCATCAACATTTAATAATGGTTCAGGTTCTCGCATGTAAAAGCTTTATTGAAATTTTGCATACATATTATATAGAACAGAATACTGACCCATTTCGAAACGATTATTTAAATCATCATATGGATATGACTCTGAGTTTAGATAAACTTTTAAATTAGAGATATTGCAATGATCAAATATATTTCCTTCTTCTTTAATTTTCTCTTTTTGTAAACCAATTATAAGAAATCGTGGTCTTTCGTTTTGTGGAGAAAGCTTTACATTCCATAAAACCTTTGTAATCTTTGGTAAAACAGGATTTATATGACAGTCCCAACTTCTAAACGCAATTGGTATAGAATGTTTGCTGTTGATTATCTTAAACATTTCCAATTTTGCAAAGTCCGATAGTTGAATGTGTGGCATTTTCCATGTTATATCCAAAATTGTTAATTTCAACTGATCAGTTGCATTTGTAGAATAATATGATCTCTCATCGGATGTAGAACGTTGAAGGATAAGCTCATGTTTCGAATTTAATAGTATTTTGTTATAATCTTCAGCAAAACCCAGCAACATTTTCAGAGGTATACAACAACTAAAATGACTTTTTACTAAAGCGCAAGTTTCAGTAAGAGACCAACCAGCGTTTTTTAATACATCACTTTCAGCCTTATTCAACGATACAAAATTTTTCATGGTGGATGAAATTCCAAGTTTACGTGTACGATCAACTTCAAAACCATTAATTTCGTAACGAATTTCATCAAACAAATATGAAGCAAAGTTGTTTTTTAATTTCACATCTATAGCTGGAACCTCTTTGGTTGCTTCCTTCTTTACTATAAAACCATGAATGTAAATCATACTCTCACTTGGTAAGACGAAGAGATCCTGATTTTGAATTGCTATACGAATCTCATCGTTGTTGTTAAATGATTTTAGATATGGAGAGTAACTATGATATTCCCTTTTTACAATACTTTCATCATACATAGGTTTTTGAAGAACATTTAGTATTGCATTCATTGTTGAAGATTAAATCCCAACGATTTTAAGTATTCTGTATTAGATGAGGACAATAGTTTTTTATTTTTTATACTTTCTCGAATGTGAGTTGGTGCGGTATTGAATGGAAATCCTCTTTGCACTATGTTTTTATTGTAAATGATCATTATTCTGGTTTGAAGTGGAGTCTAAGAGTGATTTTTTCTCCTCTAAAATTTATAAGTTCACCGTCTTGATTTAAGATTCTAATCGTTATGTTGTTTATTTGTTGACAGTTGACGGGTAAATAAATAACATTTCGAGGTTTTTCGTTTATTTTATATCCTGGAGGAACATCAAGAGGAAATTCATGAATAGTATGATTCGAAGTATTATTATTAATAAATGAACCGGTTGTTAAGTTGCTTTCAATGCGTATTGTATTAACATTCGTAATATGTGTAGGTAAATCAGATTCAAATAACTTTGTAGTATTCAATGAATTAACATCTACAATCATCACTTCCAAAGATTTATCATTTTTAAGATTTTGATTAGTATTATAATAGTAAGTTGAATTTACTTCTAGTTTTCTTTTACTAAATCCAAGTAACTTTCCTATACTGTTTGGTTGTGAAAAATCTATATCCATAGATGAGGTTATTTCAGTTTTAAGTGTGTTATTAGCTTCAATTATTAGGTAAATTGATTCATCGATATCTCTTAAGCTTGAGTTTAGGAAAAAATCAATATCTTCAAGTTCGTATGAACCAACTGGAATAGTAATAACATGATTTCCTATATGAAACAAATTGTTGTAAACATCTACATTGGGTATGGAATTGAATGCTACAAAATCAATAAGTCCACAAACATAATTTGTAGACAGTTCAATTGGAGGAAAATATTCTCCAACCAAAGTTGAAGTGTTTCCGGTTAAAGAGATCGTTATTGACATTACAAGTATTCAGAATGAACTGATGATTGATGTTTATTTGAGTCGATTTAGGTGTTAAATAATAATAATCAAAAATTCCTTTTTTTATAATTTTATGTTTTCTTTATTAATATTTGATTTAATAAACTTTCTTAAGAGTATTACATTTTTTTCAGCACATATACAATATTTCCTATGATAAGAACAAACATTTATAGATTTATCATTTTTATATAATGTTTTCAAATTTGGACAATTTAGATCATCTAGGTTATAAAAATTTATTTCGTCTTTAAAAATATTTTGAATCCACTTAATTTTTTCTAATCCTTTAACATAATAAATAAAATTTTTGTCTATAACATGTGTAATATAATAGTTCATAACATTTGATAAGGTTGAATCACCATCTTTCCATTTTAATCCATGATGATGATTAGAAAGCCAGTCAATTAAAGCTTTTTCTTTTGTTGTCAACGATGAATATGGAAAAGGTGGTTTAATAATAAATGTTTGAACTTGTCAGTCGTCAATTGAAATACTCAGTTCTTTTACAATGAATTTATTGTTGAGATAAAAACCTTGTACGTCTACAACTAAAATTCTCTCCTCCGACATTGTTTAGTACTAATTAAGTGACAACGATGACTGTAGAACTTTTTTTTTTTTTTAATGCATGTTTTTTTATTTATTGTATCTTCATATATGAACTAACAATAAGTATTCAAATCTTAAATTTAATAGGCCCGACCAATGCCAGACATAACTAAGTGATAGTTGTAAATAATACATAAGTGGTGATAAGCAAAAAAAAAAAATTTTTTTTTCAATCAACTTCATTCGGAGTGTTTAGTATTAGAGCCCTTGTATCTCTCTTTTTTAAGCGGATGTGTCCAGTAAAGTTCAAGATGTTACGAGCAAGCGGATTAGGATGTGACACGAGTTTAGTTAGATATTTGCCTGCGTATTTTGCAATTTCTTCAGTCACTAGTGGCATATTTAAATCGCGATGTATATTTGAATTCTTAATGTACCATGGAGCAGATGTTATTAACCTTAAAATTTTGTTTTGTCTTCGTTGAATTCTCTCTACATTGGAAGCTGAAGCAGTGCCCCATAACTGGATACCGTAACACCATATTGGCTTTAAAAGCGACTTGTATATTAAAAGTTTGCAGTCTAGGCTGAGTGTTGAATTTCTGCCAATCAGCCAATGTACCTGAGTTAATTTTAGTTTCATTTGAGTTAACTTATAGTCAATGTGATGTTTCCATGTAAGCCGTCGATCGAGGTGTATACCAAGATATTTCACATGTGAATGTTGAGGAACAACTTGATTATTAATCCGAATGGGGGAACAAGTATCTCTTCGTAAGGTAAATGTTATATGGACACACTTTTGTTCATTTACCTTAATTCTCCATAAGTTTAACCATCGTTCTCGTGGTACCTTCATAGCGAACAGTCGATTAGCGGAATTTTTTCTTACATACCAAACTAACAAAAAATTATACAAAAAAATATTCGTAGTACATATTATTCGTAATAGGTACATAGTGACTTTAATAAATAAGCTTTATTGCTTTGACAATATTTTTTACATAGTGGAAATAACAAATACAAAAAAAGCAAACAAAAAAATATAAACAGTGACATTGAGGAATACTCTATACGAGTAACTCAAAAACAGACAAACAATCATAAATTACAAAAGCAAAAAAAACCGTAAGCAAAAAAACACAAAAAGTGCCCTTGAGGAATACTCTGTATGAGTGCCTCAAATACAAAAAAATATGAAGTGAGTTCTAACGGCAGAAATGCCTATTTTACTGTGAGTTCTGAAGCTCTTAATGAAAATAATAGAAATAATAAATCTAATGAAAGTGTTTTTTTAACGGCAAAACCAATTTTTCGTCAGCGATCAACTTCGCTTTGTCCAATGCCAAATAGTAGTGATTCATTAACATTACAATTGCCTAGTACTTCTTCATATAAGTCAGTAATATCATCCCCTTCAGGCTCGTATTCGTCACTTAATAAAGTTATCACTACAGATAACAGTATTTCAAAACCCAAGGTGCAAGTCGGTATGGACAGATATACATATAACCGTGGTAAAGCGTGGGCGAAGCCCAAATTCTTCAAAAATTTCATCCGCTCCAAAAATGTCTAGGGATAACAGCGCATCCTCAATTAATCGCCAAAACCGTTTTAAAATTTTGCAAGATGAAAACGACAAACCCGAGGCATCGTCGAATAAAACATTCAAGCCGCCACCAATCTACTTAAGGGAGAAAAATTCAAATGCCCTTATTAAAAAATTAATTTCGGTCGTTGGTGAAAATAAATTCCACATTGTCCCAATAAAACGTGGCAACATCGATGAAACAAAAATTCAAATTTATGATGAAAAGGATTTCCGCAAAATGGTTTCTGAATTTGAAACAAATAAAACAAGCTTCTACACATACCAGCTTAAGAGCGCTAAAGGCCTGCAAATCGTACTGAAGGGCATAGATTCTTATGTTGTCCCTGAAGAAATAAAAGATGCACTTGTCCTCCAGGGATTTAAGGTAAAGAATGTATCAAACATATTTAACAAAGAAAAAGTACCCCAACCCCTATTTCGTGTTGAACTGGAGCCAAATGATATACAGTTGAAAAAAACGAGACTCATCCTATTTATAGCCTTAAATACCTTTTATACAGCAAAATCACAGTTGAAGAGCCACATAAGCGTGCAGGTCCCGTGCAGTGTCATAATTGCCAAGAATATGGCCATACAAAAGCTTACTGCAATTTACCTACAGTGTGTGTTATCTGCGGTGAATTGCACGGTACTGCAAGTTGTACCAAACCAAAAGATCAAGCGGAAAAAAAATGCAGTAATTGTGGAGGTAATCACACCGCTAACTACAGAGGATGTCCTGTGTACTCTTTCGTCAAGCAGGCTATGGTGCAAAAACCTAAATTAGCTCCAGCTCAACCATTAAACGCGTACTCCGCCACTTTTGCTCAAGTGAGCCAACCAGTTACTTCACGTGTATCGTATGCCGATGCTGCTAAGGCTAGTTCTATCCCCACACAAAATATTTCACCGCCAAATAATTCAACGAATGCAAATTCAAGCTTTAACTTTAGTCGCCTTGAAGCTACTATTGAGAATCTGGTGCTAACTATAAACAACTTTACAACAAATATGACTACCATGATGCAAGAAATGCTGAGAATGCAAAATACTCTGCTTCAAGCATTAATTAACAAGCCATGAACACGTTAAAAATATGTTTCTGGAACGCAAACGGCATTCGCCAACATAAAAATGAACTTGAGCACTTCCTTACGGAAAAAAATATTGATATAATGTTGGTCTCTGAGACTCATTTGACTTCTAGAAGCCTCTTTAAAATGAATGGCTACACTTTATATGATACAAAGGACCCTAGAGGGAGAGCATGCGGTGGATCAGCAATTCTAATAAAGTCAAGACACAAGCACTATATTCTTGACAACATTTGTGAAGAACATCTACAAGCAACAAATATCTGCATTGAAAATTTTTGTACAAATTTCGTGATATCTTCAATTTACTCCCCTCCCAGATTTTCAATCACTGAGGACCAATACGAGAAGTTCTACAAATCTCTTGGACCTTGTTTCGTAGCAGCTGGCGACTACAATGCTAAGCATACGTTCTGGGGTTCGCGTCTTATTACGCCTAGAGGTAGGGCGTTGTTCAACACAATTTCAAAAATGGGCTTGGATGTTATTTCGAGTGGGGAGCCTACTTACTGGCCTACGGACATACAAAAAATTCCGGATGTTA
The DNA here is from genome assembly GCA_905220375.1 of Tachina fera. Lineage (NCBI taxonomy): Eukaryota > Metazoa > Arthropoda > Insecta > Diptera > Tachinidae > Tachina > Tachina fera. Next base: position 103,736,061 of record LR999963.1, read on the forward strand.
TAGATTTCGGCGTCATAAAAAGTCTTTCTAGGGAATTAATCCACGTTGAAGCTTCCCTAGATCTCTCGTCCGATCACTCTCCCACGATCGTTACAATCTGTAGCCCACTGAGAAGCGCTTTACCTCACCCATATGTCAAGATGATAAATCGTGTTAATTGGCTGGGATTCAAAAAATATCTTAGTAGTCATTGCACAGAAAATATTACGCTAAGATCACCCAATGATATTGAATCGAACATTGCAAATCTTAACGAGAATATTAAACAAGCTTCTGAACATGCCACTACCTCTCATCCGCATACTGGGTACAATAAAATTTATTCTACAGACGTTGAACATCTCATACGTGAAAAAAGGAGAGCTAGAAGGGAATGGCAACAGCACAGATCACCTCAACACAAAATCAGATTTAAAGAGTGCACTAAAAGACTCCAAGAGTTGCTTGCATCTGAAAAAACTGCATCTTTTAAAAATTATCTGGAAGGGCTTGATGTCACACCGGCATCTAATTACTCTTTGTGGCGCGCTGCTAAAAAGCTTAAAACACCCGTTGAGTTTAAGCCACCTCTGCGCACATCTACCGGAGGTTGGGCAAGAAGCGATACTGAAAAAGGTAACATTTTTGTTGAGCATTTAAAATCCGTTTTTACACCAAATACATGTACCGGTGTTGCTGATTTGCCGAGTGTAGTTGCTCTACCCCCTCGACCCTTAAAATTTACGATGTGTGATGTACAAAAACTAATTGCCGAGCTCAACCCGAAAAAAGCTCCCGGTATGGATGGAATTAGTAACCAGATGCTGATTAAGTTACCTCGTACTGCAATTAGAATCCTGTTATTCATTTTTAATGCCATTTTACGACTGGAGTATTATCCAGACTGCTGGAAGCTTGCCAAGGTTAAAATGATTCCAAAGACAGGTAAAGATCTTACCAAGGCTGAGTCATATAGGCCAATAAGTTTACTGTCAACAATGTCAAAGCTTTTTGAAAAGCTCCTCATGGCAAAATTGTCTTCAATTTTAACTGATAATGGGTGCATCCCGGACCATCAATTTGGTTTTAGAAGCCAGCATAGCACCATTGAGCAAACGCATAGATTGGTTCAATTTATCAGAAAAACATTTGAGGAAAAGAAATATTGTTCTGCCCTGTTTATTGACGTTTCTCAGGCATTTGATAAAGTGTGGCATGAAGGCCTGATTTTGAAATTGAAGACATACTTACCAATAAACATTCTAAATCTTTTGGAAAGTTACATTCTCGCACGAAAATTTACAGTGGTGGAAGGACACTTTATGAGTATGCCTGAAACTATCTCATCCGGTGTGCCACAGGGGAGTATACTGGGGCCATTTTTATATTTGATTTATACTTGTGATATGCCTGTGAGCAGTAGTATCCACACTTCTACATTTGCCGACGATACCGCCTGCCTTAGTATGCACGAAAACCCTGATGAGGCATCCCGAAAACTCCAGGAACACATTAGCCAGATGGAACTATGGTTAAACTTATGGAGAATTAAGGTAAATGAACAAAAGTGTGTCCATATAACATTTACTTTACGAAGAGATACTTGTTCCCCCATTCGGATTAATAATCAAGTTGTTCCTCAACATTCACATGTGAAATATCTTGGTATACACCTCGATCGACGGCTTACATGGAAACATCACATTGACTATAAGTTAACTCAAATAAAACTAAAATTAACTCAGGTACATTGGCTGATTGGCAGAAATTCAACACTCAGCCTAGACTGCAAACTTTTAATATACAAGTCGCTTTTAAAGCCAATATGGTGTTACGGTATCCAGTTATGGGGCACTGCTTCTGCCTCCAATGTGAAGAGAATTCAACGAAGACAAAACAAAATTTTAAGGTTAATAACATCTGCTCCATGGTACATTAAGAATTCAAATATACATCGTGATTTAAATATGCCACTAGTGATTGAAGAAATTGCAAAATACGCAGGCAAATATCTAACGAAACTCGAGTCACATCCTAATCCGCTTGCTCGTAATATTTTGAACTTTACTGGACACATCCGCTTAAAAAAGAGAGATACAAGGGCTCTAATACTAAACACTCCGAATGAAGTTGCTTGAAATTTTTTATTTTTTTTTGCTTATCACCACTTATGTATTATTTACAACTATCACTTAGTTATGTCTGGCATTGGTCGGGCCTATTAATTATATGTTAGATTTAAGATTTGAATACTTATTGTTAGTTCATATATGAAGATACAATAAATAAAAAAACATGCATAAAAAAATAAAAAAAAAAAAAAAAAAAGTTTAACCATAGTTCCATCTGGCTAATGTGTTCCTGGAGTTTTCGGGATGCCTCATCAGGGTTTTCGTGCATACTAAGGCAGGCGGTATCGTCGGCAAATGTAGAAGTGTGAATACTACTGCTCACAGGCATATCACAAGTATAAATCAAATATAAAAATGGCCCCAGTATACTCCCCTGTGGCACACCGGATGAGATAGTTTCAGGCATACTCATAAAGTGTCCTTCCACAACTGTAAATTTTCGTGCAACAATGTAACTTTCCAAAAGATTTAGAATGTTTATTGGTAAGTATGTCTTCAATTTCAAAATCAGGCCTTCATGCCACACTTTATCAAATGCCTGAGAAACATCAATAAACACGGCAGAACAATACTTCTTTTCCTCAAATGTTTTTCTGATAAATTGAACCAATCTATGCGTTTGCTCAATGGTGCTATGCTGGCTTCTAAAACCAAATTGATGGTCCGGGATGCACCCATTTTCAGTTAAAATTGAAGACAATTTTGTCATGAGTAGCTTTTCAAAAAGCTTTGACATTGTTGACAGTAAACTTATTGGCCTATATGACTCAGCCTTGGAAAGATCTTTACCCGGCTTTGGAATCATTTTAACCTTGGCAAGCTTCCAGCAGTCTGGATAATACTCCAGTCGTAAAATGGCATTAAAAATGAATAACAGGATTCTAATTGCAGTACGAGGTAACTTAATCAGCATCTGATTACTAATTCCATCCATACCGGGAGCTTTTTTCGGGTTGAGTTCGGCAATTAGTTTTTGTACATCACACATCGTAAATTTTAAGGGTCGAGGTGGTAGAGCAACTACACTCGGCAAATCAGCAACATTGGTACATGTATTTGGTGTAAATACGGATATTAAATGCTCAGCAAATATGTTACCTTTTTCAGTATCGCTTCTTGCCCAACTTCCGGTAGATGTGCGCAGAGGTGGCTTAAACTCAACGGGTGTTTTAAACTTTTTAGCAGCGCGCCACAAAGAGTAATTAGATGCTGGTGTGACATCAAGGCTTTCCAGATAGTTTTTGAAAGATGCAGTTTTTTCAGATGCAAGCAACTCTTGGAGTCGTTTAGTGCACTCTTTAAATCTGATTTTGTGTTGAGGTGATCTGTGCTGTTGCCATTCCCTTCTAGCTCTTCTTTTTTCACGTACGAGATGTTCAACGTCTGTAGAATAAATTTTATTGAACCCAGTATGCGGATGGGAGGTAGTGGCATGTTCAGAAGCTTGTTTAATATTCTCGTTAAGATTTGCAATGTTCGATTCAATATCATTGGGTGTTCTTAGCGTAATATTTTCCGTGCAATGACTACTAAGATATTTTTTGAATCCCAGCCAATTAACACGATTTATCATCTTGACATATGGGTGAGGTAAAGCGCTTCTCAGTGGACTACAGATTGTAACGATCGTGGGAGAGTGATCAGACGACAGATCTAGGGAAGCTTCAACGTGAATTAATTCCCTAGAAATACTTTTTGTGACGCCGAAATCTATAACATCTGGAATTTTTCGTACGTTAGTAGGCCAGTAAGTAGGCTCCCCACTTGAAATAACATCCAAACCCATTTTTGAAATTGTGTTGAACAACGCCCTACCTCTAGGCGTAATAAGACGCGAACCCCAGAACGTATGCTTAGCATTGTAGTCGCCAGCTGCTACGAAACAAGGTCCAAGAGATTTGTAGAACTTCTCGTATTGGTCCTCAGTGATTGAAAATCTGGGAGGTGAGTAAATTGATGATATCACGAAATTAGAACAAAAGTTTTCTACAAAAATATTCGTAGCTTGCATATATTCTTCACTAACATTGTCAAGGATATAGTGCTTGAGTCGTGACTTAATTAAAATTGCTGATCCACCGCATGCTCTCCCTCTAGGGTCCTTTGTATCATACATAGTATAGCCATTTATTTTGAAAAAGCTTCTCGAAGTCAAATGTGTCTCAGAGACCAACATTATATCAATATTTTTTTCCGTAAGGAAGTGCTCAAGTTCATTTTTATGTTGGCGAATGCCGTTTGCGTTCCAGAAACATATTTTTAAAGTGTTCATGGTTTGTTAATTAATGCTTGAAGCAGAGTATTCTGCATTCGTAGCATTTCTTGCATCATGGTAGTCATATTTGTTGTAAAATTATTTATAGTTTGCACCAAATTGTCAATAGTAGCTTCAAGGCGACTATAGTTAAAGCTTGAATTTGCATTCGTTGAATTATTTGGCGGTGAAACATTTTGTATAGGAATACAACTAGCCTTAGCAGCATCGGCATACGATACACGTGAAGTAACTGGTTGACTTACTTGAGCAAAAGAGGCGGTGTACGCGTTTAATGGTTGAGCTGTAGCTAATTTAGGTTTTTGCACCATAGCCTGCTTGACGAAAGAGTACACAGGACATCCTCTGTAGTTAGCGGTGTGATTACCTCCACAATTACTGCATTTTTTTTCCGCTTGATCTTTTGGTTTGGTACAACTTGCAGTACCGTGCAACTCACCGCAGATAACACACACTGTAGGTAAATTGCAGTAAGCTTTTGTATGGCCATATTCTTGGCAATTATGACACTGCACGGGACCTGCACGCTTATGTGGCTCTTCAACTGTGATTTTTCTGTATAAAAGGTATTTAAGGCTATAAATAGGATGAGTCTCGTTTTTTTTCAACTGTATATCATTTGGCTCCAGTTCAACACGAAATAGGGGTTGGGGTACTTTTTCTTTGTTAAATATGTTTGATACATTCTTTACCTTAAATCCCTGGAGGACAAGTGCATCTTTTATTTCTTCAGGGACAACATAAGAATCTATGCCCTTCAATACTATCTGTAGACCTTTAGCGCTCTTAAGCTGGTATGTGTAGAAGCTTGTTTTATTTGTTTCAAATTCAGAAACCATTTTGCGGAAATCCTTTTCATCATAAATTTGAATTTTCGTTTCATCGATGTTGCCACGTTTTATTGGGACAATGTGGAATTTATTTTCACCAATGACCGAAATTAATTTTTTAATAAGGCCATTTGAATTTTTCTCTCTCAAGTAGATTGGTGGCGGCTTGGATGTTTTATTCGACGATGCATCGGGTTTGTCGTTTTCATCTTGTAAAATTTTAAAACGGTTTTGGCGATTAATTGAGGATGCGCTGTTATCCCTAGACATTTTTGGAGCGGATGAAAGTTTTGAAGAATTTGGGCTTCGCCCACGCTTTACCACGGTTATATATCTGTCCATACCGACTTGCACCTTGGGTTTTGAAATACTGTTATCTGTAGTGATAACTTTGTTAAGTGACGAATACGAGCCCGAAGGGGATGATATTACTGACTTATATGAAGAAGTACTAGGCAATTGTAATGTTAATGAATCACTACTATTTGGCATTGGACAAAGCGAAGTTGATCGCTGACGAAAAATTGGTTTTGCCGTTAAAAAAACACTTTCATTAGATTTATTATTTCTATTATTTTCATTAAGAGCTTCAGAACTCACAGTAAAATATGCATTTCTGCCGTTAGAACTCACTTCATATTTTTTTGTATTTGAGGCACTCATATAGAGTATTCCTCAAGGGCACGTTTTGTGTTTTTTTGCTTACGGTTTTTTTGTTTTTGTAATTTATGAATGTTTGTCTGTTTTTGAGTTACTCGTATAGAGTATTCCTCAATGTCACTGTTTATATTTTTTTGTTTGCTTTTTTTGTATTTGTTATTTCCACTATGTAAAAAATATTATCAAAGCAATAAAGCTTATTTATTATAGTCACTATGTACCTATTACGAATAATATGTACTACGAATATTTTTTTGTATAATTTTTTGTTAGTTTGGTATGTAAAAAAAAATTCCGCTAATCGACTGTTCGCTATGAAGGTACCACGAGAACTTGATTCATCGAATTGAGCTTTTAATTTTTTCAAAATAATCTCATGATCATAACACAAAAGCTTTTCTTCCTTCATGAATTTATGTAAAATTTTCGAATAAAACTCGTTATTCATTATTTTCTTATTTTAACTTTTTTTTTTTTACTTATGTTAAATAAAACCTCCTATCACATTAACATCAAAGTTTATACTAACTAACTAATAGTAAATGAATTTCATCATATAAGCTAATTTATATTATTTCCATATCCAAATCATGTGTGTAATCTTGAATGTTGATTAATGTAACATCGGATCGGTACGTTGTATCATCCTCAGAAGCCACCTCAATTTCACCATTACTTAAAATTCCCTCGTATTCAACTTGACGGTATTCGAAGCATGAAATATTTAATCGACGTTTCAAGTAATTGCTGTCATATGTACAACGGATTCTCAATTTTGTATTATCTTTGTATTGAAGTTGAAAATGTCTATAAAATGGAGCCGAACTTTCAATTATTCCTGCAATATTTTTTTCTTTTTTTACTAAATCTTGCCTAAATGTTTCAATAGCTTGTTCAACAATAAAAGGTTGACTTAAAGGCGGTGGGGAGTCTTCTTGTTCTTCGTTTGATTTATTTTCTGCTTTTGTTGTTAACTCGATGTTTTTATTTAAATCATTACTATACTTTAAAAGTTTGAAATTTAGTTGTATGCTCACAGTATCATTATTCGGTAATTTTATAGCAAATTCTGTATTTTTAAGTTCATTTTCACTCAAATCAATAGGTAATGAAGCTGAAAACACTTGTATGATATAGATATATGAAAAAAATATGATAAAAATATTTTTCATTTTAGTTTTTCTTTTTAATAGATGTGTTCTTAAGTTAGCGATATATTTTTAAATGAGATGATAAGAATTGTTTCTCATATTTATATACTAATTTAATAATCATCGTATTCAAATGATTTATCAACTGAGTCGCCAGAATTATTGCTAATATACATATGTTTTATAAGTATGTAGGTATATGATTAACACTAAAAATAAATAAATGTTTTGTTTTTAAATAATGTGGTTAACATTTTATACTGATAACAAATACGAGTAGTATTAGGGATATTAATATATACCGCAGTAAATGAATTTTATTTATTAAATAATAGCAAAAAAATCACACTTTCGTAAACCGCCCTAATGTAGTTTAATTCATATTGTATTAACCCTCTAACGAACACATTAAATGTTACGACTTCACTTCAACAAAAATAACATCCACCACGACTTCACTTTAAGCAAAACCGAACCCCCCACCACGACTTCACTTTAAGCAAAACAGAACCCCCCACCACGACTTCACTTTAAGCAAAACCGAACCCCCCCCACGACTTCACTTTAAGCAAAACCGAACCCCCCACCACGACTTCACTTTAAGCAAAACCGAACCCCCCACCACGACTTCACTTTAAGCAAAACCGAACCCCCCACCACGACTTCACTTTAAGTAAAACCGAACCCCCCCACCACGACTTCACTTTAAGCAAAACCGAACCCCCCCACCACGACTTCACTTTAAGCAAAACCGAACCCCCCACCACGACTTCACTTTAAGCAAAACCGAACCCCCCACCACGAATTCACTTTAAGCAAAACCGAACACGCTGCCGCCTCATAACACAAAATATAATGGGGTCGAATTTAACCCCAAGGGGTTAAAGGGTTAAGGTATGCACATTTTTTCCTTTGCACATTTCTATCTAGAAACCCCTTATTCATACTACTTATCGTCCAGTCTTGTTAGTACCAAAGAAGTCACTTTCTAAGTCTGACCAGACTTATAGATTACAGACAAATAAACAAAAAATTAATTGCAGATAAATTCCCATTACCTAGAATCAATGATATCCTAAACCAACTTGGTAGAACAAAATATTTTTCCTGCTTAGACTTAATGTCAGGCTTCTCTAGAGACTTAACAGCTTTTTCTAACAAACAATGGTTCATACAGATTTACTAGATCACCTTATGGTTTAAAAATAGCACCCAATTCTTCTTTCAGTGGTTTAAAACCAGACCAAGCCTTTGATATATGGATGATTTGGTCGTATTGGGATGCTCCGAAAATCACATGCTTTCAAATTTAAAAAACGTTTTCAATCTATGTAGAAGGTACAATCTTAAATTACATCCTGAAAAAATTTGCATTCTTCATGATAGAAGTAACATACCTTGGTCACAAATGTACAGATAAAGGAAAACTACCAGATGATAATAAATATTCAATAATTGAAAATTATCCTACACCAACAGATGCAGACAGTGCCGAAAGATTCGTAGCGTTTTGTAACTATTACCGTAGATTCATTAAAAGTTTTTCTGAATACTCTCGGCATCTAACAAAATTATCAAAGAAAAATACACCATTTGAATGGACGAAAAAGTGCGACTCTGCATTTAAATACCTCAAAAGGGCACTAATGAGCCCTACTTTATTGCAATACCCAGATTTCACTAAAGAATTTTGCATGACAACAGATGCAAGCAAATATGCTTGTGGGACAGTTTTAACCCAAGAATATGATGGTAGACACCATCCAATAGCTTATGCATCAAAAACATTTACTAAAGGTGAGAGCAACAAATCAACAATAGAACAAGAGCTAACGGCCATACATTGGGCCATAGCACATTTCAGACCATACATTTATGGGAAACATTTTCTTATCCGCACAGATCACAGACCACTTTCTTATTTGTTTTCAAAGAAAAACCCAAGCTTCAAACTAACACGAATTAAGCTATGTACAGACGGTTGTCAGAACTTACAATATTGCCAGTAAAATGTGCTCAAAATTTCTTACAACCGTGTGAACTGACAAATTTTGTCAGATGTCTTTGCCAGAAAAAGCATTGTCAGTCCATTGCAAGACTAGCAGCTGAAAAGAAATTGTCAGACATCTTACAATCATGTGAACACATTGTAAAATTATTGCCAGATATTTGTCAGACATTTTAATATTGTCAGATGTGCAAAGTTTATGCATCTGACAATGGCATCATTGTAAGAGAATTATTTCTATGGTCAACACTGCACACGCTTGATTATAAAGAAAAAATTTATAGTAAAATATATGCAAACACAATCATTGCGATTGCTTCTTTATGGTCCATAAAGAACATAACATAACATTTGTTTTTCCGCAATTTGATGGACCCACAATAAGAGCTCGAATAGAATTCGGTAGTAATGAACTATGACGAATTTTATTTGATGAATCGAACTTTGATTCGATATTCTTTACATCAATCCTTTTATGTTGTTTAAAAAAACGCATTTTGAACTCTAATGATAACATAATATATAAACCAGTCTCTTTTATTTGTTTTCAATCAATTTAATTTCAATCTTTAATCGATAAAGTATCAATAGAAGAAAAAAAATCGTTAATAAAAACACCTCGAATAATACCGCTACCAAAATCTGGAGGTTTTCTTCCACTTGCCCCTATATTGCTGCACTGGGTGCACTTGGTGGTTTAGCTAGTGGTGTATCTGGTATTACAAAAGCAATCAATGCAGTTAAAAATGGAAAGGAACAGCTGACTGAAGCAAAACGACACAATAATACAATGGAAACCATTGCGATGGGAAAAGGCATGTTCTTAAAACCATATCAAAAAGGTTTTGGATTATATTTAAAGCCTTATCAACAAAATTTTTAATGAAGCTACCTAAAAGAGCCCTTTCTGATGTAGACTTGAGAAAATATGCAAAACATATTCCAAATTTTAGAGGTGTGTTTATGTGCAACACTCTTCCAAGCAAACCATTTAAAAAAGAATGTGGAATAATCAATCTGGATACTTCAAAGGGACCTGGCACACATTGGGTAGCATACTGGAAAAACAACAATCAAATCGAATATTTTGATAGCTTTGGCAATTTGCAGCCACCAAAACAATTAATAAAATATTTAGGAAAAAACATTAGTTATAATTATGATAGATATCAAAATTTTAATACAATAAATTGTGGCCATTTATGTTTAAAGTTTTTGTTTTCGAAACTAAACTAAAAAGAAACTATAATTGTTTTAATAAAATATATTGATTAAGAATTTGTTTTATTTATAAATAAACATATTATTTCATTTATTAAAAAAATTTCAAAATAAATATAATTAAATAATTTTTCTAATTTCGCTTGTTAGAGGTGAGTATTCGATTAAACGATCATGAATAACTAAACAGTATGCTGATGTATTATCTGGAATTAGTTTGTTTGCTTCAGTATCAAATTCAATTCGTACATCAATAGGTCCTATTTTAACAGCCTCATTTTGATGTGAAACATCAACAACAATAAGCGGTGCATAAGTCTTATATTCATCAACATTTAATAATGGTTCAGGTTCTCGCATGTAAAAGCTTTGTTGAAATTTTGCATACATATTATATAGAACAGAATACTGACCCATTTCGAAACGATTATTTAAATCATCATATGGATATGACTCTGAGTTTAGATAAACTTTTAAATTAGAGATATTGCAATGATCAAATATATTTCCTTCTTCTTTAATTTTCTCTTTTTGTAAACCAATTATAAGAAATCGTGGTCTTTCGTTTTGTGGAGAAAGCTTTACATTCCATAAAACCTTTGTAATCTTTGGTAAAACAGGATTTATATGACAGTCCCAACTTCTAAACGCAATTGGTATAGAATGTTTGCTGTTGATTATCTTAAACATTTCCAATTTTGCAAAGTCCGATAGTTGAATGTGTGGCATTTTCCATGTTATATCCAAAATTGTTAATTTCAACTGATCAGTTGCATTTGTAGAATAATATGATCTCTCATCGGATGTAGAACGTTGAAGGATAAGCTCATGTTTCGAATTTAATAGTATTTTGTTATAATCTTCAGCAAAACCCAGCAACATTTTCAGAGGTATACAACAACTAAAATGACTTTTTACACTAAAGCGCAAGTTTCAGTGAGAGACCAACCAGCGTTTTTTAATACATCACTTTCAGCCTTATTCAACGATACAAAATTTTTCATGGTGGATGAAATTCCAAGTTTACGTGTACGATCAACTTCAAAACCATTAATTTCGTAACGAATTTCATCAAACAAATATGAAGCAAAGTTGTTTTTTAATTTCACATCTATAGCTGGAACCTCTTTGGTTGCTTCCTTCTTTACTATAAAACCATGAATGTAAATCATACTCTCACTTGGTAAGACGAAGAGATCCTGATTTTGAATTGGTATACGAATCTCATCGTTGTTGTTAAATGATTTTAGATATGGAGAGTAACTATGATATTCCCTTTTTACAATACTCTCATCATACATAGGTTTTTGAAGAACATTTAGTATTTCATTCATTGTTGAAGATTAAATCCCAACGATTTTTTATACTTTCTCGAATGTGAGTTGGTGCGGTATTGAATGGAAATCCTCTTTGCACTATGTTTTTATTGTAAATGATCATTATTCTGGTTTGAAGTGGAGTCTAAGAGTGATTTTTTCTCCTCTAAAATTTATAAGTTCACCGTCTTGATTTAAGATTCTAATCGTTATGTTGTTTATTTGTTGACAGTTGACGGGTAAATAAATAACATTTCGAGGTTTTTCGTTTATTTTATATCCTGGAGGAACATCAAGAGGAAATTCATGAATAGTATGATTCGAAGTATTATTATTAATAAATGAACCGGTTGTTAAGTTGCTTTCAATGCGTATTGTATTAACATTCGTAATATGTGTAGGTAAATCAGATTCAAATAACTTTGTAGTATTCAATGAATTAACATCTACAATCATCACTTCCAAAGATTTATCATTTTTAAGATTTTGATTAGTATTATAATAGTAAGTTGAATTTACTTCTAGTTTTCTTTTACTAAATCCAAGTAACTTTCCTATACTGTTTGGTTGTGAAAAATCTATATCCATAGATGAGGTTATTTCAGTTTTAAGTGTGTTATTAGCTTCAATTATTAGGTAAATTGATTCATCGATATCTCTTAAGCTTGAGTTTAGGAAAAAATCAATATCTTCAAGTTCGTATGAACCAACTGGAATAGTAATAACATGATTTCCTATATGAAACAAATTGTTGTAAACATCTACATTGGGTATGGAATTGAATGCTACAAAATCAATAAGTCCACAAACATAATTTGTAGACAGTTCAATTGGAGGAAAATATTCTCCAACCAAAGTTGAAGTGTTTCCGGTTAAAGAGATCGTTATTGACATTACAAGTATTCAGAATGAACTGATGATTGATGTTTATTTGAGTCGATTTAGGTGTTAAATAATAATAATCAAAAATTTCTTTTTTTATAATTTTATGTTTTCTTTATTAATATTTGATTTAATAAACTTTCTTAAGAGTATTACATTTTTTTCAGCACATATACAATATTTCCTATGATAAGAACAAACATTTATAGATTTATCATTTTTATATAATGTTTTCAAATTTGGACAATTTAGATCATCTAGGTTATAAAAATTTATTTCGTCTTTAAAAATATTTTGAATCCACTTAATTTTTTCTAATCCTTTAACATAATAAATAAAATTTTTGTCTATAACATGTGTAATATAATAGTTCATAACATTTGGTAAGGTTGAATCACCATCTTTCCATTTTAATACATGATGAAGATTAGAAAGCCAGTCAATTAAAGCTTTTTCTTTTGTTGTCAACGATGAATATGGAAAAGGTGGTTTAATAATAAATGTTTGAACTTGTGAGTCGTCAATTGAAATACTCAGTTCTTTTACAATGAATTTATTGTTGAGATAAAAACCTTGTACGTCTACAACTAAAATTCTCTCCTCCGACATTGTTTAGTACTAATTAAGTGACAACGATGACTGTAGAACTGTTGATAAAGTTTAAGCTTTTAAATTATAATAAAAATTCATTATATATAATGCTTGATCCCAACTGTTATCGATAAGGGAACATTTACAGGTATCAGGTCCACAAGTTGTTTCATCGTTGGACCACACACAATTGTTATAATGATATCCAAATTTTGATTTACTTTTCTTATAAAATGCATATTCATCGAATTGAGCTTTTAATTTTTTCAAAATAATCTCATGATCATAACACAAAAGCTTTTCTTCCCTCATGAATTTATGTAAAATTTTCGAATAAAACTCGTTATTCATTATTTTCTTATTTTAACTTTTTTTTTTACTTATGTTAAATAAAACCTCCTATCACATTAACATCAAAGTTTATACTAACTAACTAATAGTAAATGAATTTCATCATATAAGCTAATTTATATTATTTCCATATCCAAATCATGTGTGTAATCTTGAATGTTGATTAATGTAACATCGGATCGGTACGTTGTATCATCCTCAGAAGCCACCTCAATTTCACCATTACTTAAAATTCCCTCGTATTCAACTTGACGGTATTCGAAGCATGAAATATTTAATCGACGTTTCAAGTAATTGCTGTCATATGTACAACGGATTCTCAATTTTGTATTATCTTTGTATTGAAGTTGAAAATGTCTATAAAATGGAGCCGAACTTTCAATTATTCCTGCAATATTTTTTTCTTTTTTTACTAAATCTTGCCTAAATGTTTCAATAGCTTGTTCAACAATAAAAGGTTGACTTAAAGGCGGTGGGGAGTCTTCTTGTTCTTCGTTTGATTTATTTTCTGCTTTTGTTGTTAACTCGATGTTTTTATTTAAATCATTACTATACTTTAAAAGTTTGAAATTTAGTTGTATGCTCACAGTATCATTATTCGGTAATTTTATAGCAAATTCTGTATTTTTAAGTTCATTTTCACTCAAATCAATAGGTAATGAAGCTGAAAACACTTGTATGATATAGATATATGAAAAAAATAAGATAAAAATATTTTTCATTTTAGTTTTTCTTTTTAATAGATGTGTTCTTAAGTTAGCGATATATTTTTAAATGAGATGATAAGAATTGTTTCTCATATTTATATACTAATTTAATAATCATCGTATTCAAATGATTTATCAACTGAGTTGCCAGAATTATTGCTAATATACATATGTTTTATAAGTATGTAGGTATATGATTAACACTAAAAATAAATAAATGTTTTGTTTTTAAATAATGTGGTTAACATTTTATACTGATAACAAATACGAGTAGTATTAGGGATATTAATATATACCGCAGTAAATGAATTTTATTTATTAAATACTAGCAAAAAAATCACACTTTCGTAAACCGCCCTAATGTAGTTTAATTCATATTGTATTAACCCTCTAACGAACACATTAAATGTTACGACTTCACTTCAACAAAAATAACATCCACCACGACTTCACTTTAAGCAAAACCGAACCCCCCACCACGACTTCACTTTAAGCAAAACAGAACCCCCCACCACGACTTCACTTTAAGCAAAACCGAACCCCCCCACGACTTCACTTTAAGCAAAACCGAACCCCCCACCACGACTTCACTTTAAGCAAAACCGAACCCCCCACCACGACTTCACTTTAAGCAAAACCGAACCCCCCACCACGACTTCACTTTAAGTAAAACCGAACCCCCCACCACGACTTCACTTTAAGCAAAACCGAACCCCCCACCACGACTTCACTTTAAGCAAAACCGAACCCCCCACCACGACTTCACTTTAAGCAAAACCGAACCCCCCACCACGACTTCACTTTAAGCAAAACCGAACACGCTGCCGCCTCATAACACAAAATATAATGGGGTCGAATTTAACCCCATCGACCGTTAAAGGGTTAAGGTATGCACATTTTTCCTTTGCACATTTCTATCTAGAAACCCCTTATTCATACTACTTATCGTCCAGTCTTGTTAGTACCAAAGAATTCACTTCCTAAGTCTGACTAGACTTATAGATTACAGACAAATAAACAAAAAATTAATTGCAGATAAATTCCCATTACCTAGAATCAATGATATCCTAAACCAACTTGGTAGAACAAAATATTTTTCCTGCTTAGACTTAATGTCAGGCTTCTCTAGAGACTTAACAGCTTTTTCTAACAAACAATGGTTCATACAGATTTACTAGATCACCTTATGGTTTAAAAATAGCACCCAATTCTTCTTTCAGTGGTTTAAAACCAGACCAAGCCTTTCTATAATTGGATGATTTGGTCGTATTGGGATGCTCCGAAAATCACATGCTGTCAAATTTAAAAAACGTTTTCAATCTATGTAGAAGGTACAATCTTAAATTACATCCTGAAAAAATTTGCATTCTTCATGATAGAAGTAACATACCTTGGTCACAAATGTACAGATAAAGGAAAACTACCAGATGATAATAAATATTCAATAATTGAAAATTATCCTACACCAACAGATGCAGACAGTGCCGAAAGATTCGTAGCGTTTTGTAACTATTACCGTAGATTCATTAAAAGTTTTTCTGAATACTCTCGGCATCTAACAAAATTATCAAAGAAAAATACACCATTTGAATGGACGAAAAAGTGCGACTCTGCATTTAAATACCTCAAAAGGGCACTAATGAGCCCTACTTTATTGCAATACCCAGATTTCACTAAAGAATTTTGCATGACAACAGATGCAAGCAAATATGCTTGTGGGACAGTTTTAACCCAAGAATATGATGGTAGACACCATCCAATAGCTTATGCATCAAAAACATTTACTAAAGGTGAGAGCAACAAATCAACAATAGAACAAGAGCTAACGGCCATACATTGGGCCATAGCATATTTCAGACCATACATTTATGGGAAACATTTTCTTATCCGCACAGATCACAGACCACTTTCTTATTTGTTTTCAAAGAAAAACCCAAGCTTCAAACTAACACGAATTAAGCTATGTACAGACGGTTGTCAGAACTTACAATATTGCCAGTAAAATGTGCTCAAAATTTCTTACAACCGTGTGAACTGACAAATTTTGTCAGATGTCTTTGCCAGAAAAAGCATTGTCAGTCCATTGCAAGACTAGCAGCTGAAAAGAAATTGTCAGACATCTTACAATCATGTGAACACATTGTAAAATTATTGCCAGATATTTGTCAGACATTTTAATATTGTCAGATGTGCAAAGTTTATGCATCTGACAATGGCATCATTGTAAGAGAATTATTTCTATGGTCAACACTGCACACGCTTGATTATAAAGAAAAAATTTATAGTAAAATATATGCAAACACAATCATTGCAATTGCTTCTTTATGGTCCATAATAATGTATACTTTCAGTTTTTACATTTAAAACAAACACAAACGATTGATATTTAACAATTTCTAACAAATGCTTTGAGTCTGGCAACGCTTAACAACAGATCTGACAATTTGTGCATATGACAACCGTGTGAACTGACAATTTTTCGACTCTCGATTTTGTCAGATGATTTTATTGCCATACAACCGTCTGGCAATAAATTGTAAGATTTTCTTACAACCGTGTGAACTGACAAGGAATATTGTACTGGCAATTTTCGATTGCTAGTAAATTGTCAGCACTTTGACAGATCTGATAATATTTTAAGATCTGACAATCGTCTGTACATAGCTTTAGACTCGATTTGGAAGAATATGACTTTACAGTAGAATATCTTAGGGGAAAAGATAACTATGTTGCCGACGCTCTATCGCGAATTACAATAAATGACCTAAAAGATATGAATAATAAAATTTGTTCTATATTAAAAGTCACGACAATACAGAAAAAAATACTAATACACTAAACGAACAGCATAAAAATAAAAATAATGATAAGCCCAGTATATATGTACCTTTACCAAACACTGACGTCAGAAAATACTATAAACTAAAGATTTCCCCGGAAGATGTTGTATGAAACGTGGAAAATCTATAGTAACATATATACAAATTAATGATTTGCTTACTAACGAGAATTTTTACTTAGGACAATTTTTCTCTAGGCTCGAAAAAGTGGCCGATAAGCACAATATATATAATTTACAAGTGGCACCTAGTGACAAAATTTTCGAATTTATCTCTATTAATGAATTTAAAATTATGGGCAAGAAAATATTAAATAAAATTAAAGTAGCGCTACTAAATAAGGTGACCCAAATTGATAATAAGAATGCCAATGCAATTCTTGAAATTATGCTGAAATATCACGATAATCCCATAGAAGGAGGACATTGTGGACTATCTAGAACATATAACTATATAGAACATATAAAGAGATACTACTACTGGAAAAATATGTCGAAAGAAATATCTTAATATGTAAAAACATGTCATAAATGTCAAACAGCTAAAACTTTAAAACAAAAGTCCAATGACTGTGACACCAACGCCAACAAAACCATTTGATACGGTTGTGGTAGACACAATAGGACCATTCCCAAAATCATTATTTGGTAATGAATACTCAATCACAATAATATGTGATTAACTAAATATTTAGTTACTATACCAATAAGAGACAAAAGCGCCAAAACTATCGCTAAGGCGATCCTGCCCAACCATTACAGACCAAATACACGTGTTTGTGTGCTTGTGTTTATGTTTATCGGCTGATGTGACGTACATGCGCAGAAAAATATTTTTTTCAATATCTGAATGCGTAATCTTGTATTCTTTGATTCATAGTATTGAAGCAACGATGAGAAAACATACATACATATGTATATGTATGAAATATAAACACTAACGAGCAATTGTGAGCTTGAATATGAATATAAACTAGCATGTGTGCTTATGAGTATGTAATATAGTTGCATACAATCATAATAGCTATGAGGAAATAAAAAACGATGACATGTTCGAAGAATAAAAACATTAATTTTGTAAGCGAATTCATATCAGATGATATAAATTCAGCTGTTAATTTCTGTTTTGTCAAATCAAAGCAAAACTTTCGGAAATATTCTGACAGCAAAATATTTTACTTTAACAAATATACAAGACGAATATACAAAGTTGCAAATCCATACCACCTGGTATCAATTCGCCTTAGCACATAATGTAAGTCCAAAATAAATGCAATAACTTTTAAAATCCTTAATTCGAACAAAACCATATACCCAGGAACACGATCCTATGCTCACATTCAACATATTCAATTAAAAAGAAACAGAGTTTTGTGTTAATGGTACGATCAAACTTTTTCTTACAAACGTTAGAAACAAATAGTCAGTAAGTTACATTGGACTCGATTTTTTGAGTAAAAGGTGCTTGTCGTATGCATAATAAAATTTGATGTATTTGCTTTTACTCACTGCTTACGTTTGATCTCATCTTGCTCAGTTTGTACTAAGTTAGGTGAGCTTGTGCTCATTTTCATGTGCATTAAAAAAAGGTTTTGCTTTCTTTTGTGAGCTCTTGCTCAAATTTTGTGGAGCCTGTCTTATAGTTGACTCGCGTACACTAAAAAGGTATTTTAGAAAATTATTGAGCGACTTCTATCTGTATCCAATATGTAAAACAAAATTTTTTCGAGCCCTTTTAAAATTTTTGGGCTTTAGGAAATTATTTCGGATTTCAGTAAGTTTTGCGAATCAGGCAATTTTAAATAAAACTTATTGCTCTTGTGCATAACTTTAATTTTTTAATTTTAATGTGATTGCAAATTTTTGAGAATTTTGCTGATATTTTGGAATTCCTCATAATTTCATCTAAACAATTTCGGATTTGTTTGCAATTTTGTGTCAATTTTCGCGATAAAAGTTATTTTAAGCCAAATCTTACCATTTTACCGATTTTTAATCCATCTGTCTATTTGATGTTACAAATTTGGTGCGAATTTTTGTAATTTTGGGAATTTTAGCAGTAAAAGTGATTGTTTACAATTTTTTGATTTTTTGCAGTTTTAATATTTTTGATAAGTATCAGACTTGGATATATTTTTGATGTTAACAAGTTCTTGCGAATTGTCGTAATTTTTGCGAGTTTTAAAATTTTAAGTTTTTTTAATTAAAAAATTTTTTGCGAATTTTTGCAATTTTTTTTGGACATGAGATTATTTTTGATTCTTAAAATCTACGTTTATTTTTTTAAAGATATTCACATTTTTGCAAAGTTTCTCGATTTACATATATGTTGTAAGCCTATTCTCAAGTTATTGCCTTTTTTTATATAATCGGTTTTGCGAGATATTTTCCATTATTTTAATCCCTTGCGAATTATTATATATTATTAAATTTTTTGTAATAAATAATGTTTTGAGCAGAAATTTTCTAAAGAAAAAACGCAACGTATTTGATCATAATTGGAAATTTTTTCGAAAAGAAAAGTATAAAACAGAATAACTAGTTTAAATACCTCAATTTTTATATTTATGAAATTGATAAATATTTATTATGAAAATGCCTGTTTTGTCAGCTTTGCCAAAAACACTTAAATTTCTTATCCTGCATACCACTTACAAATACTTCTTTTACATCTAAAATACCGTATTTTAGGCAGCAATAGCCAAATAACTTGAATTCTTTAGATAATAGTTTTTGGTAACCAAAAAATATTTTTGGTTGCTATAATTGTTATTCGTAACCAAAAAAATATTTCTCACTTAAATTGGTTACAATAACCAAAATAAAATATATCTTACGATAATGATTAAAAATTAACCAAACCAAACCAACTAACAGTAAGTATTTCATTTTAAATAAAAAAATAACAATTATTTTCGGTACCTGATTTTTTCTACTAAAAATTTAGAAACGTCGTCCGTTTGTATTGTATTATTATTATTTGATTCTACTTCTACGTCACTTTTACTTGACGACATGTTTGCATTTCAATAACCATTAGACGTTTGATCTTTCTTTGCTCAAGTAATTGCAATTGGTTTGAACTCATTTTTATGCATACGAAATTGAGCAAACGCTGTTTCTGTTTGGTCGAACTCGACTTACGAGCAATTGCTCACCTGACCCAACTCAGCGCTTTTACTCGTTTTTATGCATGAGACCCATCGTGTTCGATCATAAGTATTTAAAAAGTATACACCACCATACCCAATTTTTATAGTAAAAATACATGTGATGTTAATAAGCAAACTTCATTCTTTATATAACCACGTTTGTTATAACATAAAATAAAACTTAAAAAAAAAATTCAACCGACTTCAAAATAAGCACTCAAAAGCTACATATAATATAGATCTAGTTGTAGCGGAACGCTTATTATTAATTTTATTATTGTACAATTAACTATTGCTTATCATTCTATGTATATGCGATGTAATTATTTTGCCCTTAACTGTTTATATGTTGAGTAATATTCAATATATGTTTTCTGTCCGATTCAAATGTGTACATACCTATGTATATAAATCCTGTTGTTTCATTATTAACCAAACATACATATGTACACTCTCATTTAACATTATATATTTAAATCTTGTTTCATTATTCAAACATTCTCATTTAATATTAATATGTACTTAAATCAGAGTTCTTCAAAATCAATCATATACAATTGCGTGTGCTCTCACAATAATGAAGAGACCAATAAAAGATAATTGTATTATTTCAATGTGTATTCGCTGGTATAATGAGAGAAAATATATTACACTCAAAACGAACCACCAACACAAACATAAGTGTGAATGTATTTGTGCTTTAAAATTTTGTATTTTATTATTTAACAAACGTACATACTCTTTCGTATTTAATATCATAGTTAACTGTTTATTTCCCATTCCAATAATTTGTCACATTACTTCTTAAAAATTTTGATTATAAGAAGAGATCAGATTGTATAAATCATTCATTCCATGTTAAGCAGTCGTCAAATAAAGACCATCTTATTTTAAGCAAACCAAAGGTTTTTTATTAAAGAAAATCCCCCTTATGCAAAAAAATATTTTACTATAGCCTTAAAGTTCATATTAGTTGCCAAGCACTTTAAGGCTAACATTGCTTTGTTAAGAAATTGTATGCAAAACACAGCTTTAAATATTTTGATATTTAATAATAAATACCGGTAACACCACCGTGTTCAACAACCACTTCACAGCTTATGATGTACAAAATTGAATTAAATTTCATTCGGGTATTCAAATATTTTTTTATTTTATTAAATAAATTTTTATTTTCTTGAAGTAAAGAAACCTAATTTAAACAATATGAGCTTCTGACATGGTAGAAAACAGATAAACATTTCTATGAAGTATACGTAAAAAAATACGAGGAAGAAAGAAGAATTATCACAATTTCTTTTATTCGAATGAAATTAGTATTTTAATATCCAGCTTTTTCAAATTTGTTTTGATTGTATGTACATCACTAAAACATTTTCGTACAATTGTATTTATTTTAATATTTTTTTATGGATTTTACGATGTATTTTGAATCAGTTGGATAATTTGATGAGGTTTTCCATTACATGACAGAAATAGTAAATCTAAGCTAAGAGCTAACACTTCTAGCTTAATTTTCAGTTATAACATGAATCAATATGTGCTATATTAACAAAAATATTTGAGGTACAAAATACACATTTTCAAAATATCAACTTAAAGTAGTCTTAACAAACGTTGGTGCTTGCTTTAGAAATTTGATATAAAAAATTTTTTAGAATACAACTTTACTTAACATTGCTTTGCAAAGCTTTGTTAAGTTTTTTGCATGAGACCCTTAATACATAACCAAATATTAAATATTTGTATGTAGGCGAATATAACGCAAAGTCTGTTTGTTCAAGCCTCGTACATACTATAAATAAATAACATTATTATAAATATCTGTGGTCAATTAGGACGCTTCGCCGTCTGGTAGACCCTTTTATTTCAAATAATTAATAATAAATATTTGAGTCTTATCTGCTACATAGTTAAATAAAAGATTTTTATATATATTACCTATAGTGCCGCTTGGAGTTAGTGCCAGCAACATTGGTAACTAAGCACATATGTATGTATGTTCACATACGTATGTACATAAAAATTACTTGCAATTTTTTTTTACCGGGCATGTTCCTATGTGTTTACTACCAGTATTACTGGCACCAACTGCAAACGGCACTATAGGTAACATATGTAACATTTTTTTATTTAACTAGATCTATATTATTTGTAGCTTTTTAGTGCTTATTTTTGAAGTCGGTTTAATATTTTTTTAAAAGTTTTATTTTTATCTTTGTAGTGCATACTTTTAATAAGCAGAAGTACATTTAATTTAATACTTAACTTACACGGACGTAGCTCCGGCTACTTTTTGTTAACACATGCTTTTGAGTATTCTTTAAAGCTCAGGGTGGGTGCCAAATATAGTATTAAATTTTGTGGGGCTGGCTACGCCCACTTTTTAAAAACAAGATTGTGTATTTTTAAGAGTTCAAAGTGAGTGCCAAGTTTCGTAAATATTGGTTAAGAACAAGCACGTGAAATATTATACTAAAATGTAATAGGCGTTTCTATTGTATGGGCGTAGCAATTAGTTATCTTTCCTGTCGAGTTTCGTTGAAAACGAATAGTAATAAATATATAAATATGTAGTAAATTCAAATATGCTGACCCGAAGTACATGAAAAAGGAGGCTTAAATTGTATGAACGTGTTAACGCCCACTGTTTCAACGAAAATTTATAGCCTTGTATTATTGCAACATGTATGCCAAATTTCAATAAAATCGCTTGAGCTTAACGCTTTAGATTTGCTTTTTAAATCAAAATTTTTTTAATCACAAATTTTTTTTGGCTAGTAGTTATCTTTTCTGTTTAGTTTTGTTGGAAACGGGTAATAGTAAATACATAAATAGTACATTTAAATGTGCTGACCCGAAACACATGAAAAGGAGGCTTAAATTATGTGGGCATGTTAACGCCCCCTTTTTTTAATAAAAATTTAGGGCCTTGTTTTATTGCTACATGTGTGCCAAATTGCAATAAATCGCTTGAGTTAAACACCTTAGAATTTTTTTTAATTCTGACCTTAATGGGCGTGGCCCCGCACCCTTGTTAAAATTTTCGGATTTTCAGATTTTTTTAGGTGAGTACTCACTTAATTCTACTTGTGCACTTAGTTCTACTTGTGTACCAAATTTCAGCTCACTCGCGCAAATTTGAATTTTTATGGGCGTAGCCCGGCCCCCTGGTTAAACTTTTTGGGTTTTCAGATTTTTCTAGTTCATTGTTTACCTAGATCTACTCGTGTAACAAATTTCAGCTTTCTAGCTATAGCGGAAGTGCTTCATCAATTTGATGAGTGTCAGTGGTCAGTGAGTATGTCTTAAAATATGCACTTTTTGCACCTCCATATCTCCGGAACCTTTCATTGTAAAACTTTCAAACTTATGACATATGAGGTTACATGAATTTATTCTAGGGTAGGTTAGGTTAGCAGGCTGCTGGTAAGGAAGGAAAGTTAGAGTCCAGCTCACTTGGGTCCAGTATTATGATCCCTTTGTGCTGCCTGTAAGTTGAGAGAAGAGAGAGAGAGAAGGCATAGAATGAATGAGAAGGGTAGAATTAGAGAAGATTGTTCAGGAGGGGTGTGAGTTGAGTAGGGAGTGGGTCAAAAAATTTGGCTAGGGGGGAGGGTCAGTGATTATACCAACCACTATTCCTACTAAAGAGGCTAATATTTGTGAGCCCAATTTCCGATAACTCGGATAAGTTTCCAAAGGATATTCTGCCAAAGAGGTGCAGACGGAGATCCTCCATGGCGGGACAAAGACATATGAGATGCTGGATACTTTCTTCCTCTTCCTCGTCATTGCAACTATGGCAGTAGTCATTATGCGGGAGACCCATATGCTTAGCATGGGTTGCGAAGGTACAGTGACCAGTCAAAATGGCCACTATATCTCTTAAATGCTTCCTATTGAAGTTCATGAGATTTTTCGTTCTACGAAAGTCCAGGCGAGGCCAGAGGGTTCTCGCTATTGCACAAGTGGGCTCATTTCGCCGTTTAATTTGAGCTACTTCAAGAAAGGTACCATCAAAGCGTCTCCAGCAGGCTGAGAGCGGGAGTTCACAAAGATTGTCGATATCGACCTCTCTGATTAGGGGTCCCCTCTTTGCTAGCTCATCCGCAACTATGCTTCCTGAAAAACTCCCGTGCCCTTGCACCCAGTTTAACGAAATATTTGAGTGCTGCGCAACTCCATCCAGGGCTATACGACATTCTTGGACAAGAAATGATGTGATATACACCCCAATGAGGTAATAGGAGATTTGCTGTCAGTTAAAATATGGATATCTCTATTTGAAATTCGATGGAACCTTAGCCAGTGTGTGGCTCTTTTAATAGCAGATAACTCTGCCTGTACTATACTACATTCATTAGGGAGTCTGACGGTCATTTTAATTCCATATTCCGGAATAAAAACGCCTCCTCCAACTCTTCCCCCCTTCTTTGAGCAGTCCGTGTAGATCTGTATGGCTCCGTTCCGTGGGAAAACCCCTCTGTCAATGAAAATTGGAAATTCATATTGAAGTAGGGTTTCGGAATGCAGTAGTCTATAAGTTCCGGTATGTTATTTACTACACCTAAAATACTTGAATCTCCCCAAAGTTGGTGGTTCCATACGCCTATTGCGTTCAGTCTGACGGCGGTGCGTAGAGCTAGCTTTCTAGCTGTTAAATCCACCGGAAGCCAACCCAACATAGCGAAGAGCGCTTTAGTTGGCGTTGATCTTAAAGCACCTGTTATCATAAGTGCCATTTTACGGAGTATTCCCTTTATACGGGACTGATTACTTGCTGAGTCGATTGCTTTCCACCACACCGAAATTCCATAAAATAATATAGGTTTTATAACCATATCTAATATCCAACCGACTCCCTTAGGATTTATTCCCCATGTGGGACCGATTGCATTCCTACAGACGTACATTGCCGTTGAGGATTTTATTATCCTTGCCTGAAGAGTTTCTTTCCAGAAAAGTTTACTATCGAGGACAACACCCAGATATTTGGCTTTATCCAACAGGGTGAGGGTAATTCCATTCAGCTTTCGATGGTTGAAGTTGGGAATTTTGTATCTCCTCGAAAACAGAACTAGTTCCGTTTTCTCCGGGTTGACACTGAGGCCGCTCCGTGAGCACCAAGCACTAAACCTCTTTTAGTGCAATTTCAAGTCTCTGTGATATAGTATCCAGGTGGAACCCTGATATTGCAATCGCCACATCATCTGCGTATGCAACTGTTTTAATGTTGATGGATTTAAATTTTTTTAGCACATTATTTACTGTCACATTCCACAACAAGGGTGACAGCACACCACCCTGAGGTGTGCCTGCCTTGTTATGGCAGCTGCTCATATGTTGGAAGTGATTATTCTGCGTAGTAGTAGATTTTCAATAAGCTGATAAGTCCCCCGGTCGATCTCCAGCTCTCTAAGGGACTGAGTGATTGTCAACGGGTCAATATTATTAAAGCACCTTTTATATCCATGAAGGCTAGCATTGTATAATATTTATGCTCGAGTGATTTTTCTAAGCAACCTACAAGCGAGTGTAAGGCCGTCTCAACTGATTTGCCCTTGGTATATGCGTATTGCGAAGCCGAAAGTTGAGAGTTATCAATGATTGTTCTAATATGGACATCCATTATTCTCTCAAGGGTTTTCAGAAGAAAGGAAGTTAGGCTAATAGGTCTAAAATCCTTCGCCTTGGTATGTGAGGCCTTACCTCCTTTGGGCATAAAAATCACATTACATTTAGTCCATACACTTGGAATATATGACCATGCAGTGCATGCCTTGAATATTACAAGTAACCATGGGATTACAAAATCGTCATTACGTTGCAGATCCGCGGAAATGATACCATCCGTACCTGGGGATTTAAATGGATGGAAGCTTTTCAGAGCCCATTCTACTTTTTCCACAGTAATGTCCATGGGTAATTGTGTCTGGGCATGGGATGGGTAAGTTCATCGACTATTCCTACAGGGTTGACAGCCCTAAAAAAAGGTGTTCATTATCCTGGATGTAGCTGGGCATTGTCGCTTTCTTTGCTAGGATTTTACGCAGTCTAAAAGTCTCGGAGTAGGATTCCACTCTATTACAGAAATCTCTCCAAGTTTTGCGTTTGACGTTCCTGACTTCATTTTTAAATTTGTTTAATGAGGCTTTATAAAGTGCCCAGTTACCTGTCCTTTTCGCCGCATTGAATAATTGTCTGCAGTTTTTACGAGTTTCTGCAATACTATCAGATCACCAGGGTAGTCTCCTCTTTTTGTGTTGTACAGATGTCTTGCAGGATAAACCAGTAGCTTCTTTGAACGCATTTAAGAGTGTGTCTTCGGCTAAGTCAATATCCGCTACCTTCTCTATATTAGGAGGTTGCACAATCAAGTTTGTGAGGATTTGGCTCTGTACCTCCCACTTTGTTTTGCGTCTGTTAACGTATAATTTTGTATTCCTAATCGAAATGCTAATCGAGAATGTTATATAGTGATGATCCGAGAATGAGCAGTCCGAGGAGACCCTCCATTCCTGAACCAAGCGAGCGTGCCTCGAGTTGACTAGAGTTATGTCCAATACCTCTTGTCTATTGGAGACTACGAAAGTCAGTTCCAAACCTTGATTCAGTACTACCAGATTGTTTTCAATAATAAAATCAAAAATGCACTCACCTCTATCATTCGTATCTGAGCTGCCCCAGATCTGATGGTGCGCGTTTGCGTCAGCGCCTATTATAATAGGAATACCGTACGTCTTTGCTTCTTTCGCTACCTTTTTGGCCAGTTCGCTAAATGGGAGGTCCGTATGGTCATGGGCCATGTAGCATGACATTAGCCACCATACTGTGGATTCTCCCGTCTCCTATGCCATAGCTGTTGTGTCTTCATCACTGAAATTAGATAGAATGAAGACATTTAAGCTGATTTTCACCATGATACAGGATCGAATGTTCTTATCATTGTTACCTGATGTATGCACATACAGTAATCTGTATCCTTTTGCGCTAAGTCTAAGAACTTTGCCATTGTGAGTCTATGGTTTTTGGATAAGCGCAATATCCACACCTCCTTCTAGAATTCGGCTGGTTAATGCCGCTGAGGTTGCTTTTGAGTGGTGAAGGTTGATTTGGATTATCTCCTCAAATATCAGGATCGTAGTTGACGACGATGTCTGCGTCTGCTGGATCTGGATTCAGAAGAGCGTTTTCATCGTCTGCGAAATCAGGTCTATCCAGGAGGTCCTCAATCAGACAAGAGTCTGCTTGAGAACATCCCGAAGCGACTGAATCTGCAGGTTCAACTACGGCCTCCGTGTTGGTCTTGGCCTTGTGCTCAGTGTTGACTGTTTCAACCCTTGGGACACCTCTGTAGCAACTGGATTTTCGGGATCGGGTTTGTCATCACCCCGGTATATGCGAAGTCTAATGCCCATACACCCGTAGTACACCAGACCTTGTCTATCCCGGAGTAATTCCAAAGTTTCCTTGTTAAGCACCACGATCACCTTCCTACGAGAACCCACCGGTTCGAAAACCTTTACTACCTTCCAGTCATTGGTCGGTAGGTCCGGGTTGCCTTTCTGGAAGATGTCCAGGATCTTCGCTGGGTCGCGTGGTTCCGCTGAAATGACAGCAATTGCTCTCGGCCTGCGAGGTATTTCGCTGACCGTGACCAACTCCAGTCTCGCACCGGGCCACACTTCTCCTAGGGATTGAATTATAGTCTTTAATTTGGACGCCGTCAGCTCGTCCATGCAGGAGACGAGTTTGACATGTCCCTGGAACCAGTCTGCGTCCAAAAATTGAGGCGAATGCCCTTGATTCCTTTCACCATATTGCAGGTAGATGTCTAGTAACTTCTGACAGATCAATCCAAACTTGTCGTGATCAATTGCTCCGTCACAGCTACTGTTGTCAAGAACAGCCCTTACCAGCGGGTTACGTGCTACCTCACTGTAAGGTTTGTTTATGACCTTAGAGTCTGCCTGCTTTTGCCGCTTACTAGATGGTTGTGCCCTTAGCTGCAACGAAGGTTCCTCCCCTGAGCGTTGCCTTTTAGGCGCGGTGGCTGCTGGTGTACTTGCAGCTACTTCAGAGTTGGAGCTATCGTGTGCGGCCAAGTGAGCCTTTGCCCATGCTAGCGAGGATCTTTCTTTACTAGTTAGCTCCTTAGACGGCTTATTGCCCAACTGCTCGATATAGCGTCGCGCAGCCCGTAATTCAAAGATGGCTTTGCGCGTCAAGAAGCTTCTTTCACGTGAATCTTGTGCGTTCGATCCAGATGCAATTAGCACTGTCGGCTTAACGCTGACTGGCACATCCTTCTCGAGCAGTATCGTATGTTTTGGTGCAGTTGGAAGGGCTGGTATTTCTCCAGATGGCACACCTTTCTTTTATTGTTTTGGTGTAGTTGGCACTACCGAGGGTTTCCCGGTTGGCACACCCAGACTTGCTTTGGCTGATTTCTCAGCACTTAATTTGGCTGCAGCAGATGTGCTTAGACTGAAGTCCAAGGACTTGCTACGGGTTAACCTTGCTGTTGGCGACCCTTAAATTAAGTTCATCATAATTATTCAACTCATTAATATTAAATTCATAAACATCCAAACACATGTGTATGTATGTAAATGCATTTGCAATTATTTGTTTATAAAAAAACATAAACAATAAGTGCAATGCATTAATGGTCAGTGACCGAAGAATCATATTGCAGTCACAGCATAACTTACACCCATGCATACACATGAGTAGTCATATTACCAATAAGTTTTTTTTGTTTATTTTAACAACAGTTAATGACCACAATAAAGAACATAAGTTCAATGTTTCAATGGTCAGCGACTTTACAAATTCAGCATTTTTAGTTATTTTTTATTTTTGCCTTTCCTGACGGAAGTGCAAGGTTTGGTGTTTGATTTTTTAAAATGTTCTCAATTTTGTTCCCACGAGTATGCGCGTAACGGGTAGGACTACCCATGCAGGGACGGCGTACATAGGCTAGGCAAAAACGTTTTAACCGTCCCGTGCCCTGGCGTCGGCGTGGAGCTGTTAACGACTAGTCTTATTTAACCACTAACTAACCATTCAGGTTTTCGGCACGGCTACCATCTACCTTAACCTTACAAGTGGTTCAGTTTTGGTCCGCGGGCTCCATGCGCAGTGAAAAAACACCATAAGAAAGGAGCGACAGCATGAATACCAAGCTAGATTCATTACCTCCTATCATGAGATCCTCTTAGAAATTCATTTGGAGTAACTACCCTACACAATCTCCTTCAGAGTTGGAGGGTGGAGCATGTAGGATAGCATCTCCCAATCACAAACATTTACATGGGTGGAATGTTTTCCGTGATCAAGAGTGTCCACTAGTGGTTACCTCTCCCTTGGTTCTCCCGACCCTGACGCCTCTTTCTCAGGGCACGCCATTGTCGCTGAGATACCATAGGTGCAGTTCCACCTGCACGCAGCCTCGCCATGACAACGATCCTACGAGTTTCTGAAAAGAAAACCCGCAAATTCGTGCCAGACCCGAGACATGACAGCAATATAAATGACCACTCGTGCAGTGTCCTCCTCTATCCGCCGCCTGGGGACGCGCCCGACAGGAAACTGCTACTCCTACAGCATAGCTAGGTGCTAAACTAGCGCTGTTATTCATTGCTGTAATTATGGTTTAAATTTTATAATTTTACGATTGCAGGGAACAAAGTAAGGGGGGTGCGGGTAAAAACTGCTCGAATGGCTTCCTGTAAATATACACACTACGTGCATTGACCGGAACTTGGCCTGGCGCACTACTATGCACCTAGATGTTTATTTTTTTTGTTTTATATGCAAAGAGGTTGACATTTTTCAAACAAACAATACATACTTATACACATACTTTTGAGCATTGATGAGAATTTGATAATATATGTACACTACCTATACCCGATCTGCTTTGCGACCCCGTCCCACAATTTCTAAAAAAAATAATTCTCGAAAACTTTTTCCATAATCAATCAAGATTTTGGAAATTGGTCCACAAATGACAAATGATAATCCACATTTCGCCACCCCCATTTAAAAAAAATTGATTGGACCTCTTCCATATGCAAAAAGCATTTTGCAAATTGGTGGTCAACTTACGAAGTTATTTGGTAATTAATTATTGATGTGAGCATCAACACCCTTCCCCCTTCCCAATTACAACAAAAAATTAAATTTGCCTCTTTCATATGATAAAAAATTTTGGAAATTGGTCCACACATGATGAAGTTATTTGATATTCAGTTTTTAAAGTAAGGCACTTTGTTTGACCCTCCCCTACAATTACCAAACAAAAAAATTAGCTTACCTTTTCCATATAAAAAAAAGAATTTCTGATAAAAACAATATTTGATTATTAATTTTTGGCGTAAGAATTTTATAAAGCCACCATAATTTAAGAAAAAAAATTAAGTAACATTTTCCATATGCAAAAAAAATTTGAGAATTGGTTCACAAATGACAAAGTTATTGAAAAATAAATTTTGGGGGTAGACACCGTGACCCCCTCCCACCAATTAAAAAAAAATAGCTGACCTTTCCCATATGCAAAAAGAATTTGGACAATTGGTCCACAAACGACATAATAGTTTAATAATTTATTTTTTGGCAGGAACTTTTCACCCGCCGCCTTACAAAAAAATTTAATGGAAAACGCAAAAAGCATTTTGAAAATCGGTTGACAAATGAAGAAGTTATTTGATAATAAATTATTGGGGCGGACAATATTCGACACCCTTCCCCCTCGCCCATTTAAAAAAAAAATTGAGAGCACCTCTTCTATACGAAAAAACAATTTTGGAAATTTGTCCACATATAATGAAACTATTTGATATTCACTTCTTACATGCGAGTATTTCACTTCTCCCTCCCCCCTTCAATTTCCAAAAAAAAATTATGAAATTTGGTCCACAAATTACAAAAATATTTGATAATCAATTTTAGTGGCAAGCCTTTGCACAGTTAGCAATCCCTGCTTCACCACACCTCTAATTTAAAAAAAAATGTGGAGTTCTTCGAATAAAAATAGAATTTTGGAAATTGGTAGATTTATGACGAAGTTATTTTATATTCACTTCTTAAACGTGGACACCTTGCTTCCTTTTTTCCAACAATCATAAAAATTAGTCGATACTTTTTCATGTTCAAAATGGTTTTGGAAAATATGTCCACAAATGTCAAAAACATATGATAATCAGTTTTTGAGGGAGATATTTTGCTCCCACCTCACCAACAACTAAAAAAAATTAGTTGACCTTTTTCATATGCAAAAATAATTTTGGGTTTACAAACGACAAAGCAATTTGATAATCCATTTATAGCGGGCACACTTAAGCTATGTACAGACGATTGTTAGATCTTACAATATTGTCAAATCAGTTCACACGATTGTAAGAAAATCTTACAATTTATTGCCAGACGGTTGTATGCCAATAAATTCATCTGACAAAATCGAGAGTCGAAAAATTGTCAGTTCACGCGGTTTTCATATGCACAATTTGTCAGATCTGTTGTTCTGCGTTGCCAGACTCAAAGTATTTGTTAGAAATTGTTAAATATCAATCTTTTTTTTTGTGTTTGTGTTAAATGTAAAAATTGAAAGTATAAATTATTATGGACCATAAAGAATCAATTGCAATGATTTTGTGTATATATATTTTACTATAAATTTTTTCTTTAAAAAAAGCGTGTGCAGTGTTGCCCATAAAAATAATTCTCTTACAATGACGGCATTGTCAGATACATGAACTTTGCACATCTGACAATAATAAAATGTCTGACAAATATCTGGCAATAATTTTACAATGTGTTCACACGATTGTAAGATGTCTGACAATTTGTTATCAGGTGCTAGTCTTGCAATGGACTGACAATGCTTTTTCTGGCAAAGACACCTTTCAAAATTTGTCAGTTCACACGGTTGTAAGAAATTTTGAGAACATTTTACTGGCAATATTGTAAGATCTGACAACCGTCTGTACATAGCTTTAGCCCCCTTCTTCCCTCCCAGCATTAAAAAAAAATTTAGTGGACCTCTTCCATATACAAAAAGCATTTTGAAAATTGGTCGATAGATGTCGAAGTAAGTTTGTAGTCAATTGCAAGGGCGAGCAATTAGCTGCGACACCTCCCCCCTTAAAAAAAAACTTAGTGGACTTGTTTTAAGCAAAAATATTTTGAAAATTGGTTCACAAATGGCGGAATTTAAAAAAGTGGGCATGAAAAAAAGTAGCCTATAATATAATTCAGAGTGCCAGTTAAATTTCAAAAAGATCCGTCCAGAGGTCCGGTCTCCCATAAGGTACAAACAAACAAACAAGCAAAATATCCCCCTCAAAAACTGGTTATCAAATATTTTTGAAATTTTTGGTCCAATTTTCCAAAACCATTTTGAACATGAAAAAGCATCGACTAATTTTTTTGATTGTTGGGGAAAAATTAAGCAAGGTGTCCACGTTTTAGAAGTGAATATCATATGCTTTTTGCATATGGAAGAGATCCAACCAAGTTTTTTTTAATGGGGGTGGCGAAATGTGTCCGCAAAAAAATGGATTATCACATTACTTTGTAGATCAATTTTCAAATTATTTTTTATTTTGGAATGGGTTCACTAATAGAAATTTAGGTGAGGAGAAAGTGCTCGCCTTAAAAATTTATTATCAAATAAATTTTGTCGTTTGTGGACCAATTTCCAAAATTTTGATTGATTATAGAAAAAGTTTTCGAGAATTATTTTTTTTTGAAATTGTGGGACTGGGTAGCAAAGCACACCGGGTTAAGCAAACATTCAAATTTTCAAACAAAAAACAAACACACATTCGGTTTTATATATATAGATATGTATATATCTATAAATTGATTTTACATATGTTCATACGTAGGTATGTATGTAGGTATGAACATACAAATAAGTGTTTGGCTCCGAGGTCTTTTGTGTATAGATGTGAAATATCTTCATTTTTTTTATTTGAAATAAAAAAACATTGTTTTACTTTTTATCTGTATTTACTTTAAGGTTTATGAGGATTTTCTGTTTGAAGTAAAACTGAATTCATTAAGTTACATGCTCTATAGTTAGAGTAACTATAATTGAAATATTTCCTATATTTAATTTACATTTGCTTAAAGTTGATGCAGCCTATATAGTAAATGTTAGAAATTTTTTGGGGGTATAACATTTTTTCTAACCATCGTCATATTTCATCACCTTTTACATTTATTTTAAAACAACTTGCATTGCCTTTTAAAAATTGACAAATATTTTTAAATGAAACTGATCCAGCACCTCCAGCTTAGGCGACGATTGTTTTTAGGGTTCCGTACACCAAAGGTGAAAAAAGGAACCATATTGTTTTCGCTACGCTGTCCGTCTGTCCGTCACACGGTATTTTCTCAGGAACCGTAAGAGCTACGGATCTGAAATTTGGACAGAGTATGTAGAACCTTGGCCACTACAACAACAAATACATGAGAATTAGAAATTAAAGGGGGGTCCAAAACGAGCGACGAAAAATTTTAAAATCTCATGTAATATACATACAATTGTATTTACATATGTATATTGACACTTGAAATTTGTAAAGTTAGTGTATTTTTATATAGACTACAAAAATTCTGGTACTAAAATAAATCGCCAAATTCGAAAAAATCGTTTAAATGAAAAAAATCGCAAATATAAAAAAAACGCCAAAAACCGAAAAAAATCGCCAAACGCGAAAAATGCGCCAAAACCAAAATAATTTTTTATGTGAAAAAAATCGCCAAAATTAAAAAAAATCGCCAAAATAAAAAAAGTCGCCAGAATTAAAAAATAATCGCCAAAACGAAAAAAATCGCAAAAATTTAAAATGAACGCCAAAAACCGAAAAAAAGTGCCAAAACTAAAAATAATAGCCAAAACCAAAAAAAATCAAATTCCATAAAGTATATGAAACATTAGAATATTTATGTGTGGGAGAATTTTAAGCTCAAGTATCAAGTATGAGGTTTGCTGGTTGACACCTTGAAGTTATTCTTGTTAACGTAGACTGTGTGGTATCGCATGCAGATTTATTGATTTTTCACTTAAAAAAGGTCCTCATCACCAACAATCATACTTTTATACAACACATTCATGAGTTGGATTAATTCAAATATAATTGCAGTCTGCGAATTCATGATCTAACAGCCTTATACATATATTTCCTTAGCATGCATGCCTTAGCATGCTTCTATCGATAGTGAAGAGAGAGAGTCCGAGATGTAGTGGTGTTTCAATTAAAAATCAATACTATTACAATTTATGAATTCACTCTTTTGAACTTTTTACTCAGTAGATACATACATATGTATTTCATTAACAAAAAAAAAATCAAAATGTCTTTGCTTATAAAATTGTATAACAATAGGAATTTTTTAAATTATACATGCTTCGACATGCTTTAATTTTTTCCGTAAATTTATTTGATACTCATACATACATACATATAAGTGGCCTGCGCAAGCAGTCTTGAAATGTAAATACGTCATGTTTTTTAAATGTATTCTCGTGGCATGTATTATACTAAGCCAATAATAAATGCTGTCGTACTATAAAAGAAGCACGATGGTTGTATTGGTGTACGTGTATATGACTGTTAACAAGCGATGTCGCCAAGACGTCTTGTTTAAACAAACAATGAAAATAAGTACTGTTTATACATGTATGCTTGTTATTTTGCATATTGTACGTTTGGGTGTGTGTGTAAGATTTAGATGGTAAGATTTAATGTTTGTGTTTAAGGGAGGTTTTTTAAAGCAAGCGCACACAACTCATGTAAATGCATGTGTGCGTTTGTATGTGCGCAGAAAAATAAGAGAGCATACAAAAATTATGTAGGTATGTATGTATGTACATGCATGACGTTAGTATGCGCGTCAATTAAAAAAAAAGCACAAGCACCACAAATTCTTCAGTCTGGAAGTATTTTCTTCTTTACTCTTATACCTGCAATAAGTTAAACAAATGTAATGCCGAACACGTTGTTTAGCGTTTGTTTCAGAAGATTTCACTGTAGTAAAGCAATTGAAATTGCCCTCATGTCTTAAAAGTTCTTATAAGACGTCTTTTGCAGGTCTTTAATAGATATTTATAACTTTTTTTAAAGGAAGTACGTGGGGGACTGTACAACGTAGTAAAACATTTTCAAAAGCAAACAATAAATATCTAGACGATTTCGATAAAGAAAAACCTTCAGAATTTTTAATGTACTTAGATGCAAATAGCCTTTACGGTTGGGCTATGTCTGAATATCTTCCATATGGAGGATTCAAATGGCTATCGAGTGACGAGCTAAATCTGGATCCAAATTGGATAGATTATAATTCAAATGATGATTATGTGTATTAAGTCACTTTAAAATATCCCTCCAACTTACACGCACAATGACCTACCTTTTTGTGAGGAAAACAAAAACCTTATGAAAATAGTCAAACTAAATTAATTTATGACTTTTCTACTAAACATTCATATATTATTCACTATAATTATACCTGTATTCTAACCTCTATGGCAGTGACAAGATTATAACAAAACTGTGGTGAATGACTATTTGAATATTTTTGGTATTCTGAAAAATATTGTCATGAATAAAATATAACTAATTTGTTACCTTATGAAAAGTGCATAACAAAATAAAAATTTATTAATTTTTCTTTAAATTTACTTTTTAGGTGTAAGAATTATAGAGAAAAAAAGCGTGATTATTGAAAAATTTTCAACATCTTTTGCCAAAAAAGACAATTTCTTTGTGCATTTTTTTTGCAAAGTTAAAGGAAACTAATTTATTCACTTTTTTCAAAATAACTTTCAGGCACTTCGGAGTTTTTGCTCACAATATTTGGAAAAGTTGTAGCTAAGATAAAACTGGACATCTTTTGCGAATTTGAAAGTGTCTAGGCACACTGATAGCTCATACAGACTTTAGAAATTTCAATTTTTCGATGATAAGATTTTTGCTTTCAAAACCGTATAATCAAATACACATATCTCCACTGGCCTTCAGTAACACTTTGTGCAAAATACCCAATTTTTGATTGCATTTTTTTTTGAAATAGAACGAATATTTGGTTTTCACTTTTTTCAGCATAACTTACAAGGACTAATTAATAACTGTTCACTACCAATATTTGGCAAAGCAACAACAATGCCTTAAAATATAAATACTAAAATCTGCAACATAAGAAATGCAACAATATCAAAGAAGGGAAAAAATGTTATAGAAGTAAAAAATTAAAGGTTTTAAGTGGTCTTAGATATTGATGTGTTCACAGAATTTGTCCAGCCTTATCGTAGATACAATTTTCCCAAATATGGTTAGCAAAAAATTAGGAGTCCCTGCAAGTTATTCTGAAAAAAATTAAAAAAAAAATTTCCTTAATTTTTGCAAAAAATTTTATTTTGTTAAGAATTTTTTTATATTATTTTTTTAAATAAATAAAATTATTTTTCAATTTGAAATAAATCTCACCATAGTATGGTTAAAGCTTTTTTGAGCCTTTTAAGCTTTTTCTTATCATATGAACAGTGTGACCCTTTTAGCATTTTCACTGCTAAATTTAGCATTATTAATTTTGATTTAAGCAGCTCTGGGTCGGGGAACATCTCTCGCGTCATCGTAATTATTTCTTAAGTGCGGTCAGGCTTGTGTGTGTTGTTTGGCCTTCGAGAGTTTTTCGTCTCGCTCGCACTGGTTGACTGATCTGCCACGGATAACCGTATAATCTTGCGGTTTTTTGTGGAATTTCTTTAACAACCACGTTGCCTACTTCCTATGTGAAGGCATAGGTCGTGTACAGTCAGTCACAGAACCTTATAAAATACTGTTAATACCATCTTGGGCATATGGTCTACGTTACTCCGCCCATATTTGTGCAACACCATATTATGCAAATTTACTTTGCATTAATATGTTTAATAAATAAATAAATACATAATAATTTTGATTTAGCAGCAAATTTTTCATTTAACATTATTTTTAGCATTTTTGTATTATTTTTAAATCTTTTAAATTTTACTAAATATGTTGAATTTTTATAAGTAAAAATCTCTGCCTATCTCTATCATTGTATTCACTTTCATATAAATGCATAATAATGGCAAGAATGTAAGCAGCGGTTAAATTCACGTGAACTTAACTCTGGCAGCGCAATGCTTATTGAAAAAAAATGTCAGTGTGTGAGTGTGTACATTCAAGGTTTATTTATGATTATGATCAGGTCGTACAATGATGTGTTGTTGCGTTTTTGGCCAAACTATTTTTTTTGCATAAATAGAATAAACTTTTCAATCTACACATTAAAAACAAAATACATAACCTTTTTTAGCATCAAAATGGAAAGGTTCGTAATAGGTAAAACAAAATTGTGTTTTAGCTTAAAATCATTATAGGTACTTTTTTAGACTTCTTAAAAGAATTCAGCCGAATTATATGAATATTGATAGTGATAGCAGTAACTAAGAAGAAATTTCAAGTAAACAAATACTTACGATTCATGTCCAAACATCCACTACATATATATTTCAGAAAATATAGCAAGAAACTCATAAGCAAGAATATTAAAATAATTTAAGACATTAGGACACTATGACACTTAAGACTATCTATTGAATCCCTGAATTGTATTTTTTATCTTCCTGAATTAATTGTTATTAAATAAATTTATATGGACTTTGTTATTTTTGAATCAACTTTGTTTTATTCATGTGAACTAAAATATTTGCAGGCAAATTAACAAAAATACATATATAGTAACGAAATAATTAGTCAAAATAACATCGGTGATTTTAGCATTATTTTTAGCATTTCGAATTTTTTTTAGCATTTTTAGCATTATTTTAAGCCCCATTTAGCATTAAAATTATTTTTAGTTGTTGCCACACTGCATATGAACAATATAATATAATCACAATTTCATTTTAAAATATATAACAAGAAAATTTACAAAGCTGTGTGACAAAAAATGGTGTCACAATTTATTAGAATCTAATCTAAATAATTCGGATTCTCACTTTCAAACAATCTCCATGGTTAAAAAACTATATAGACTTGAATTCCAAGCATAGAGATAACGTTATACGCTTTAGAAAAACTTCTTCAAATGGCTCAATAATGCGGTATATGGTAAGACTATGGAAAATGTAGATAAGAGAAAAGATGTAAGAATAGCATCAAACTGGAACAGAACGAACTGTAATCATTTAAGAGCCCAAGATTGGATATCTAAGCCCAATTTGCATAGTTTGCCTATATTTTGGAAGACATGGTGGCGATTCAAATGAATAGGCTCCAGACATATTATAATAAGCATATTTAGTTAGGATTTTGTGTGTTAGAACTTTGCAAATGGAAAATGTATAATTTCCATTATGGCTACATGCAGCCTAATAACCGTATTCTAACATCTGTGACAGTGACAAAATTATAACAAAACTGAGGTGAATGATTATTTGTATATTCTTGGTATTCTGAAAAATATTGTCATGAATAAATTATAACAAATTTGGCACCTTATGAAAAGCACATAACAAAATAAAAATGTATTAATTTTCCTTATAATTATGAATGACTTGCAGCATTCTGAAAAAAAGTTAAAAAAATGTTCCTTAATTTTTGCACCAAAAAAATGTTCGAAATTATTTTTTGGCATAAGATGCTAAGGTTTGTTTGTTAGAGGGTTTTACTACCCTCTGGTATTATTATCAAACCTATGTATGACCCCGGCTCATGTCATAAAAAAATTAATTTCATTAAAAATTATTTTATTATTATTTTTTAAATTAGTTTTCAATTTGACATAAATCTCACCATAGTATATTGAAAGCTTTTTTGAGCTTTTTAAGCTTTTTCTTGTCATATGAACAACACAATATAATCACAATTTTAATTTTAAATATATAACAAGAAACTTGACGAAATTGTATGACAAAAAAATTTTTCACTATTTATTAGAATACGGTTATAAATTTAAATAAAAATTGTCACTAAACTATATGGGATAAAGACCTGCAAAAGACGTCTTATAAGAACTTTTAAGACATAAGGGCAATTTCAAACGCTTTACTACAGTGAAATCTTCTGAAACAAACGCTAAACACCGTGTTCGGCAATACATTTGTTTAACTTATTGCAGGTATAAGAGTAAAGAAGAAAATACTTCGTGACTGAAGAATTTGTGGTGCTTGTACTTTTTTCTCTCATTGACGCGTATGCTAACGTCATGCATGTACATACATACATACCTACATAATTTTTGTATGCTCTCTTATTTTTCTGCGCACATACAAACGCACACATGCATTTACATGAGTTGTGTGCACTTGCTTTAAAAAACTTCCCTTAAACACAAACATAATAATAGCTTACCATCTAAATCTTACACATACACACCCAAACGTAGAATATGCAAAATAACAAGCATACATGTATAAACAGTACTTATTTTCATTGTTTGTTTAAACAAGACATCTTGGCGACATCGCCTGTTAACAGTCATATACACGTACACCAATACAACCATCGTGCTTCGTTTATAGTACGACAACATTTATTATTGGCTTAGTATAATACAAGCCACGAGAATACATTTAAAAACATGACGTATTGACATTTCAAGACTGCTTACGCAGGCCACTAATATGGATACAATACGGACTGATGACTTCTATGCTGACATAAAAATGGACATACAGGATGAATTTGACACATCTGATTATCCTGTAGATAACATATATGGTATTCCTCGTTTAAACAAAAAAGTGCTGGGTATGATGAAAGACTGAAATTGTGGGAAAAAAATGAAGGAGTTTGTTGGGTTGCGATCTAAAATGTATTCATTTAGTGTTCAAGATCAAAATGATGTAAAGAAATGGAAGGGGGTCAAGAAAACCATTTTAGATAAGTATAGTATGGATGCCAAACGGGAAATCCCGAATCCCGATTCCCGGGATTTATAAAATTCAAACCCGGGATTTCAGTTTCGGGATTTCTTAGCAATTTTTATATAAAAACCATTTATAAATTGAAATTTTCTTTGATTTTATGATAATTTTTTATAAAATATAAAAGTCCCATACAATTTTTTACCTGCAGTTTTAACAATTTAATGACTATTCGTGGCATATTTCTTATTAATTAACAACAAGAGCAAAATAAATTAACTACTTTCACTGTTATTTTCATCAAAGGGCTACAATATACAACTAAGAATTATTTTGAAAACAAAAAGAAGCATATGAGCTTTGGAAGGGAAATAACATTTGGAAAATTCACAAGTCTGACAAATTTATTCCGTCTTATTCTATATTATGAGGGCAGTTCTGAATAAAAGCCCACGAGAAGTTTTCCCCGGGGAATAATTTCAAACAGTAGCAAATAATTGGAGGATACAAGAAATTTATTTGGAAAACTGAGAAGTTTCTTGCGGAAATTCATTCATAATTGCGGTGAATATCTATTTGTATGTCGACTACTCAACGCCATAAAAAAATTATCCCTTATCTACTTTTCAGTAACAATCGAGTACAATTAAAGCTCCTTACAATTGAAGTAGAATACAATACAAGGCAAGTGAAAACTTTTTATTGTTGGGTTAACGTAAACGTATGAAATATTTACCGAATATTGCGTTTCGTTTTTCAAAAAGTCCATAGATATGTATTTATGTTTGTTTTTGTTAAGATTATAGAAAAAATTTACATATATAGAAAACAAAAACAAATTTTCATAGATATGTAGTTATGGTATTCAGTGTACATTTTCTAATATCAAATGTGATTAATGATCTTAAAGTTTTAAAATGCACAAAACTTGTTATTAAAGTAATATTTATTAAAAAAATAATTTTTTTTACCAAAAAATTTTAGATCCCAAAATCTCGAAAATCCCGAGACTCCGAAAATCCCGGTATTCTCGGGATCGGGATTTACAAAATCCCGAATCCCGGGATTTCCAAAAATCGATCCCGATTGACATCCTTAGTATAAACACATATGCATGGTATCATTCAGCAATAGAGGAAACCAATCCTGATTATGAACTTCACATGCTATTAATGGAAATTGATAGACTTCAAGAAGAAGAAGAAAGTTAAAATATATTTATGTAATGTTAATTATTAAAATAAATGTAAATATTAATTATTAAGAAAAATTTTTACGAAAAAACAAAGAAAATATAACCAATAATAGAAAACGTATATTTTTGTGTACTATTTTTTTAATTTATTTTCCATCCTTAAATATATAATTTATGAATTTTCACATCTGTTAGAATCTTTTGTTGCATTTTTTCTGCAATCTCATAACAAAGTCGTGCTAATTCCCTTTCGTGTATTCCTTGTATTTCATTTAATTGAAGTTGTATTTCATTGAATTGAATAGATGGAACAAATCCTGATTATGAACTTGATATGTCATTATTAGAAATAGAAAAACTTCAAGAAGATGAGTAAAATATCTATACAAATTAAAGCTTCTGTAATTACTTCTCGAATTATAATTATTTAGTTTTAAGCAAAAATCATTGTGTCTATTGTAAACTATTTTTTATTTAAGATATATTGTCTAGTTATTACGATAACATACGTTTCTCTACATAATTTGATTACCAAAATTGTGTGTATTATTTGCAAGATTAGTTTTTAAATAAAACACAATAACATGAAATTAAAAAAGCACTAAAAACAAATATTTTTGTATACAGTTTTTTATTTATTATCCATTCTTAAAAAGGAAATTTTTTTTTGTAAATACAATTAATTTTTTTGTTATATCAGTTAAATAATCAATCCATTTCAACCTACAACGATTTTTGTAAATACAATTAACGAAACTGTAAGTTAAAGGAAAATCTGAAAAATATTTTCAATTAAATGTATCAACAAATAGTTTGTTGAAATTTATTTATTTTTTCAATATTTATTTTTGTTAAACTTCCAAGTTATTTCAATTAAAGTTATTGTTATATTAACAATTCGAATGGTTGAGTTTCTTTACAAATTTTGATTGTCATAATTGTTACATTGACAATGCTTTTTATTCACAATCCTCGAAACGATTTTTTGCTTGCCTGCGAAAAACACTAAATGTCTTTGGGCGGAGTTGAACCGGCAACCTCAGGACTAATAAACTAAAAAAGAAAACTATCAGCTAAAGAGCAACACTTTATTATGACTACACACAAAACATGATTACTTCTTTCTTCTACATGTGCGTATTCCGTTATGATATAAATGAAGTTCTCTTTTTCGAAGCCTGGTCAGTGATTTGGAAGCGATATTAAGAAAAATTAAATTTTTAATTTTTCTATGATAATATTTTCATCTAGGAAAAATGGTAAATAGTTACCTTTTTTAACAATTCGTTTCTTTTGATACGAATTTAAGCCCGAAACAGTGTTTTCATGTAAATTTAAAATAGCAAATAACTTTTAAATTTTAGACTAAAATTAGTTTATAAATCTCTTTAAAAAAAAAATAATTAATTAATTAAGCTTCTACATGGTTTTTTGCTCACTCTCGGCAAATTAAAAATCGATTTTTTGGAAGCAATGAAAATGTAGTTCCACTAGAATGACCTAAATTTTTTCACTTTTAAATTACGTTCCTCTTAAGAAGTTATCTTTTCATAAGCAAAATTTTCCAAACTTTATCAACTATTATAGATCATTAACTGATATAGCTTTGCAATCAGATCATAAGAATAGATGTGATAGTAATCGTGAGATCTATAAACGTGTCGGGAATATAACTAAGTTTAGGATACGTAACTTCAGGAGAAAACGTTGCTGTCGAATGTTTAGTTTGATGGACAACAAACGAATATGGCGTAACTTACGAAACATAGGTATTCTTGATAAGCGCCCCTCATTTTCTGATCATAATCTCAAGTAAATTAATAAAATTTTTATTTAGTAATCAGCTGGATTATGAAACAAACTGGGAAATTTTTAAAAATATATAAACATTTTAGCTTTATTAAAAATAAAAACTACGTCAGTGGGCATTTA
Organism: Tachina fera; assembly: GCA_905220375.1. Classification (NCBI taxonomy): domain Eukaryota; kingdom Metazoa; phylum Arthropoda; class Insecta; order Diptera; family Tachinidae; genus Tachina; species Tachina fera. Next base: position 103,779,194 of record LR999963.1, read on the forward strand.
CATTAAGTTGCTTAAAATGGTGCTTCCTTATATTATTAAACATCTACTTTACTATAAGAACAATATTTCAACATCTTCCCAATTCTTCACTGATTTAAAGTTTGCACGTATTACCCCAATACCAAAGAAAAGACAACAATTATATATACACAAATTGAGACCTATTAGTATCCTAACTATATTTTCTAAGATAATAAAAAATATTATGAAGGACCCGATTACACAATTTATTATTGCTTAAGTGAATTCCAATATGGTTTGAGATAAGAGACTGAAGCCATCAGGACTGCCCTTAATAATGGTGAAGTAACTCCCACTTTACATTGTTTCAATTGACTTGGTTAAAGCCTTTGACCAAATACGGAGCATTCACTGCTTATTAATAAACTTAGTTTCAACTACATGCTTTCTACATCTGCTGCAGTCTCACAAAAATATGTATGAATATATTATTCTATTTCTAAATGATATATTTAATTCTCTATGTTTTTGCAACCTTTCACCTTTGCAGATGACTACAATTGTGTTGGTCAGGAGAGCCTGAGTTTAATGATTTCCTACAGGAAACGATTAATAATGATTAGCACGCATTTAATATATGGATGGTCGCTAATAACATTCACGTTAACCCAAGAAAAACTAAAGTTATTGTTTTTAAATCCAAAAGGAATGAACTAAACTTAAAAATGTGTATGTGGATCTACGATTGAGTTTGTTAACAAAATGAAATATCTTGGTATGTTAGTTGATGATAAACTATCGTTTGAACCTCATATTAACAACATATCATATCGCAATATGCCCATTAGTGTTAAGAAGCTATTTACCATGCTCTATTAATGTCACAAATTAATTATTGCATTGAAGTCTTCTCAGGATGTAATACCAGTAATATAAAAAAAATCAAAGCTATTGTATATAAGGCATTAGATTTTTGTATGGAGTAAGATTAAGAGGTCACGTTTTTGATCACGTTAAGAATTTTCTAAATTTTTCGTTTTATGATTATTTATTTATTTATTTGTTTAATATCATTAAGTTTCATAGGCCATTGCACATTTTGCAACTGACCTCTTTTACTAAATCAGTCAGAAACCTTCCAATGGTTATCCCTGGTGTACGCAACACTGCCACCACTCTTTCAGCAAGCCTATGGAGCTGTTTACACAAGAACTTGAGGTGTTTTGCAATGTCACTACCTAATTTCAAACGACGTCTTGTTGACTATTTTAACAATATTGATCGCTAACTACACGGCGCTACAGTGAAAATATACTTGGAAAGTGACCTAGTGTAATTTGTAGGCATTATTAAGTACATCATAAATCAATTTTTAAAAGTTCGGAAACAACCCCAAATTTCGGAGTTATTCCGAAAAAACTATTTTCGGGTAGGTCCGAGTACTTATGAACACGTAACTCAGTTGATTTTAATCCGATCTTAAATTTTTGAACGCTTTATGAAAAACAAAGAATAGATCTTTCCATTTTATGCTATATTAATTAATTATTGGTAGTAATTTTCGTAATAACATCTGCAACTTTTTTTTATGTTTTTTTTAACTGAGTTCTTTTTTTTATAATTTTTTCTATAAAAGCAGATGTATTTGTATAAAAAATTTTAAATAGAATTTTATAACAAATAAAATGAACTTTAGTTTTTTTAAATCGGACAATATTTGTGAAAGTTATTAAACTTTATTTAAATTTAAATAGCGGAAAAAAATTTAAGTGAGAATAATTTTTTTTATACTGAGATAACAAAAGAGATAAATTAAATACTTTAGTTAAGTTGCAATGCTCTTTATGTTTTTGTTTTAATTTTGCCGTTAGATATTTTGACATTTATTTATTACTTGAGTGCATTGCATTTGATAATGCAGAATTTAATATACCCTTCACTATTCTGAAGTAAATTTTAAACATAAAATATACTATAAGGGAAGTATTTTCAATTTCCTTTTCTTTTTGAAATTATAATAAATTTAATTTTTATGTAAGTATATAGATTTGAAACAATGTTTTAAAATTTTTTGTAAGCATTTTATGTCGATTATAACTTTTGTGGTAAATACAAACTGTAATAAATGAATACGTAATGACAAAACATACACACCTAAAGTAGAGGGTGTATAAGAAATAAATTGTGTACTATTTTAAAAATAAAGTGTTACTATTTGAAATTTGTGAAAAGATTAGTGTTACTTAAATATTTAAATTAAAAAAGTAAGTTTGTGTTATTTTTTATCTTTAATAAAAAAATATAATGTGGATTTTAACTTCTATTTCAGTGTGTATCACACACGTAATAATTTTTGTTTTATCTGTGGCTTATTCGCTGACAAAAAACATCGATTAGATTTTAAAAATAATAAAGCCTTAGTTACTTCTTTTAATGCCTTTTTTAAGTGTTCGTATGTTTTTAGCAAATGGTATGAACCCGAATGTGTTTGCATAACCTGCTCAATTGCACTTAAACAATGTAAGTCTAAAAATTTTATAAACCAACCTTTACCATTCTCTGCTCCAATGGTTTGGCATCGTCAATTTTTCATAAACCAGAAGATTGTTACTTCTGTCAAACAAACGTTGTTGGTTATAAGTACAAAAACCGTGATCGTATTAATTATGCCAATGTGTTAACTGTATCCAAGCCAAATATAATCAAACATAATGCAAGTACGACTGAAGAAGAACATGAATCCTGGGAAGAAAAGTCTGCAGACATGGAATGTGAGCAGACATTTGTTGCACAATCGGTGGAACCCCATTTAGTGACAAATGAAGATTTTCATGATCTTGAGATTTGAAACTATCATGGAGACAAACGGAGATGTTATCGTCTCGACTAAAACAGTGGAATATCACTAAAAGTGACTTTAAAGTAACATTTGCAAGAGACAATCCCCAAATACAGTTTGAGCAGATTTTTAAAGATGACAATGATAATAACAACCTTGTATATTGCTCAGATGTAGATGAGTTATTTCATTGTCTGAATTACCAACATCAACCGAACGACTGGAGATTATTTTTGGACGGCTCGTGTAAAAGAAATATTTTTTTGTTATTCAAAAACCATTAACATAATTTTTAGGTTTGAAAGCAGTTTTATTACACAACGAGAATCAGTTGCCCTCAGTGCCTATAGCATACGCTACTAACATGAAAGAGTCGTATGCAACAATGGAAAATATACTGGATTTAATATGTTATAAAAAGTATCAATGGCAAATAGTTTCAGATCTAAAAGTTCTGACAATTTTATTCGGAATGCAAGGAGGCTATACTAAATTTCCTTGCTATATTTGCGAATGGGACAGTCGTGGGAAAGACCAATACAAGCAAAAAAAGTGGCCACCAAGAACAATTTTTCAAATTGGCAAGAAAAACGTCTTAAAAATTCCACTAGTGAGTACCGAAAAAATAATTTTGCCACCATTACACCTCAAAGTGGGATACATGAAGCAGTTCGTGAAACGCCTGGATAGGGAAAGCGATGCCTTTTTACACTTAAAATCTGTTTTCCTAAGAATAAGTGAAGCAAAAATAAAAGAAGGTACAAATGTTTATTGATTTCTAAACATAATTGTATTATTTTTTTATTTTTAGGTATTTTTGTTGGTCCTCAAATCCGCAAAATCATGTTTGACGAAGAATTCACAACGAAAAAAGATAATGGAGAAGCTTCATTAGTTTATGTGAGAATTTTTTGGGAAATAAGAAAAGTGAAAATTATATTGATATTGTAAAAGAATTTCTGGAGGCTTATGCAGAAATGGGATGCAGAATGTCCATTAAAGTTCATTTCCTGCATGCACTTTTAGATTTTTTCCCAGAAAACCTAGAACAATTCAGTGATGAGCAAGGCGAACGATTTCACCAGGACATTTTGGATATCGAAAGACGCTTCGAAGGAAAAAGCCAAGTAAGAATGATTTCAAATTACTGCTGGTCACTTAAGAGAGAAACAGACGATTTGATGTACAAGCGAAAGAGGTCTAGCAAGCACTTTTAATCATATATTCTTAATTTCTAAATAAAATAATTTGAATACTGTTATTTTAAAATATTTATATAATCATATCATTATAAGATTAAAAAAATAAAGAAAATGTAGTAGCTATTGACAAATATTTGTAAAAGCAAAATTTTTAACTTTTGAAAAAACTTAATAACTTTTTTACTTTTTACTCGATTTTATTTATTGAAAGCTGGTTTAACTCAGAACTAAATTAGCTTTAATTAAATATATACATAAGGGTATGTTTTTGAACAATCTAATTTAAAAAAATGGCGCCAAAGTTGAAAAACCTAGAAAAAATAAAATTAAAATCAGATATAATTGAAAATATCACTGCAAAAAGTTAATATATACCAATAATATATATATATATTTAGAAAAGCACATTTTTCTTCTTTCTGAAACCATTTAAAACTTGTAAATTCGATAAAAATCAACTGAGTTACGTGTTCATAAGTACTCGGACCTACCCGAAAATAGTTTTTTCGGAATAACTCCGAAATTTGAGGGTGTTTCCGAACTTTTAAAAATTGATTTATAATCTACTAAATAAGGTCTATAACCTACACTAGGTCCCTTTTCAAGTATAAAAAAAGTACTCATTTGTAGCAGCGTGTTATCGTAAGGGCCTCATATTTTTCTATTTTCTTTATTTTCTTAGCATTTTATTATATTTTAATGATAGGTGATTACAGTAATTAACGGTGATGATGGGATGGAAACTTTGGTTTGAGTTTGTGAAACTGGATGTATAATTGTAAATATTTTTAATGATGAGTTGCATTTTTATATGAGTTGTATTTGTTTTTTTATGATTGTAATACAATATTTAGTATTGGTCAAAAGGATATATATATATTATAAATGGATAAATAAATAATAATAATAAAAATAAATTTTTTTGAATTCAATTATGTTTGTATTATAAATATTTTAGGAAGTTACTGATAGCCTTACTGCCCATCGTATACATAATACGAAAAACGATTCTACAAAAATACATTATCGTAATTCAGCAGGAGATAATATTCTAACGGTTGGAAAGAAAGAGTTTAATCATGCAGATCATCAATTAAAATTTAAGGAGGCCTGGGTAAGTTTTTTTTTAAATAAATTTAAAATATCTGTTATGCTTCGTTTATATAAATTTAGTTGAAAAAATTTGATCGAGAGCTCGAACCCATGAAAGAATTTTTAGTAGAATTTCCAATTAATTTTCCGCCATCGTATCCTTATGAAGAGGATCCTGAAAGGCCAACATATTACATGCCAACTCGTTGTCCATCCTGGTGTGATCGTGTCTTAATGAGTATCCAAGCAAAGGAAATAATTCAAAAAACGGAATCACCAAATGAATATAATATAATGGGTGAAGAGGTCTGCATGGGTGATCATAAGGTATTTGATTTATTCCAGTTATTGTATTCACTGAAATATATATTGAATTGTTGTAAAGTTCATGAAATTTTTTCTCTTCTTTTGTTTTTTGCGGCAATTTTAGCCAGTTTATTTAAATATTCGAATAAAACCAAATCAAGGTACTTATAGATGTTGTAAATGTTTTTTATTAAATGCAAATAACAACAAATCAACATCACATCAAATCCCAGCGGAAGCTATCGCTTCATTATGTGGCTCTTCAAAACAAGATAATATTCCAAGAGAACTTCTATTATTTTGCCCTTATAAAAGTAAAATATATAATCAAATATTGCTTGAATATAAAGATCTAAATAAAAATACCAATAATGAAGATGAAAAGGATGAAAAATTTCAGACATTTATAGGGAAATTGTCTGAAAAATTCGGAACGTGTCGATATTGTGAAAACAATGGAAATTATAACGAAACAGTAATAGCTAAATATCCTCCTGTTAGCATTAATATTATAGATTCGGACAACACTCAAGTTTGCTCCGGTAAAAATTCACTTGTTAATTATTCCGAAGATGGTAGCCTCTGTTCCGAATGTCAAAATATTATCAAAAGTCACCAAACAAAACCTATAAACAGGCTTATTTCGAAACGTCTACAGCTCACTAATAACATTATTGTAAATAACATTGGCACACAGCACCTTAGTAATTTTTTCGAAACATTGCCAAATCCAAAAGATCCATACACACCTGAAAGCGCTGAGTCACATTCTCCATATTACGAACTAGCTAGTTTTCCTACAACATCCAGTAACAGTAGAAGTGCTGCTATGGACTCTGGTCAACAACAACCCTTGTCAAATGAGAATGCTAAATGCTATGAACGCAGCTGTAAACAGTTGGGGTACGTTATCAATTGCAATGACAATAGTAAAAAGCAACCGAGAAGTATTGTATCACCTGTACAACTAAAATCTCGACTAGAGGACTTGCAGAAGAAATCTTCAATACAAAATTTTAGTTTCGAAAGTAAAAAAGATGGTGACATTGCTGGGAATAGTGATGTTGAAGGTGTTGACGATATTTGCAACTCTACGAACATCACAGCTGCGCACCAGTATCCAAATATTTGTTTGCCCAAATGTTGTAATATTCATTAAATGTTGGTTAAATACTTAAATACATATGTATGTATTGCACTTACATACCCATATATGCCCCTTTGCACTATTGTACTTCTCGTTGAATTTTATAAGTGTAATCAGTAAAAATTGGTCTAATTGTCACGACAAAATAAATTGATATAGGTGACAGTGCACAGAGAAAGGGACCTAAGGGTAAAACAAATCAATTTTCACTTTTTTTTTTGATGTGGACAACATCTGAGCATCGATTGAGACCGATCCCATACCCCAATAGTCTTCCCTCCCAGAGATATGCGGGTTTTATGAAGTGATGGTACGCCAAAGATACACGTATTTAAATCTTTAAAATGGCTCTCCTGATTAAAACAAGTTTTTATCCTTAGGTCCCGTTCTCTATGCGCTGTCACATATACACAGTAAAAGATTTTGGATTAATATAATACAACATATAAACTACATTTAACTACTACAACTGAAATTTATATAATTTTGGACCCGACCCTTTCCCAATCGGCTGAAACTTTGTGAAATCTATGCACATGATAGCGTTAGCAGTAGTATGTTCATGTATGTTCTTTATCACTTTTTCAGTACAATGATGGAGCATGCCTGAATGGGAGTATGTATACCTTAAATTAGCACCAACATAAGTCAGCCACCTCTGTTATCTTTCCAGTTTACTTTCCATCCCTGATTTCAGTTGTATGTGGATGAGAATGTCTTTCTTTTGTTGTAAAATTCAAGACTATACCTTTTCACTGAACCTTGTAATTGATACAAATGGATTTGTTTTTCAAAGAACAAACACAACCCGCAAAGCGATTAGCTTGTCTGAAGAAAACACCCAGAGTCTATGGTGGGAATCAAAACCACTACCTTTGGACTGAGAGGCTAGCATCGCTACCAATCAGCCACAGGGGCACTCAGCTCTATGTGTATGTGAGTAAAACTGTATTACTTTCGTTGTGAAATTAATTTTTCAAAACGAATTGGGTAAAATTCAGTCCAATAGAACGAACTGGTTCAAAAAAGGCTGTTGGTCACAACTCCAGTTTTCAATAGGAATGTTGTGAAATTAAATTTTTAATTTTGACTTCAGGTGTGTGTGTGTTTGAGATAGCATTATTTTCATTGTGAAATAAATTTTTGTGTCTAAATCAGTGGTGGGCGCTCTCAATTTTTGATAAATTGTGTATGTGTTGAGGTTGCGAGATACCCACCAAACACAAATCCAAGCGTTTGAAAGATAATTGTGCTTTATATATATATACATAATTAGACATATTTTCTATCTTGAAACAAAAAAAAAACGCTTGTAACATTAATTGAAAATAAAACTTTTTCTAAATAAACAGTCAAATGAAACAAATTAAAAATTAGTAAAATTAGGACAATTAGTACAATCCATTATTATAGAAAAATTAATAATATAATTATAATAATAATAAATTTTAATAAATATCCCATCAGAAAATGGTCTTCCTTGCATAACAATATCCAAACTTATTTAATTTGATACTTCTAATTGCATTTTTTTAATTTAAAAACTTAAGTTTAATATCGTCCACTGCACTCAAAAAAAAATTAACCAAAACTTTGGAAAATTTTCTAAATTTGAATAAAAAAAAGTTGTCGTATGGCGTCAAAGCTGTTTTTTACTTGAATATTTACTAAATTTCTAGTTCGCTAATGAACTAGTTTATAGTAATTATATTTTCATATTTAAGTAAAATTTTCCTAAAATTGTGTAAAATTTTCCCATAAAATTTGGAGCTTTGCAAACAATTTTTTTCGTTTTTGATCTCAAATTTAGTAAATTTTCCAATTTTTTTGTCTTTAATTCTGATACTTATTTTTATTTTTAATTAAATTCTATACCAAATGATATGTTATTTATAGGGAAAGGATTTTCATGTAAATACATGATTTCTGTCGTTGGTCGTAAATAAAATATCTTTGCGAATCAACAAATTTGCGACAAAATGGCATCGATTTGTTAATGCATACTTTTGCATATTTTATAATAAATACATATTTTTGCATATTTCATCATGATTGTATATTTATAATACATTTTTTAGTTTTTTTCATGCTATAAATCAAATTTTCGTGTTTTTACTAGTTGTAAAGTGAATAAGAGCTGCAGTTTTAAGACTTTGTAAGAACAAAAAGGAGAAAACGAAAAAAAAAATTACTATCCTTTTTTTTGTGATATGAACCGATATTCAAAAACAGCGTAGGACTCCAAGTTCAATACCTTTGCTTATGTCCAGAATATCAATACCATTGAAAATTAAGGAAAGAAACAAGAGCATGGTATAATAGTCCTTTTAAACCGCATTAATTTCATGTGGATATAAAGTGTTTTCGGAAGCTTCTTTGAGTGTTTCAGCCTGTAATGAAAAATATCCAGTGACACGATACGGATACATTCTACAGTAACTAGATGGAGGACGTGGCAGAAGGCTATAGGATACTATATTTCTATTAATAAAATTGAAGAAATTTTTGTCAAAAAACTTTCCCCCCATTGCAACAAAAAAAAATAACGTGTGCTTGAAGTGTACGTTAAAACAAAATTTTTATACAAAAACTAGTTGTAATGTACACTTGAAGCACACGTTACTTATTTATATGGGGGCAAGTTTTTTTACTTTAAAATTTCTTTAGTTTTATTAATAGAAATATAGTATCCGACAGCCTTCTGGCTAAATTAATATTTATGCACACATAGTATTGCTTTCTTGTTCACACTATATCCCAATTAGAGACTTTCGTTACTTTAACACCTCAAGTTGAATTAATTGAAGATGCGGTAAAAAATTAATTAAAATATATGCAAGAAATTGTATCAATATAGTTCTAACAACGAAAACTTGAAACTGAATATTTCGCAAACAAAACAGCAGCATTTAAATACGCACCAATAACTTAATTTTTATTATGTATGTACATAAATTTTTCTCAGAAAAAATCGTCAAAGACTTACCTTTGACAATTTAAAAAGGAACATTTATTAAACAAAAGTTCGACTGAACTTTACTCGTATTTTGTATTCCATATGATTTGACAAAATATTTGTTAAAAAACATTGAAGCTGAGCCTTTTATGTTTTTTTAAGTTTTTAATGTGAAACTTTATGCCAAGTAAGCAATGAAACTGATTTTTTTAAGTTTCTAATGTTCTTAAATGTTGAAAAAAATTGATAAATGCATATTTTATTAGTTTTAAATACATATTTTTAAAACGTGATTTTAAATGCATAGTTATTTATTATATCTTAACTATAATTCCCCAAACATACATTTAAATTCCTTGAGAGTTGACAAGTATTAAACCAGCAACCTTCTGATTGATAAGCAAGCACTCTATCCAATTGCCTAACAAGGCAGTGTGAATAAGCATTGAAATTATTGAGTTTTAAAATTTAATTTAATTTACAAAAAAATTTATTTCAAGTTCAAATATTCCTCGAAAATATGAAAAATTTACTTAGATTTTTTTTTCTAAATGCAAATTAATAATAAATTCTATAATTCAACGAAAAAATACTTAAAACTGGGTAATATTTTCCTAAAATTTAATACACTTTTTTACATATTTTAAGTAAGTCAAATTTCATGAACTAATCAGGACTAATTCATTTCTTTAAGTTTAAATTTTGATTTAAGACGAAATTGACTAGTCCTTAATATAAAATTTACTTCAGTTTATTACCATTTTCCGACTCTTAGTAAATATTTCCTTTAAGTCATTAAACATTTCCTGAAATGTGAGAAATTTATTGTATATTTTTGTGAACTATTTTTGAGGATATGAACTTTTTATTTTTTACTCATATTAAGTAATTTTTAAAAGATTTTTAGGAAAAAAAAATTCTTAATAATCGTACATGTCTTTTTTTGAGTGTGATAGCATCCATATTTTTATTTTTTAAAAAATAAGTGTTTTTTTATTTTTATTTAAAAGGTTTTCCCTTTCCTTACCATTAAACTTATTCATAACACTATGAAAAGCATCATAATGTCTTTTAGTGACATATTCCTTTTTTCTTAAAGCTTTGATATCATAAAAGGCATTTTATGATACCAAATGCATTATTTATAACTAAATATTTTTCGCATATCATCATCATCCTCATCATCCGTCTGATGTTCATTCGTCGCTGTCTCATCGACGACTAACAGCCATCCCTCAATAAGGACGGAAAGCGGGACGTTTTTTCCGCAGAGCTTTAACGCTGAAATGCTATACCAAAACAAAAGAGGCAGCGTTATGTCAAAACGATAAAAACAGTGTTATCAAATACATAAATAAAACAACCCTGATTATTTTAACACAGGACCAGTGTTGTCAGATTTAATTTCAGCCTCTTCGCCAAATGACTTGTCGGATATTGCTAATATAATAAAACATTCAATTTACGCTACAAAATTATTATTAATCAGCACGACGTTGCTACGATGGTCTGCTTACACAACTAACATCAGCACAACATTCGTTTACCAAAACTTTAATGTACTCATAACATTAAAATGATAACGCCTAATACCCGTCCTCGGACTCTTATTTTCAATGTTGTCACAATACTATAAATACAAATTTATAAGGTCGTCACAATGGAAATTTCCAAAATTGAGTAAAATTTTTGTATTGACGGTGTTGTAGCAGTATAGGAATATTGTGAACGGGGTATTTGGGGAACTAAAGTAAATTTTTTATATATACGGTGTTGTAGTAGTATAGCATAATTAAGAACACGGTATTTATGAACGTACAGTTATATATTTGTGTTTGCAGTACTGTGGTTGTACAAAAATTTCGGAAGAGTTGTAATTTTGTAATTACAACAATGATGTCAGTTTCTTGGCTTAATTGTGCAAAATAAAATCACACATATTCTTATTCTCTTTCATTTAGTCGTCAATGAGACAGCGACCATAACACTGCGCAGAGGGTGTATTCAATTCTTCATAGATACAGAGAAAAAAAAAGTGGTATTCGAAAAATATTCTATGATAAGTAATGCTGTTCGCGACATTAGATGTGTTTTATGTTAGAAAACTTTTAAGGAAAGAAATTAATATGTATTAAGAAGACATTTTGATTTTTTTCGGAGCAGCTTCACTAATTTGCATTTAATATCAAAACTTAAAATACCAATAACTCGGGAAATATGGGTCGCAGCCAATTTTTTTGTTTAATCTTTTGTTTTTATTTTTCAAGTTTCTATCATAGTTTCTTATAAAAAATTCAGAGCCCCATAACTCAGAAAATATAGGTCGCAGCCAACTTTTTTATTTAATTTTTATTCCTTATTTTTTAATTGTCTATCCCATAGGCTCCTTATTATTTATTTTTAGCTGCTTTATTAAACTGCATTTGTTGCAAACATTTATTTTTTTCTATGTACTTCAGACACGAAACTTATTTTGTATTAATTTAAATAACAAAATTTATGAAACTTAAAATTTTCGTAACAAAATTACAAACAACACTGCCGTGCGTCCAGGTCAGTGCTGTCAAATATGGCGATATCTCACCAAATGTGGCGACAAAATTTTGTTTCTGGCGATGAATATTTTGAAACGGCAATTGCGATTTACTTGGCGATATATTTCTCTATATATTTACGATTTCAACACATACAACTATAGTTTTATCTTTGACACCACTGATTTACAGTGATGTGGTGGTACAAATTGTTTGCGCAAAATCACAATTTCTGCCTTCTAAAACACCAATCTTAATAAGATATATTGAACTCTAATACTAAAAATTAGATCAAAAAACGCTTACATCTTTTGTTGAGGGATAGCTCTAAATTGAAGAGGGTAAGAAGACGTGTGAGTGCTATCATCACAATTGTGTCAAGAAACGCGTTTCCCTGGAATAAATGCACTAATACATATATACATACTAGATAGTTGCATGAACAAAAGAAAAATCAGGTTTGAAGACGATCGGCTTGTTTTTTTTGCATGATAATCGACTCTTTTCACTGTATTGAAGCATGAATCAAAGAATACAAGATTACGCATTGCTCATGTTTGTTAACTTGAATGTGATGATGTGACGACAGAATGATGTAGAAATTGAAATGTAAACAAAATTGGACTTGTACATTGCGTAGTAAACATTTAAAGTCAACTTGACCGCAACATACATAACATCCAATTGCATTGAAAGTATTTCGGACATTTGACACTCATGCATTCGGGCAAATACCGCTGCATGAAGTGTTAGATAAATGCATTGACAGACTGCAACGTAAATATGTATTTTGTACAACGGCTGTTTGACACTCACCAGTCTGCTCAAAGGCCGCAGCATAATGCATTTGAATAAATCATATTTAATAACCAATAATGTGTTTATATATAAATATAAACAATACAGAATCTATGTTTTCCAAATTTCTTATAGGTTAAGCATTATTCTCATAGTTAGTATATAAGCCAATACAATTTTGTATTTAAGACAATGAGTAAATATCTTTCTTGGGAGATCCTCGCTGAGCTCTAACTATAAAAGGAATAATTTATTTCATTCAATAAAAGCATTCATCTGCTTTCTATGCATACAGTTGCCTTATTCAATTAGAGCCAGTGGCGTTAATTAGGGCTGACCTTTATAAAACTTTTAATACCATTCCATGGCGATCCCGCTATGATTAATATACCATTATGGAGATCCTGCTTACCGAATCTTAACTTTAAACACTGCCAACAAAATTTAAAAATAATTTCACTAACGTGAGGTAACATGCCAGGCACGAAAATTACTAAAGAAAAAGATTACATACCGGTAGGTACAGACAAGGAAGAAGCACCGACATACACAGCCAATCCGATAAAATCAGGTCCAAAGCCACTGAAAATTGAGAAGTACCGCCGAAGACAGGCCGCAAATAGGATTAAGCTACTAACAGCAATCCCAAAAATTAAATTGCCGCGACACAAAAGAGGTGGCAAAATAGTGAAAATAAGAAAGAAGTTGGCAACGCTTAAAAGAAGCATCAATGGAAATTCACCACCACCTTGGTATAAAGCCAATGAAATTTGTATAGAAATCAATACTCTTGAGAAACAAATGGCTGCACATAAGATAAAAAAACCAACAAATTCATCATTAATAAACATTAGATGAGACTGATCAACTAAAGAACGCAACTACTATGAAAAAAAATTTGGCGAGAAAGATAAATAAAATAAAGTGAAATAAAATAATTTTATTTTTTTTTTAAATTTATGAAAATATTGATCAAATACTTATATACATTAACGGAAAAATAAATAGTAATAAGTAATTGCATAAAATTTATGAAGTATTTTAACTTTTGTATGGTCCTTTATAATGGAGAGGGAAAATAAGTCTAAAACAAAAGCAATTTATGAAGAAGAAGAACTACCAATACGACAGAGAATAGAATTTTCAGCACAGATTTGGAAAATAATAAGAATGGCAGGTGTCCCAATTTTTTTTATGCATATTTTTTATTTATTGTATCTTCATATATGAACAAACAATAAGTATTTAAATCTTAAATCTAACATATAATTAATAGGCCCGACCAATGTCAGACATACCTAAGTGATAGTTGTAAATAATACATAAGTAGTGATAAGCCAAAAAAAAAGTATTTTCAAGCAACTTCATTCGGAGTGTTTAGTATTAGAGCCCTTGTATCTCCCTTTTTTAAGCGGATGTGTCCAGTAAAGTTCAAAATATTACGAGCAAGCGGATTAGGATGTGACTCGAGGTTTGTTAGATATTTTCCTTCGTATTTTGCAATTTCTGCAGTCACTAGTGGCATATTTAAATCACGATGTATATTTGAATTCTTAATCTACCATGGAGGAGATGTTATTAACCTGAAAATTTTGTTTTGTCTTCGTTGAATTCTCTCTACATTGGAAGCAGAAGCAGTGCCCCATAACTGGATACCGTAACACCATATTGGCTTTAAAAGCGACTTGTATATTAAAAGTTTGCAGTCTAGGCTGAGTGTTGAATTTCTGTCAATCAGCCAATGTACCTGAGTTAATTTTAATTTCATTTGAGTTAACTTATAGTCAATGTGATGTTTCCATGTAAGCCGTCGATCGAGGTATATACCAAGATAATTCACATGTGAATGTTGAGGAACAACTTGATTATTAATCCGAATGGGGGATCAAGTATCTCTTCGTAAGGTAAATGTTACTTGAACACACTTTTGTTCATTTACCTTAATTCTCCATAAGTTTAACCATAGTTCCATCTGGCTAATGTGTTCCTGGAGTTTTCGGGATGCCTCATCAGGGTTTTCGTGCATACTAAGGCAGGCTGTATCATCGGCAAATGTAGAAGTGTGGATACTACTGCTCACAGGCATATCACAAGTATAAATCACATATAATAATGGCCCAAGTATACTCCCCTGTAGCACACCGGATGAGATAGTTTCAGGCATACTCAGAAAGTGTCCTTCCACAACTGTAAACTTTCGTGCAAGAATGTAACTTTCCAAAAGATTTAGAATGTTTATTAAGTATGTTTTCAATTTCAAAATCAGGCCTCCATGCCACACTTTATCAAATGCCTGAGAAACATCAATAAACAGGGCAGAACAATACTTCTTTTCCTCAAATGTTTTTCTGATAAATTGAACCAATCTATTCGTTCGATCAATGGTGCTATGCTGGCTTCTAAAACCAAATTGATGGTCCGGGATGCACCCATTATCAGTTAAAATTAAAGACAATTTTGTCATGAGTAGCTTTTCAAAAAGCTTTGACATTGTTGACAGTAAACTTAAATGCCTATATGACTCAGCCTTGGTAAGATCTTTACCTAGCTTTGGAATCATTTTAACCTTGGCAAGCTTCCGGCAGTGTGGATAATACTCCGGTCGTAAAATGGCATTAAAAATGAATAACAGGATTCTAATTGCAGTACGAGGTAACTTAATCAGCATCTGCTTACTAATTCCATCCATACCGGGAGCTTCTTTTGGGTTGAGATCGGCAATTAGTTTTTGTACATCACACATCGTAAATTTTAAGGGTCGAGGGGGTAGAGCAACTACACTCGGCAAATCAGCAGCACCAGTACATGTATTTGGTGTAAATAAGGATTTTAAATGCTCAGCAAATATGTTACCTTTTTCAGTATCGCTTCCTGCCTAACCTCCGGTAGATGTGCGCAGAGGTGGCTTAAACTCAACGGGTGTTTTAAGCTTTTTAGCAGCGCGCCACAAAGAGTAATTATATGCTGGTGTGACATCAAGGCCTTCCAGATAATTTTTAAAAGATGCAGTTTTTTCAGATGCAAGCAACTCTTGGAGTCATTTAGTGCGCTCTTTAAATCTGATTTTGTGTTGAGGTGATCTGTGCTGTTGCCATTCCCTTCTAGCTCTTCTTTTTTCACGTACGAGATGTTTAACGTCTATAGAATAAATTTTATTGAACCCAGTATGCGGATGGGAGGTAGTGGTATGTTCAGAAGCTTGTTTAATATTCTCGTTAAGATTTGCAATGTTAGATTTAATATCATTGGGTGTTCTTAGCGTAATATTTTCCGTGCAATGATTACTAAGATATTTTTTGAATCCCAGCCAATTAACACGACGGACCATTTTCACATATGGGTGAGGTAAAGCGCTTCTCAGTGGGCTACAGATTGTAACGATCGTGGGAGAGTGACCGGACGAGAGATCTAGGGAAGCTTCAACGTGAATTAGTTCTCTAGAAATACTTTTTATGACGCCGAAATCTATAACAGCCGGAATTTTTCGTACGTCAGTAGACCAGTAAGTAGGCTCCCCACTCGAAATAACATCCAAGCCCATTTTTGAAATTGTTTTGAACAACACCCTACCTCTAGGCGTAATAAGACGGGAACCCCAGAACATATGCTTAGCATTGTAGTCGCCAGCTGCTACGAAACAAGGTCCAAGAGATTTGTAGAATTTCTCGTATTGGTCCCCAGTGATTGAAAATCTGGGAGGGGGAGTAAATTGAAGATATCACGAAATTTGTACAAAAATTTTCAGTGCAGATATTTGTTGCTTGTAGATGTTCTTCGCAAATGTTGTCAAGAATGTAGTGCTTGAGTCTTGACTTTATTACAATTGCTGATCCACCGCATGCTCTCCCTCTAGGGTCCTTTGTATCATATAAAGTGTAGCCATTTATTTTAAATAGACTTCTTGAAGTCAAATGAGTCTCAGAAACCAACATTACATCAATATTTTTTCCGTAAGGAAGTGCTCAAGTTCATTTTTATGTTGGCGAATGCCGTTTGCGTTCCAGAAACATATTTTTAACGTGTTCATGGCTTGTTAATTAATGCTCGAAGCAGAGTATTCTGCATTCTCAGCATTTCTTGCTTCATGGTATTCATATTTGTTTTAAAGTTGTTTATAGTTACAACCAGATTCTCAATAGTAGCTTCCAGGCGACTCAAGTTAAAGCTTGAATTTGCATTCGTTGAATTATTTCGCGGAATATTTTGTGTGGGAATAGAACTAGCCTTAGCAGCATCGGAATACGATACACGTGAAGTAACTGGTTGGCTCACTTGAGCAAAAGTGGCGGAGTACGCGTTTAATGGTTGAGCTGGATCTAATTTGTATGTACACAAATTACTGGGATTAACTGTTTGGTTGGTATGTCTCCACATCCCATAAGAACTACGTAGTCAATAATTTCAGTGTTATTAGTAGGTTTTCAATGACAAGCACATGCTAAATTCCTATAGCATAAATTATTGTAAAATTAGAGAGTAGTAGCAACGTGTTATGTGTGTACACACACATAAAAACAGAGAGAATCAAACCCACACACACACATTTAGTCTAACAAAATTTCAGCATGAAAATCCCCAAAAATCTCCCATTTTTTGTAACAGAGTTAACATCGTTTTTGTATTAATGGGGGCGGACAACATGTTTTTTCCCGGTTGTGAATTCCCAAAACATGACGTCCGTCCCCAATACCACTCTACGTAATACTAAAATTATAATAGTTGCAAATTGCATACACAGAAGAGTAATGACAAATATACATCAAACATATTTGAAGAGTTATTAAAATTATTGGAGCTTAGTCATTCAGTAGACGAGAACAAGGCAAACTTAAAGGAAATATTGAAGAAATATCAACATGTATTCCACTTTGAAAGTGAGAAACTAACGACAAATAACTTTTATAAACAGAAAATAGAACTGCACGATAGCAGTCCAGTATACATTAAAAAACTATCGTCTACCACAGTCTAATAAAACTGAAATAAATTTGCAAATTTGAATAAATTTGCAAGTAGTTTGAATGCACTTTTGAAGAAAAATAGAAAATCTGTTTGGAAGGAAAATGCCAAGACGCATTTGATAGAATGGAAAATAAACTAATTAACCCGCCAACTTTACAATATCGTAATTTCAATGAAAAATTCATTTCAACTACAGACGCATCTAATTTTGCACTAAGAGCTGTGTTATCACAAGGAGAAATCGGAGTAGATAGTCCTATATCGTTTGCAAGTCGATCACTAAATAAGCATGAAATAAATAAGCCCGTAATAGAAAAAGAATTACTTGATATACATTGGGGTATACAATTTTTCAGACCATATCTTTATGGCAGAAAATTCATAGTCGTTACAGATCACAGACCATTGATAGCGTTATTTTCTCACAAAAATCCAAGTTCAAAGATGACTAGAATTCGCTTAGAATTATCGGCTTACGATTTCGAAATAATCTAAAAAAAAAGAAGTAACAATAATAATGCAGATGTATTGTCAAGAATAAAGATAGATTTTGGCACATTAAAAACAATGAATGCTGAAAAAAACTTATGAAACAATTTAAAGATCACTAGTGATAACTAGAAGTATGAAAAACAAAGTGATACAAAAAGAAATAGATAAAGGATATATAACAAATAATGAAGAAAATATGAAAAATAAAAGTATAATGAATAACGAGAAACATAAAATGGATAAAGAAGATAAAATATATGGATTCCAGAAAGATGGTGTTACAGATCTTAATGAGTTTGGCCAACTCAAAATTTGGGACTGTGCATTCATTAATGATATAAAGCTAGCTAGAAAATTAAAATTTATATTTGTAAAATTGAGAAAAGATATTAAAATTGAAAGTGATTCTGTTCTAAATGAAACGCGCGTCAAATGTAGCGAAAATCCCGATTAGATAATGTGATGGAGAAACTACTTTCTGTTTTAGGCAGAACGAAATATGATAAGTTTGCACCAGAAAAGAACGACGAAATATTTAAAAGGATGTCCATTGAGAAACTTAGAGAAAAAATAAATAAAGGTAAGGAAGGTGACGTCACAATTATGTTATATAGTAATCCTCAAATAATAAAAGATAACAACAAAAAATATTAATTAATTAAATTGTATCACAACACACCATGCAGAG
Source organism: Tachina fera (assembly GCA_905220375.1). NCBI lineage: Eukaryota > Metazoa > Arthropoda > Insecta > Diptera > Tachinidae > Tachina > Tachina fera. The sequence goes on from LR999963.1 coordinate 103,798,171, forward strand.
GACATTTTTGAATGAGGAAAACATTAATAAAATTAAGGCAAAGATGCATGTGGAAAAATATGTACAAATGGTAAAAGAATATGTTTTGAAATGTGATTTGTGTCAGAGAAATAAACAAATAAGACGTACAAAACAACCATTATGTCTCACAGACACGCAAAATAACAATTTTGAAACTATAGTAATTGACACAGTCGGACCATTAAGACCATCCGAAAATAACAGATATAATAACTTTAATTACAGTAAGTGTATTATTGTTTATAGCATATAAAATAGATAAGTATTTAAAAAATTATGTACTTAAATATAATCAAAATAGAAACAATACAGATACGGTTACAATATAATACTTCAATTAGAATTTATTACTTTAAAACATTTTAAACTTTTGTATGCACAAATATGTATAATGATAGTAAAAATACATGGATTGGCTAGCGATAATTACAAAGGTCAGATTGATTAAAGAAGATTTTGATCGTTCGCATAAATGCATATATATAGACATACCTATTAAGGAGGAAACTTTAGAATTACATATTCAAAATTTATTGAAAAGGCTAGAGGAAATACGAATTCTTTTTAACTTAAATTATCAGGGATTGACTTCGGCACAGAAATCAGCAACTGATGCATTTTTATTAGATTTGAAAACTAGACTTTATAAATTAGCAATAAAGAAAAACTTAGAAATAGAATTACCTGATTCAATACACGAAGAGGTAACATATAATAGTACGAAGAAACAGGACATACTGGTAACAGATTCTAAAATGGCAGCGTTAAGTCTGGAAACTGCATCGAAAACACTTCCACTATTCGATGGCAATTATATTGAGTTAGATAGTTTTGTGATAACCGCGGAAATAATTAATAAAAGTTTGTCAACCGAGTGCAAAAATGATTTCTCCAATTATCATCAAGCGTTAGAAAGGCATTGGGAAGTTATTCGAAATCGGACAATTTTGAAACACTAAAAATACTATTACAAGACAGATACAAAAGAAGGGAGAGAATTCCAGAATTACAAGGCAAATTGAACACATTTTTTCAAAGGAAAATGTTGATAGACGAATTGGGGAATAATGCAACAGAACCAGAAAAGAATGTCCAAATGCGACTAAACAATAAATTGGTTTTGGATACATTTAAAAAGGGTCTAAATGAAAATTTCAATACAACAATATACGCAGCTAGACTGGATAGTTTGGAAGGTGCTACAGAACTTTCTCTGGAATTGGAAAACGAATGCAAGTTAACAAACATTTCGGTAATGCATGTCCACAGAGAAAGGCCACGACATCAACAGCAAAGTACACATAGAACATATAACAACAATAACAGATTGAGCACTACCTACAACAACAACAACACCAGGATGTACAGGAACAATAACGATAGTAACAACAATAGAAGCTATGGTCAAAATGCGAGTACTTACTCTAATAATAACAATTTTAGAAGAACAACAATAATTCCCACAAAACTAGCAATAACAATCCAAACATAAATTTCAAAACAAACAACAGGTTTAACAATCTCAGTAACATATCTAAAACACAAAGAAGATGGATCACTAATATCAACAATCGTAACAGAAATCGTAATATAAATCATATAAGTGAGCTGGGAAACGGACCAATCCCGGAGATCGTATAGACAAGATCTCCGATGAGAATATAATAGCAACCAGACAAGTTTATTGCATAGCTTCAAATCTCAAAAATTACGTAAAATTAAGAATTACAAGCGCCGTAAGCGATTTCTAATACATGCTTTTGCATATGTTTCATTATGCAAAAATAATACTTTAATTAAACATGTGGAAGATTCAGATGATTATTGCAACTTGACTGGAATTTCAACAGATATGATTAAATTATTTTGAATTATAAAGTACAAGTAGTAGAAGATATCTTTCCGATAAGCACTAATGGTATTATGGGAAGAGATTTCCTAACGACACATATATGCAATGAAGATTATGACACATATATGTTAACTTTTGTAAAAGATAATGAAACCATCAATATTCCAATTTATGACGACACTTTAAGAATAAATGCAGTAACTATTCCTCACAGAAGTGAAATCATTGTTCCTATAAATATAGACATAGCACAAGATGCATTGGTTTTAAACAGGGAAATCACTAAAGGCGTGTACGTCGCAAATACGATAATACCTAAAACTGGCAATAAGTACATAAAAATACTAAATGTCACGGAAAAAGATGTGAAAGCTCGGAATATGGAAATAAAAACAGTACCACAGTGGAGTGGTAATGGGGACGGACGACATGTTTTGGGAATTCAAAACCGGTAAAAAACATGTCGTCCGCCCCCATTAATACAAAAACGATGTCAACCCTGTTACAAAAAATGGGAGATTTTTGGGGATTTTCATGCTGAAATTTTGTTAGACTAAATGTGTGTGTGTGAGTTTGATGATCTCTGTTTTTATGTGTGTGTACACTTGTGTGCACAGCTTTTGTTGTTATTGTAGAGAAACGTTGCGCTTACTGTGGATGGATGTTTGTGTGTATATATATGTGTGTGTGTGCATATGTGTGTATGGTTTTGTGTTTGCTTGTGTGTCTGCCGGTGTAGGATTCCTTTTTGTAGCGGTAGACAAACTTTATACCCCTGTAGGAAATATCGATGGTGAAAATGTACTGGCTCACTTTTTACTTTGTCATCAGTACTACTCTCTAATTGTACAATACTTTTGTGCTATAGGAATTTAGCATGTGCTTGTCATTGAAAACCTACTAGTAACGCTGAAAAAATTGACTAGGTAGTGACTACGTAGTTCTTATGGAAACGTGGAGACATACCAACCAGACAGTTAGTTACTGGAACATTTCTATTATTTGTGTACAAACAAATGCATATATATTGACAAGTTGTTGACAATTCTACCACAAATATACCATATTTGTTTTCCATCCTTCTTTAATAATGACGGATAGAACAAGCTTATTATACCAAAATTTGTCACTAGAATTTTAATGTTGACACATAGACACTTGGTCACAGTCTGACTGCAGTGTAATGACAAGGGATCTGTGTATTTGTGTGTATGTAGTGATTGTTATTTGATAGACTTTGGTTTGCTCTTGGGAATTATCGTTGCTATGCTTATGTGGGGTTATTGTATGTATGCATTTATGTTTGCGATCTCTGGGGAAATGATCTAATAACTGCAGGTAAGTGGTGTAGTAATGGGGACGTTTATAATAATTATTAATATAAAAATGATGGCCACCCTAATACAAATGGGGGGATTTTAGGGATTGTCATGCGGATATTTTCTTGGCTATGTGTGTGTATGGTAGATTGATTCTTTCTGTGTATGTGTATGTATGTACACTTGTGTGTACAGCTTTTGTTGGTATGGTAGCGAAACGTTGTGCTTACAGCGCATGGATGTATGTATAAGTTATCGAATGTGTTTAACAAATATCGCTAATAGTTGTTTAATTTATTTTATTTAGTGTTAACTCATGTGTTTGACGAATATCGCGAATAGTTGTTTAATTTCTTTCATTTGCTGTACCTTATTTTGCGTTTTAATTTTCTTTTTTGTAAACGTTTGTATGTATTGCAAGATTCTTCTATTTTGTAAGTTAGCGGATTTGCTGAGGAAACTTTTGATTTCTTTTATTTATTTCATTTTTCTCTCTCTTTTTCTCGATAAGCTTTCTTGTTCGAAATAAGTGTTGAATAAACTAGTTTCAGTTTGAGTTTAGATTTTTACAGGAAAACAACTCCAGAAAAAATTGAACAAAAAAACTGAATTTTTAAAGCACAATATGAAAAAGAATGATAAATAAAATCTACATAGTAGAGAACAGTTAGAATTAAAAAAAAAGACTAATATTGCTATTAAAAAACTGAATTTTTAAGTAAAAACTGAAAATCAATTATAAAATCTACATAGTAAAAAACAGTTGGAATTTAAAAAAAGACTATTAAAAACTGAATTTTTTAGTAAAACTGAAAAACAAATATAAAATATACATAGTACAGAATAGATAGTATTTTAAAATAAGAAGATTTATATTGCTAATATTACTAAAAATTATTTAACAAAAATTATTTAAAAAAAAATGAGAAAAGCTGAAAGTAGTTGAATAGTGTATGTGTTGCCCCATTAATTTTAATGGGGTAATAAAAATGATGTTAATTAGCCAATTAATGATGTGATAAAAAATTAATGGGGGTGTCGGCTTTGTTTGATGTGTGTGTGTTTATATTTGGTGTTTGTTTACATATTTTTTATGTGTTTATGTTTCGTCCGTCTGTCGGGCGTATTGATTTCCGTTTGGTTGTTTATATTTGGAGGCTGTCGGTGGCGCGTTAGTTTATGTTTCGTCCGTCTGTCGGGCGTATTGATTTCCGTTTGATTGTTTATATTTGGAGGCTGTCGGTGGCGCGTTAGTTTTTGTGTGTGTCTGTCCGTGGGAATTTGTGGTAGTTTGATACTTGTTGATAAATTTTCTTTATATTGATTGTGTGCATGTGTGTAATGGCATCCATTCATCCATCTTTGCTATACGCTTGTTTGTCTGTCCTTCGCTGGCTGGCATATTAATGATTAACAAAAATGAAATGAAGAAAAAATTGTTGTCAAGTAATGATTTTGGAAGAGAATAGTTTGTAATTAATTCTGATAAAGAAATATGTATGTATGTAGCTTTTTTTGTGATCGTTGATTTATAAACATTTGTATATATCTATGTATGTATGTATGTATACACATTTGATACATGTAGATATGTAAATACATTCAGCCATGGGAAGAAATATTTGTTTACATTAAATTTTGAGAAGTATGCATGCTCGAGATCGCTTCTATGTTGACCCTCAAACTTTTTCGCTATTTGTTTACATGAAACTTTTTGTCAAGTGGTTGATGTGAAATTATGTATAAATTTTTTGTGCATGCTTCTGCTGGACATCTCAATTTTGTCTTATAGTTTTGTTTGATATACTAACATACATACATGTATGTATATGTACATACGTACATTTAAATCTATAAACAAATGTAATAACATGATAATGTTTCTTAAATTCTCCTTAGAAACAAATATTCGTCTGATCGATTAAATTTCCAATTGTGTTGCTAGGTATAAAACATACTGATGAAATTAGTTTATGTAACATATTAAATCTATGAGTATGTATTCGAATATGTACATATGCATGTACTATATGTACGTATGTTTGTTTATTTTTGTATACATGCAACCACCAATACTAATTTTTGACGGCAAATCTTTGTTTGACTGTACCAACTAATTTCTTTAATAATAATAATAAAACATTGGTTGATAGTGCTGAAATCATTTAATTTTTATTGAATAAATTAGAATAAAAATAATTGTATTTGTTAATTGTACAAAGTTAAAACATGAATTTAAAGGGCTGCTTCTTTTGATAATAAAAGAGCATTTCTTAATGCACAAACACCATTATAATGATAACTGCAATATAGTAGATGATCTGGATACTTATGTATTATTCATTTGCTTAAAGTTGATGCAGCCAATATCTTCTATATTTAAAATTTTGTTCCGCAATATTTTTTCTAACTATCGTTTTTTTTTCTTCACCTTTAACATATTTTTCGGTGTGTCCTACATTGGATTTTAAAAATTTACAAACGTTTTGATATGAAGTAGTTCCATCGTTCCAGCTTAAGTGGTGATGATGTTTTGTTAACCAGTTTGGTTCTCTTTGTCTTTTTGTTGTTAAAAATTTAAAATCAAAAGGAGGTTTTATAATAAAATTGAAGTGTTGATTATTGTTGAAAACGACTGCTACTACTTTTGGTATAAAATCATTCGAATTACTTTTGAAACCTTGCAAGTCTATGAAAAGTGTATTATTTTTCAACTTTTTTTAATTTATAAGATTTTACGGACTTGTCCTCTTATAGGTATGTATTCAAGTAGACGATCATGAATAAGAATGCAGTAAGCTGATGTTTTGGCTGGAATGTTTGTTGCTGTTTCAAATTCAATTTTTATGTCAATTGGTCCGCTATTAAGCGTTTCGTTTTGATAACTAACATCTTCTACAATAATGGGGGCATTATTCTTGAACTCTTGAGAAGTTAGGAGAGGTTGTGACTCCTTCATATAATAGTTTTGTTGAAATCTTACAAACATATCATATAGAATTGCGTAGCGTTCATTTTTAAATTTTATGTTAAGATCATCATATGGATATGAAACTGAATTCAAATGTACTTTTAGATTAGTGAGATCGCAATGAACAAACTTTTTTTCTTGTTGAAATGCAATCACTACAAAACGCGGTCGCTCTCTACTTGCAGCCATCTTTACATTCCAGATGTGGCTAGTTCCTGCAGTAAATTGTGGATTTACATGACAATCCCAACTGCGGAATGCTATTGGTATAGACGCAGCATTGTTTATAATTTTAATCATATTCAATTTACTATGATCGGATAAGTGTACATGGGGAATTCTCCATGAGATTAGCGAAATTGTAAGTTTTGGTTTGTCAGTAGAAGAGCTCGAATGTACAAGATCTTCATCACTCTTGTTGCGCATGAGTATTAACTCATGTTTACCATTTAAAATTATTTTATTATAGTCTTCGGCAAAGCCTAAGAGCATTTTAAGTGGAACATAGAAATTAAAATATCCATTTTCAATATTCAAATTATCAATTTTGTTCCATCCAGCATTTTGCATAACAGTGCTTTCCGTTGGTGATAAAGAAATCAGATTTTTATGGTGCTTGTCTGTCCTAAATGCCTTGTATGATCAATTTCAATACCATTAAGTTCATAACGGATTTCATCAAAGAGATACGCTACAAAGTTGTTTTTTAATTTAAAGCTTAAATTGGAGGATTTTGGGTTCTTATCATCTACAATAAATCCTTCCACATATATATATAACTTTCACTGGGCAATACATACAAATCTTGATTTTGTATTGAAATATGAATTTCATCATTATTGTTGTATGATTGTAGATATGGTACATATGTATGATAGTCCTTTTTGATTATACTCTCATCAGATAATGGCTTATCTAGTACATCCATTATTGAATTCATTTTTTCGTTTTCAATTTTAAATTTAAAGACTTGAGAAAATTTTGATTTGTTTTAGTTAGATTTTTCCGATGGACTGATCTCTTCAACTGTCGCTCAGGTTCTAGTATAATCTTAGAATTATATACAGCTTTATTTTTTGATATGTTTGTGTTATATATTATCATTATTTAGTTGGTCTCAAATGTATGCGAATGGTTATTTCCTCTCCTCGGAAATTTATTAGGTCACCGTGCTGATCAACAACGCGTAGAGCAGGTGAACTAATCTCTTGAGAGTTAACTGGTAAATAAATCAGATTTCTAAGGATTTCATCTATTTTATAGCCTGGAGGAACATTAATCGGAAATTCATGTAGTGTATGTGCCTTGGAATTTTTCATGTATATATTAACAGCGATACTGCTTTCAACTCGCAAGAGATTTACCTTAAATATATTGACTGGAAGATCTGAGTAATGATCATGGTTTGGAGTCAGGATTTTAGTATTGAATCCCAAAAGTTTTCCAATTGTATTTTCTTTATTAAAATTTATTACATCTTTAGAGCTGTTAATTTTAACTTGCATTGTATTGTTATTAGCTTCTATTCGAATTTTATTTGTCGGACTGCAGTCTTTATATTGCTTATCTAAGTAATCAACTATATCATTTAATTCATAAGATCCAATTGGTATTTTAATTACATGTTCTCCTATGTGAAATATATTGTTATAGACGTCTACATTCGGTATGCTATTATATGAATGAAAAGCAGTTAAAGCGCACTCATAACCACCACTTAACTCTATAGGAGGAAAGTAATTTGCAGATAACTCTGATGAGTTAGAGCTCAAAGTAAGTGTTATTGACATTATGACGATCTGATTGCAAATAAATAAAAGCTTACTATAATGTTGTTTATAAAAACGATTTATTTCTTATTTTAAATATATATTATTACATTATGTGCTAAATATAAGTAATGTTGTTGTTGTTGTTGTTTTACTCCAACTACAATATATCATCTTTACTTATCCAAGAATTATGTTGACTAGAAAACCCCAACCATTTAACATATGCCTCCTCGCGTTTAGTTTTAAGAACTTTTTCAACCAGATATGTATTGGGATATCTAGTTTTTGAAAGTTCTTCTTCATAGAATCCACCTTCAATAGGATTTCCGAGATGATCTTCTAATATGTATGTTGTAGGATATGTATTTTGAACTCTTTTAATTGTGAAAATTTCTGTTGTCTAGTTTGGTGTATAGCCCTTTTCAAAAGTATGCTTATATTTGCTTATGCGTACATGATCTTCTACATTAAATTTAGACATTTTAAACATCTTTAAATTACTATATACTGTATTTAACAACATTTTCTCATTTGTTGAGTTGACTTTAATAGGTGACATTTTAATTGTGCGATGAAATTTGTTATTATATGCATAAAGTAAATCTTTATACATATCAATCCACTTATATGAACCATTAAAGCTAAATTCTTTCCACATCATCCCTTTTAATGTTCTATTAAATCGTTCTACTATTGATGCTTTCATGCTGCTATATGTTGAGTAGTGATTAATGTTGTATTTCTGCATTAATTTTCCAAATGTGTATTGAAAAATTCTTTACCATCATCTGTTTGCAAGTTTTTTGGAACTCGTCCTAATTGAAAAATATTTTCCATTGCTTTGCTTGTTTCGAGTGCAGTTTTCGTTTTCAGCGGTACTGCCCATGCAAATTTTGAGAATGTGTCAATTACAGTCAACAATTTCTATTTTTCGATGAATAACTACCCATTTCAACTAGATCAGCTTGCCAAAGATCATCTAATCCTTTCATCACAACTCTACGGCGTACAAAAATTTTTCGGGCTTGCTTATGGAGTTCGTCAACTAAGTTTCTTTTTGGAGACATTGAGTAGTCTTACGGATTTGTGGGGGAGTGTTGTGATCTACTTGATGCACTTTCAGCTATTGATGCAAACATGTAATTTTCTAATCTATAAATTTTCTCATTCAGCAGTTCAATTTGTTCTTCAAATGATGATTTAATTTTTAAAATGTTTTTTTTCAATTTTATAACTATCTTCTATCTGTAATTTTATTTCGCTTTGTAATTCCTCGATCTGTACTCGAATATTTTCTTGAATTAGATTATTGTCTTCCTTGAAGCTATTTAATAATTGGACTTCTAGTTTTTCGATTTGAGTTTGCAGAAACAATTTATTGACAGCATCGTTTTCCTCCAGAGCTTTTGAAACATTTTTGATCCTTTTGTTTTTGACATCAATGTTGTTGTTCGTATCCATAAAGAACCACAACAGTTCAACAACAAGTAATATACTAAAAAAATAACTCATGCCAATTTGTCTTCATCCTGATGTTTCTTTTTAAGTAAGATTGCATTCCGTAAAGCACAAATACCATTGAAGTGATAGCTGCAATAAAATAGACCTGGATACTTAATCCCCATTTGACTAAAGTTGATACAGCCAATATCTTCAATATTAAGAACACTTTTTTGCACCATTTTTTCTAACCATTGCCTCTTTTCCTCGCCTTTAACATAGATATATGAATCACCTACATTAGCTTTTAGAAATTCGCAAATGCTTTTAAATGATCAATCGTTCCAGCTTAGATGATGATAATGTTTTGTTAACCAGTTTGCTTCTCTTTGCTTTTTTGTTGATAAACATTTAAAGTCAAAAGGAGGTTTTATAATAAAATTGATGTGTTGGTTATTGTTAAAAACGATTGCGAGTTCTTTTACAATAAAATCGTTTGCATTACTTTTGAAGCCTTGCATGTCTATGAAAACTATATTATTTTTCATCTTTTTTAATTTATAAGATTTTACGAACTTGTCCTCTTATAGGTATGTATTCAATTAGACGATCGTGAATAAGAATGCATTAAGCTGATGTTTTGGCTGGAATATTTGTTGCTGTTTCAAATTCAATTTTTATGTCAATTGGCCCCTTATTAAGAGTTTCGTTTTGATAACTAACATCTACAATAATCGAATTTTGATTTCACAACGATACATATAAATTTTCGATTACCATTGCTATTTTCTCTCTCTCTCTCTTTCTTTCTCTTTCTCCATCTAATCGCTCCGCATAGACATATTCACTATTTCACAGCAAATATTTTCAAGTAGACTTCTTAGATTCATTGAATCTACATTTAATATCAATATTAGTAAAATACTCGAAGACAAAAGAACTTAAAATGGACTCTTCCCAAAATCTAATTAAAAAGTTTAGTTCATTGAACAACAAGTCCTTGATCCATATCAAGGACTTAGATATTTCTAAGAAATATCGGATTGTTACTGCCCAGAGGACAACGACGAAATACGGGGCAACTGTGAAGGTAGAAATGGAGGATCACTTCATGTTCTTACCAAACAGGTACAACTCCCTATCGGATGAGGAGCTCAACCACCTCTCAGATGGTACATTCTGTGTACAAAGACAAGGGGAACGAAATTTAATTTTGTATAAGGAGGAGGTGGAGGAGTTTTTGATCTCAAATGACCAATACCCAATTTGGCAGTAATGTAAATTTATTGTATACATACATATATATTTTGCAACTAATAAAACAAAATTTTATATACATTATTTAATTTTAAATTCTAGTCTTTTTATTTATTTCATAAAGATATTGAAGGCATAAATGACCACAATTAAATGTATTAAACTTCTGATATTGATTATAGTTGTATCTTATATTTTTACCCAGATATTTGATCACTTCTGCAGGAGGTTGTAAGTTTCCAAAGCTATCGAAATATTATATTTCTTTATTGTTTTTAAAATATGCTACCCAATGTGTACCGAGTCCTGTTGCCACATCTAAATTGATTATTCCACATTCTTTTTTCCTCGCACGTTTTGGTAGAGTGTTCAACATATAAACTCCCCTAAAGTATGGAATTTTTGATGAAAAATTTTGTAGATCAACATCGGTCAATGGTCTAGTGGGCAGCATTTGTATTAGTTTTTTGAATTTTCTTTACAAATCAAACCATAACCTTTCTTATATGGTTTGAGGAAAAGTCCTTCATCTACCGCTATAGATTCTATCGCTCTATTATGTCTAGCAGCTTCCTCAAGTTGTCTTTTTGCATTTTTTGTTGCATTTACAGTCTTCGCTATAGCAGAACCTCCAGTCGCTAGACTACCAATTGCTCCCAGAGTGGTTAAAATTGGAATTAATGGCAAAAAACCACCAATTTTTGGAACACGTATTATACGTGGTGCTATAATTTGTGATTTTTTCCCCTTCAAAGAACTGTTAATAGTTTTTCGTGCAATTTTAATGGCTGAGTTAATATCCAACGGTTTTTTCTTCTGCAACATTTTTGATGCAGCTCTAATTGATGTGCTAAACAGCTTTTTAGCATTTAAACTATTTTTTATTTTTCTTTTTCTCCACACCCATACCAAATTTTGTTTTAGCTTTCATCGCGTTAGTAACCATATATGCAAATAATTTTTCTGTGACAGTGCTATCTTTTGAAAGAACTCGGTTCCAAGCTTTGTTTTCAAGTATTTTATCAGCTTTATGTCTAGTACATAAATCCTTATTTTGAGAATAAGCAATGTCGTGCTCTTCACAAGCGAAATCCAATATATTAATTCCTTTATCACCTATACGTAAACGTTTTTGTAGTTTTGTTGCAGGTCCACAGTACTGATATCCAGGAAGATGAAGTTCAACAGGTAGAGAGTTTATTATATTGTTAACTAAAACTTCTCCAATGACAGTTTTGTTATGACTAAACGATTTCCGATATCGTATAACCATATTATTTTATTTTTTCTATAATAAAAGGTAGTATTTATGAATTGCATTTAGTAACAAAAATGCAGTTAATGTTGATGCTTCATCAAACATTAGCTCAAAAATAAAGCATAGTTCCCTCTTACAAAATTCTATTCGTGCTCTAATAGTTGGCCCATCAAATTGTGGAAAGACTAATATTATGATTAGCTTGATAGAAAGTCCTAATGGACTCAAGTTTAAAAACATCTATTTATATTCAAAATCGTTATATCAGCCGAAATATGAATACCTGAGAAATTTAATTTTACCAATAAAAGGAATGGGATATTACACATTTACAGATAATGAATCTGTTATTTCCCCTAATGAAGCTAAAAGCAATTCAATTATGATATTTGACGATGTTGCATGCGAAAAGCAAAATAATATACGTGCATATTTTTGTATGGGACGACATAAAAATTTAGATTAATTTTACTTATGTCAAACGTATACCAGAATTCCAAAACATTTGATAAGAGACAATGCTAATGTAATTATAATGTTTAAACAAGATTAGAAAAATATGAAGCATGTTTATAGTGATCATGTGGCAAGCGATATGAATTTTGTGAAGTTTCAAGAAATTTGTCGAGTGTTGGAAGGATAAATATGGATTTTTGATGATAAGCAAAGATAATGAACTAAACAATGGCCGTTACAGAAAACAATTTGACTATTTCATAACAATATAAATTACTTCACATAAAAGGTAGTCTTTAGTTCTTAATCTGGCTTTGAATTTCATACATCTATTTTTATAATTGGTCAGATGCATAAAACCTGATCTGATAATCTGATCAGCAACCTAATAATACCGGTCTGATAACATTAACTGATAAACGGATCAGATATCTGTTCTGATACCTGATCTGATAACCTGTTCTGATACCTGATAACTGATCTGATAACCTGTTCCTGTACCTGATAAGTGATCTGATATCTGTTAACTGGTCTGATAACCTGTTCTGAAAGCTGTTAACTGGTCTGATAACCCATTCTGATACCTGTTAACTGGTCTGATAAGCTGTTCTGATACCTGTTCCTGTACCTGATAAGTGATCTGATAACCTGTTCTGATATCTGTTAACTGGTCTGATAACCTGTTCTGATACCTGTTAACTGGTCTGATAACCCGTTCTGATACCTGTTAACTGGTCTGATAAGCTGTTCTGATACCTGTTAACGGGTCTGATAAGCTGTTCTGATACCTGTTAACTGGTCTGATAAGCTGTTCTGATACCTGTTCCTGTACCTGATAAGTGATCTGATAACCTGTTCTGATATCTGTTAACTGGTCTGATAACCTGTTCTGATATCTGTTAACTGGTCTGATAACCTGTTCTGATACCTGTTAACTGGTCTGATAACCCGTTCTGATACCTGTTAACTGGTCTGATAAGCTGTTCTGATACCTGTTAACTGGTCTGATAACCTGTTTTAATACCTAATAACTGATCTGATACCCGATAACTGATCTGACCCCCTGATAACTGATCTGATATTTGACGCTACTAAACATGAATGAGAAAGTTTTAAGAGCACTGGTTACAACAAGAAATGTCTTGAAGAAAAAGCTCCGTAGTATAAAATCTGGAGAAGTAGATACACTTGAAAAACTAAGAGATACATTTAAACCTATAACAGAACCTCTCAAAGAATTTATAAATAGTTCTAAAAATATTGGAAGAATCCCCAAGAAAGAAGAAAGTAAATTCCAAACAAAACTTGAGAATAACAAAAGTTTAAATTCCTTGAAAACATCAGTGAATGTAGAGACAAGCACACCAAAGAAACTTGTAGAAGGAACAATATTTGATAACACCATCTTATTTAATGACGTCAGTGAAAAGGATGAAGATGAGTTTTACTCACCGACTTCCAACACTGAAGAGAGTTGTACAGACTTAGCACTCTTGGAAGCGAGAAATGAATTAGATACTTACTATGGTCCACATAGAGATTACAATAACGAATGGAAATTTGGTAGTAGTAACATTGAGCTAAATGAAGAAAAAATTCAAGTTGGTGGTCAAAGATGGGCTCTAACACCTGGTTTGTTTTCTTTAATGTTTCATAAAAAACCAAAAAACTGTGACAAATTTGAACCTGAAATCTACAAAAAAATGTTAATTACAACTAATGCATGCAGGAGAGACTATAATCCTGATGGTCAGATCAAGGTGACGAGAGGTTATAAATATAAGCATATAATTCAAAAAATATTTAAAGAAAATACTCAGAAGAGTAGTGCAGTAGCAAATGCAGCAATTCCTAATTATAAAGGCGATGGAATGATGCACTTTAACCCTCGAAAACAAAACTATATATATTGGGATGATCCCAATGAGTTAGTAGATCGTCTTCGACTACTGATTGCATCACAAGGTGCAGGTCATACTAATCACAACAACGAGATTGTATCAATTATTGAAGAATTACGTGAAGCGAATATAATACATTAACTCTAATAAAGTATTTACATATGTATGAAGTATGTCTGTTGATAAGTTTGGACATTACCTAAACGATACTAGTGATATAATTTCTATTAAAAATGCACCTAAACTGTTGGGGTTCTTTATGGATACGAACAACAACATTGATGTCAAAAACAAAAGGATCAAAAATGTTGCAAAAGCTCTGGAGGAAAACGATGCTGTCAATAAATTGTTTCTGCAAACTCAAATCGAAAAACTAGAAGTCCAATTATTAAATAGCTTCAAGGAAGACAATAATCTAATTCAAGAAAATATTCAAGTACAGATCGAGGAATTACAAAGCGAAATAAAATTACAGATAGAAGATAGTTATAAAATTGAAAAAAACATTTTAAAAATTAAATCATCATTTGAAGAACAAATTGAACTGCTGAATGAGAAAATTTATAGATTAGAAAATTACATGTTTGCATCAATAGCTGAAAGTGCATCAAGTAGATCACAACACTCCCCCACAAATCCGTAAAACTACTCAATGTCTCCAAAAAAGAAACTTAGTTGACGAACTCCATAAGCAAGCCCGAAAAATTTTTGTACGCCGTAGAGTTGTGATGAAAGGATTAGATGATCTTTTGCAAGCTGATCTAGTTGAAATGGGTAGTTATTCATCGAAAAATAGAAATAATCGATTTTTGTTGACTGTAATTGACACATTCTCAAAATTTGCATGGGCAGTACCGCTGAAAACGAAAACTGCACTCGAAACAAGCAAAGCAATGGAAAATATTTTTCAATTAGGACGAGTTCCAAAAAACTTGCAAACAGATGATGGTAAAGAATTTTTCAATACACATTTGGAAAATTAATGCAGAAATACAACATTAATCACTACTCAACATATAGCAGCATGAAAGCATCAATAGTAGAACGATTTAATAGAACATTAAAAGGGATGATGTGGAAAGAATTTAGCTTTAATGGTTCATATAAGTGGATTGATATGTATAAAGATTTACTTTATGCATATAATAACAAATTTCATCGCACAATTAAAATGTCACCTATTAAAGTCAACTCAACAAATGAGAAAATGTTGTTAAATACAGTATATAGTAATTTAAAGATGTTTAAAATGTCTAAATTTAATGTAGAAGATCATGTACGCATAAGCAAATATAAGCATACTTTTGAAAAGGGCTATACACCAAACTAGACAACAGAAATTTTCACAATTAAAAGAGTTCAAAATACATATCCTACAACATACATATTAGAAGATCATCTCGGAAATCCTATTGAAGGTGGATTCTATGAAGAAGAACTTTCAAAAACTAGATATCCCAATACATATCTGGTTGAAAAAGTTCTTAAAACTAAACGCGAGGAGGCATATGTTAAATGGTTGGGGTTTTCAAGTCAACATAATTCTTGGATAAGTAAAGATGATATATTGTAGTTGGAGTAAAACAACAACAACAACAACATTACTTATATTTAGCACATAATGTAATAATATATATTTAAAATAAGAAATAAATCGTTTTTATAAACAACATTATAGTAAGCTTTTATTTATT
This sequence comes from Tachina fera, assembly GCA_905220375.1. Lineage (NCBI taxonomy): Eukaryota > Metazoa > Arthropoda > Insecta > Diptera > Tachinidae > Tachina > Tachina fera. The sequence goes on from LR999963.1 coordinate 103,814,112, forward strand.
TGCAATCAGATCGTCATAATGTCAATAACACTTACTTTGAGCTCTAACTCATCAGAGTTATCTGCAAATTACTTTCCTCCTATAGAGTTAAGTGGTGGTTATGAGTGCGCTTTAACTGCTTTTCATTCATATAATAGCATACCGAATGTAGACGTCTATAACAATATATTTCACATAGGAGAACATGTAATTAAAATACCAATTGGATCTTATGAATTAAATGATATAGTTGATTACTTAGATAAGCAATATAAAGACTGCAGTCCGACAAATAAAATTCGAATAGAAGCTAATAACAATACAATGCAAGTTAAAATTAACAGCTCTAAAGATGTAATCAATTTTAATAAAGAAAATACAATTGGAAAACTTTTGGGATTCAATACTAAAATCCTGACTCCAAACCATGATCATTACTCAGATCTTCCAGTCAATATATTTAAGGTAAATCTCTTGCGAGTTGAAAGCAGTATCGCTGTTAATATATACATGAAAAATTCCAAGGCACATACACTACATGAATTTCCGATTAATGTTCCTCCAGGCTATAAAATAGATGAAATCCTTAGAAATCTGATTTATTTACCAGTTAACTCTCAAGAGATTAGTTCACCTGCTCTACGCGTTGTTGATCAGCACGGTGACCTAATAAATTTCCGAGGAGAGGAAATAACCATTCGCATACATTTGAGACCAACTAAATAATGATAATATATAACACAAACATATCAAAAAATAAAGCTGTATATAATTCTAAGAACCTGAGCGACAGTTGAAGAGATCAGTCCATCGGAAAAATCTAACTAAAACAAATCAAAACTTTCTCAAGTCTTTAAATTTAAAATTTAAAACGAAAAAATGAATTCAATAATGGATGTACTAGATAAGCCATTATCTGATGAGAGTATAATCAAAAAGGACTATCATACATATGTACCATATCTACAATCATACAACAATAATGATGAAATTCATATTTCAATACAAAATCAAGATTTGTATGTATTGCCCAGTGAAAGTTATATATATGTGGAAGGATTTATTGTAGATGATAAGAACCCAAAATCCTCCAATTTAAGCTTTAAATTAAAAAACAACTTTGTAGCGTATCTCTTTGATGAAATCCGTTATGAACTTAATGGTATTGAAATTGATCATACAAGGCATTTAGGACAGACAAGCACCATAAAAAATCTGATTTCTTTATCACCAACGGAAAGCACTGTTATGCAAAATGCTGGATGGAACAAAATTGATAATTTGAATATTGAAAATGGATATTTTAATTCTTTATCACCAACGGAAAGCACTGTTATGCAAAATGCTGGATGGAACAAAATTGATAATTTGAATATTGAAAATGGATATTTTAATTTCTATGTTCCACTTAAAATGCTCTTAGGCTTTGCCGAAGACTATAATAAAATAATTTTAAATGGTAAACATGAGTTAATACTCATGCGCAACAAGAGTGATGAAGATCTTGTACATTCGAGCTCTTCTACTGACAAACCAAAACTTACAATTTCGCTAATCTCATGGAGAATTCCCCATGTACACTTATCCGATCATAGTAAATTGAATATGATTAAAATTATAAACAATGCTGCGTCTATACCAATAGCATTCCGCAGTTGGGATTGTCATGTAAATCCACAATTTACTGCAGGAACTAGCCACATCTGGAATGTAAAGATGGCTGCAAGTAGAGAGCGACCGCGTTTTGTAGTGATTGCATTTCAACAAGAAAAAAAGTTTGTTCATTGCGATCTCACTAATCTAAAAGTACATTTGAATTCAGTTTCATATCCATATGATGATCTTAACATAAAATTTAAAAATGAACGCTACGCAATTCTATATGATATGTTTGTAAGATTTCAACAAAACTATTATATGAAGGAGTCACAACCTCTCCTAACTTCTCAAGAGTTCAAGAATAATGCCCCCATTATTGTAGAAGATGTTAGTTATCAAAACGAAACGCTTAATAGCGGACCAATTGACATAAAAATTGAATTTGAAACAGCAACAAACATTCCAGCCAAAACATCAGCTTACTGCATTCTTATTCATGATCGTCTACTTGAATACATACCTATAAGAGGACAAGTCCGTAAAATCTTATAAATTAAAAAAAGTTGAAAAATAATACACTTTTCATAGACTTGCAAGGTTTCAAAAGTAATTCGAATGATTTTATACCAAAAGTAGTAGCAGTCGTTTTCAACAATAATCAACACTTCAATTTTATTATAAAACCTCCTTTTGATTTTAAATTTTTAACAACAAAAAGACAAAGAGAACCAAACTGGTTAACAAAACATCATCACCACTTAAGCTGGAACGATGGAACTACTTCATATCAAAACGTTTGTAAATTTTTAAAAGCCAATGTAGGACACACCGAAAAATATGTTAAAGGTGAAGAAAAAAAAACGATAGTTAGAAAAAATATTGCGGAACAAAATTTTAAATATAGAGGATATTGGCTGCATCAACTTTAAGCAAATGAATAATACATAAGTATCCAGATCATCTACTATATTGCAGTTATCATTATAATGGTGTTTGTGCATTAAGAAATGCTCTTTTATTATCAAAAGAAGCAGCCCTTTAAATTCATGTTTTAACTTTGTACAATTAACAAATACAATTATTTTTATTGTAATTTATTCAATAAAAATTAAATGATTTCAGCACTATCAACCAATGTTTTATTATTATTATTAAAGAAATTAGTTGGTACAGTCAAACAAAGATTTGTCGTCAAAAATTAGTATTGGTGGTTGCATGTATACAAAAATAAACAAACATACGTACATATAGTACATGCATATGTACATATTCGAATACATACTCATAGATTTAATATGTTACATAAACTAATTTCATCAGTATGTTTTATACCTAGCAACACAATTGGAAATTTAATCGATCAGACGAATATTTGTTTCTAAGGAGAATTTAAGAAACATTATCATGTTATTACATTTGTTTATAGATTTAAATGTACGTATGTACATATACATACATGTATGTATGTTAGTATATCAAACAAAACTATAAGACAAAATTGAGATGTCCAGCAGAAGCATGCACAAAAAATTTATACATAATTTCACATCAACCACTTGACAAAAAGTTTCATGTAAACAAATAGCGAAAAAGTTTGAGGGTCAACATAGAAGCGATCTCGAGCATGCATACTTCTCAAAATTTAATGTAAACAAATATTTCTTCCCATGGCTGAATGTATTTACATATCTACATGTATCAAATGTGTATACATACATACATACATAGATATATACAAATGTTTATAAATCAACGATCACAAAAAAAGCTACATACATACATATTTCTTTATCAGAATTAATTACAAACTATTCTCTTCCAAAATCATTACTTGACAACAATTTTTTCTTCATTTCATTTTTGTTAATCATTAATATGCCAGCCAGCGAAGGACAGACAAACAAGCGTATAGCAAAGATGGATGAATGGATGCCATTACACACATGCACACAATCAATATAAAGAAAATTTATCAACAAGTATCAAACTACCACAAATTCCCACGGACAGACAGACACACAAAAACTAACGCGCCACCGACAGCCTCCAAATATAAACAATCAAACGGAAATCAATACGCCCGACAGACGGACGAAACATAAACTAACGCGCCACCGACAGCCTCCAAATATAAACAACCAAACGGAAATCAATACGCCCGACAGACGGACGAAACATAAACACATAAAAAATATGTAAACAAACACCAAATATAAACACACACACATCAAACAAAGCCGACACCCCCATTAATTTTTTATCACATCATTAATTGGCTAATTAACATCATTTTTATTACCCCATTAAAATTAATGGGGGCAACACATACACTATTCAACTACTTTCAGCTTTTCTCATTTTTTTTTTAAATAATTTTTGTTAAATAATTTTTAGTAATATTAGCAATATAAATCTTCTTATTTTAAAATACTATCTATTCTGTACTATGTATATTTTATATTTGTTTTTCAGTTTTACTAAAAAATTCAGTTTTTAATAGTCTTTTTTTAAATTCCAACTGTTTTTTACTATGTAGATTTTATAATTGATTTTCAGTTTTTACTTAAAAATTCAGTTTTTTAATAGCAATATTAGTCTTTTTTTTTTAATTCTAACTGTTCTCTACTATGTAGATTTCATTCTTTTTCATATTGTGCTTTAAAAATTCAGTTTTTTTGTTTAATTTTTTCTGGAGTTGTTTTCCTGTAAAAATCTAAACTCAAACTGAAACTAGTTTATTCAACACTTATTTCGAACAAGAAAGCTTATCGAGAAAAAGAGAGAGAAAAATAAAATAAATAAAAGAAATCAAAAGTTTCCTCAGCAAATCCGCTAACTTACAAAATAGAAGAATCTTGCAATACATACAAACGTTTACAAAAAAGAAAATTAAAACGCAAAATAAGGTACAGCAAATGAAAGAAATTAAACAACTATTCGCGATATTCGTCAAACACATGAGTTAACACTAAATAAAATAAATTAAACAACTATTAGCGATATTTGTTAAACACATTCGTTAACTACCCCCCCCCCCCCCCTGTTCCAGATCAGTCGTTCCTGACTGACGAAAAACAAGTAATTAATCCAAAAATATCTTTTTATAACTAATAAATTATTAAAATTTTCTTAAATTTAATGGCAATAATTTCCGAGTAAATTTTAAGTTACATTATATTTTAGTTTATATTATATAACTTTACCTTTACTTTAACTTTTTATGTAAAAGCATAAATTTTGGGTAGAATTTAATATGGGTTCATCGATTCCACAATAATTAAATATCTTTGATTTTTCTCAACAATTAGTTAAACATTATTTTAGATCCCGCAATTTTAATAGTATAGTTAAATCGAAAGTTTAATTAAGTCGCAAAATGTATATGAAAATTAGCGGATATTATCCTTATGAACTATTTTGTTATCAATTTGAACTGTGGATCCCAGAACCTTTTGAATTTCCTTTTCAATATAAACCTTACTGAATTTATTTCCTAGCCTTTTATTGACCTTTACGAAAACTTTTTGTCTTGGCTCGAAAGTATGTATGCACCGTCTTTTATTATGCCATTCTAAATCTTTTTTCTGCTTACTTACCAGTTGATTCTTTACAAAGATTTTCGTTTCGTCTGGTATTGAATGAAATATGTCTATGGGTCTGAGATTAACAACAGAGTGTATCGTCCGGTTATACTTTGAAACGGCTGTAAGAATAAGATCTTTAGTATCGTTGATGGAGTATTCTAACTTAATGCATCTGCCTATCTCCGAAAGTGTGCTGTGAAACTTCTCAACTTGCCCATTCGATGTACTATGTAAGGGAGGGATGGCAACAATTTCTGCACCATAAAAGTTTTCTACTAAAGTCTTCACTGATTCAGAATTCAACGATCTTTCGTTGTCACAAATTATTTTTCTTGTATTATTAAAAATATTTAAAATTTCCTGGTTAGCAGGCTTAACATCAACAATGGATTTTGAGTCTATGGGCTTTGCTATTGCAAATTTCGAGAATTTGTCAACGCACGTCAAAAAGGACTTTCCATCAGTGGAATAAATGTCCATATGTAATATTTCGCCTGGGTAAGATGGTTGGGTGTTTCTGATATCTGTTGTTTTTTTGGATGTCTATTGTATTTAGCTTCATGGCAAATCTTACAGTTCCGAATAAGCTCCCTTAATCTTTTACGAATATTTGGAAAGTAGTAGTCTTCTAAGACTTGTTTAATGTTTTCAGTCAATGCGCGATGGGCCCTATTGTGTTCGTTGTTCAAAATTTCCAACTGATCATCTGCGCTAAATATATCAGTTACAAATTTATTAGTATGTAAGAATTTGACAGATGGATATGTAGTTACTATAAAGTGCTGAATTTGGGCCAGAGTTTGTAAGTCACAGTAAATCGCGTTCACGACGTTAGGGTTGACTACATGTTTTAAGCTATTAAAAATGTTCTCAATATTGGCAAAAGTTATTGTATGGCGGATTCGGTCTTTGAAAATAATTTTAGTTTGTTTCTTGGGCTCCAATCCTTGAGTATTAATAATTTGATTTCGAAAACAATTAAGCGGATTTTTAACAGTTGATATCACTTAGGTAAAAGATTCTTCGCTATTTTGCACATCTAAGGAAGAACTTGAGGAAAAATGAAAAATCATGTTATTATATTCTTCAATAAATGCTTTCCATCTTTTCAATTTCGATTTGGGGTTTTTCTCCGAAATTGCAAATATTAGCGGTTGGTGGTCTGTGAATATATTTAGTCTATTGACACCGTAAAGATAGTTTCGAAGACTCTTCAACGCCCAAACGATAGCTAGTAACTCCCTTTCATTTACCGCATAACTTTCCTCTGTAGGTGACAAAGTTCTAGAAACCATTGTTATCGGACGACCACCCTGGGATAATACAGCGCCAATAGCATGTGACGAAGCGTCGGTGGTGAGGTCAAATGGCTTGTCAAAATCAGGATAGAGTAGTAAAACTTCTTCTGAAGCAAGTATTTTTTTCAATTTATTGAAGGCTGCTATGGCTTCATTATCCAAGACTATTTGTACATTCTTCGACTGTCTTGCACTTATATGACCGTTTTCTCCTCTAAGGTATTTTGTCAATGGTTTCGCAATAGATGCGTAGTCCCTTACGAATCTCCTATAGTAACCGCCCAAACCAAGGAAAGATCGTAATCCCCGTAGACATGAAGGTATGGGGTAATAACTATCGTTTTTACCTTATCTGGGCAAGTTCTAATTCCTACTGTTAAGACTGTAAAACCCAAGAACTCGACGGATGTTCTAAAAAATTTTGATTTTTCTATTGAGACCCTCATATTAGCATTATAGAGTTTATCCAGTACTATTGCAATATCATGAATATGCTTCGGATTCGAGTCAGAAAATATAATGATATCATCAATATAGACGTGGCAAGATTTACCGATTTCCTCACGCAGTATATCGTCTATAGTACGCTGGAAAATACTAGGCGCGTTCTTCAAACCAAATGGTAGCCTACAAAACTCAAACTTTCCGTTGCTAATGCTAAAAGCAGTTTTTTCCCTATCCTGTTCTCTCAAATTAATCTGATGAAATCCAGATTTCAGATCCAAGGTAGAGAAATATTTGGCCTTACCAAAATTCGCTAAAATAACAGAAGTTTCGGGTATTGGGTATTTGTCGCTCACAGTTTTTGAATTCAATTTCAGAAAATCAATAACTAAACGCTTTTTCGGCTTGCCGTTGTCGTCCAGACACTTTTTCTCAACTACCCAGATAGGGTTGTTATATGGCGATCGAGATGGTCTTATAATTTTGTTCGCTAACAAGTCCCCTATTTCTCGATTCACAAATTCTGCCATTGCCATAAGATAATTATAATATCTTGAATAGACCGGTTCTTCATCTCTAGTTCTTATACTTGCTATAACGTTAGTATTGTAGGGGAGAGCTTCGATAGGGCTCGCAAAAACTCCTCTATACCTTTCCAATAGCATTAACAATTCTCTACGAACTTCCTTTGAGACGTTATTTGAGTCGATTGAGATATGATTGGCTTCATTGCAATAAAAAAACTTTAACTTCTCTACACCACCTTCATACTCTAATACTCCACTTTTTGTATCCAAGTGTGCTTTTATTTCGTTAAGGTGATCGAGACCAATGATACCGTCAAATGTTGTGAGGCAGGGGAGTATAAAAAAATTTGCGACTTTGTTGAATAATTTTACTGAGGCTTTGCGGTTAACTAAATTCTCTCCATGGACAGATCTCACCAAAATGGTATTTTTAACGTTGGTTACATAAGGTAGGATTTCTACGTCTCTAATGTAGTTTTTCGATGAACCAGTGTCTACCAAAAACTTTAATTTTCTTCCTCCGAATTCCCTTTCCACGTAGGGCAAAAGGGACCTATGTCTAAAAAATTAACCTGATCTTCTTCAAAATTCTCGGGAGTATGATCTTGTAACTCTTGATTAGGAAAATTATTTTCATTTTGATTATCTGACAAGTGATAGAGTCGATGCTTGTTAAGAGCCTGACCAGAGCCTATTGGTTTTCTCTGTCCATGAGAATTATTTTGGGTATTAGAGCTAACGGTTCTCATACTTACGTCCGTATTAATCTCATGTGGTTGGAAATTTTGAGTTCCCTGAAAACTTTGTAGTGGGCGAATGTTATTTTGTAACGATTGTCGAAAATTTGAAGGTTCTTGCCAACGAGCGCTATTGCGAATTATATTACTGTTGTGATAATTTGGTACGAATGACATCTGCTGGGGTTGGAATCTAATATGGGTAGGATTTGTTGTAATTGGATTATGAAAATGATGTCTCGAAATGTTCTGGTTTATTGCTGGAATAGAATAATTATTAAAGCCTGGTTTGTATAAATTTCCACTGAAAACTCTAGCAAAGTGATATCGGCTCTGATTCGTCGCCATTTCCTGGGCTAGTGCTAAAGCAATTGGCATATCAGCAGGTTTGCATGAAAATAAAATATCACATAAAGGTTTTCTTAACCCGGAAACAAATACACGAAGTGCATCCTGCCTGTACTTCCTATTCAGTGATCCTATTAAATTTTCGTCCCCCTCATAGCTCATAATAGTTTTATTAATTATCATGTTAAGTTTTTCTTCTACGTCATTATAGAAGTCAATAATAGACTTAGATCCCTGAGTAAGCGTAGAGAGCTCCTGTTCAAGAGTAAAAACTGATGTTTTGTCTGCATAAGCAAAATCCAATCTAGCCAAAATCGCATGGAAATTATGAACCGTGTTATATGAACTCAAAATCGTGTCCGCCTTACCTACTATTTTATTTCGTAATATGGCGACAGCTTGATAATATTTTGAGCTACCAACGTATCTCTCATATAATCTGTGAGCAGTAATGGCAGCTTGGCGCCATGAAATATATTTAGATGAATCACCCTTAAGTTCTGGTACCGACTTGACTACGTCCAAGGTTTCGTTGCACTCAACACCTGGAAGTATTTCAATTTCCCTGTGCTCTTCTACAACTATAGGGGTTTCTAAAGTTCTCAACCTACGTGTAAGGTCATCAACAGTAGCCTGAAACTCTTGACGAGTATGCTCGGTGGCTTCTCTGATGGCCGCCGTAATTAATGACTGCACAGTCTGGGAATCCATTCTTCTACTTTGAGCGTGCTCTATACTCAAATCGCTTAAACTCTCGATCAAACTTTCAACACTCATAACAACAAATAAAATATTCAATTACTCATGTTTTCAATAAACCACAAGAAACTGCAATATTATATTAAATGACGAGAAAAAATAATAATTTTACAATCAACGTTCTTAATACACTACAAAAATGTACAAACATAAATATAAATTGTTACTACTCAAAATATTTTTTTTTTATTATAACTTTCGGCTTACGCTACTTCGATGAAAGTGCCGCAAATCCTCTTGATTCCGGACTTCAGGGTAATAAACTTTTGCTTTAAGTTGATATTTTCTCCAATCACGTGCAGAAATAATTCTTTTAATTACTTTTGCCAGTTTATGAAATGGGTTAGTGTCGTTGGGCGCCAATTAATTTTAAGTTTAATTGCCGTATCTCTTGACAATTTTTCCAAATAAATTAGTGCAATATTTTATTAATTTTTTTATTTTGTTTGCATTTAAAAATTCTGGCTCTTACAAAATTCTATCACAAATGTTTTGTTTTATTCCGTATTCAGTATTCTCTATTACATAAATTTTATAATTGTTTCTCCTGTCAGTTTCATTTTAAAATCATTATTAGGTTAAATAATTTCTGATTCCAGTAATAATTTGTTCATTGTAAATTAAATTTATTCTCTACTATGTAGATTTTATAATTTTCAGTTTGTATTTAAAAATTTCGGTTTTCTTTTTTAATTAATTATATTGGTTTTATAATTGTTTTAGGTTTGTATTTAAATATTCAGCTTTTCTCCTTTTTTTAATAATTTTGGTAACATAATTTTCAGTAATATTAGCAATATAAATCTTCTTATTTTAAAATACCATCTATTCTCTACTATGTAGATTTTATATTTGTTTTTCAGTTTTACTAAAAAATTCAGTTTTTAATAGTCTTTTTTTAAATTCCAACTGTTCTCTACTATGTAGATTTTATAATTGATTTTCAGTTTTTACTTAAAAATGCAGTTTTTTAATAGCAATATTAGTCTTTAGTAGTAGGGAACTGCCGGTTCTATGGCAATAAAAATTGTCAAATTTGGGTAATTAATGTCAAAAATTTTGTAATTTATGGGAAAATTTTAAAAAAATGTCAAAGGTGTGAAGTGACGAGGGTTAGTTCACTTCGAGGGTATGTTGGGGCGCATGCTTTGTTTGTATGTATGTTTAAGATTTTTGTTTTAACCAAAGGTGTGAAGTGACGAGGGTACTCGATGGTTTGTAGATGTCTGTCGGTTGATGTGCATACTCGCAGTTTATTATGTTGGCGCGCATGCTTTCTATGTATGTATGTATAAGATTTTTGTTTTAACCAAAGGTGTGAAGTGACGAGGGTACTCGATGGTTTGTAGATGTCTGTCGGTTGATGTGCATACTCGCAGTTTATTATGTTGGCGCGCATGCTTTGTTTGTATGTATGTTTAAGATTTTTGTTTTAACCAAAGGTGTGAAGTGACGAGGGTACTCGATGGTTTGTAGATGTCTGTCGGTTGATGTGCATACTCGTAGTTTATTTTCGTTAGCGCGCATGCTTTCTGTGTATGTATGTATAAGATTTTTGTTTTAACCAAAGGTGTGAAGTGACGAGGGTACTCGATGGTTTGTAGATGTCTGTCGGTTGATGTGCATACTCGCAGTTTATTATGTTGGCGCGCATGCTTTCTATGTATGTATGTATACGATTTTTGTTTTAACCAAAGGTGTGAAGTGACGAGGGTACTCGATGGTTTGTAGATGTCTGTCGGTTGATGTACATACTCGTAGTTTATTTTCGTTAGCGCGCATGCTTTCTGTGTATGTATGTATAAGATTTTTGTTTTAACCAAAGGTGTGAAGTGACGAGGGTACTCGATGGTTTTTAATCATTTTTTAAAATGTGTGCAACGTCTTTCACGTTATGTTTTTTTTTATAGGGAAAGCAATACCACACAACAAGAAATAATTTCAAAAATGACAAACGTTGACACTAGTACACACTGTTGCGATGTTACAAAATATCATAGTATGTACTCGGCATTTGTTTTTTTGTAATATTCTTTTTAGCTGATGGAGCTGGAAGGGTATTTATAGAAAGAAATTATGTATTCTGGTGAGATATTAATGTTTTTGTTGTTGGTTTTATTTAGTTTTATTTATTTTTTGTTTTTTGTGTAAAGAGGCTGACATTTGTCAAACAAACCATGCACACTTATATACATACATACATTGATATTTTTGAGAACGAGATAGGTGAATGTGATGTCATTCCAAAGAACCAAATGGCATACTTCTATAATGGAAACTTCCAAAATGAAGAAGAAAAGTTTATGGTAGATGAAGAGGACGATGCTTTCTTCATACATATGTATGTTGTAACAATGTAAGAATAGAACGTAATTCGTATAAATTGAAACGTTCTCTAATCTAGCAGCAAGTACAGCATTGTATCTAGCAAGTGCATCATCATCATATAAAATCTTAAAAAATACAATACATTCTATAAATTATTAAAATGGACACATTAAGCAGCAGCCCAATTTTAATATCATTGAACGGCTCACAAATGTCGCTAGATGAGTTTGTGAGATTGTTCTCCGGCAATCGGGAAGAGATGAGCGTTGTCACCCGGGAAGAGGTATCCGTAAGCCCTCTGTCAATAGAGTTTTCGGACGACGATTTGCCTCCTAATGTATCCATTAGAGACATTTTCGAGAACGAGGTAGATGAATATCATGAAATTCCAAACAACCAAATGGCATACTTCAAGAATGGAGATTTTCAAAAGGAAGAGTTTAGGCTGGATGAAGAGGACGATGCTTTCTTGGCAGCGTTTGATTATATGCCAAAAGATGAGGATAAAGATGACATAACCAAAATTTTCATGCAAGACGAAGAGGGGGATGCATTATTGGCGACCGTAAATTTAAGATTTTAATTTGATTAATTTTGTAAACACAAATTCAAATTTATTTACTTAAAACGTAAAAAATGTGTAAACAGATTTTTATTTTCACTTTTTTACATTTGTCTTTGTCCTTGTACAAACCATATGCATATAAATAAATGATTGAACAAAATTTTTTTATAATTTTAATCTACATATTTATTTAAAAAAAATATCGTAAATATATGTTGTGACAATGTAAGAATAGAAAATTAAAATAAATTGTTTAGTTATTTTCCTGATAAAGTAAATATGCATTTCTTAAGGCACAAACTCCATAATTGTGATAGCTGCAGTAAAAATATTCCGGATATTTAAGTTGTATTTGTTTAAAGTTGATGGAGCCAAAATCCTCGATGTTGAAAACTCTAATTCGAAGTAGTTTTTCAAACCATTTCTTCTTTTCCACACCCTTAACATAGATTGAATAATGTTTTAAATTGGATTTTAAAAATTTAAATGATATTGATCCGTCATTCCAATTCAGATGATGAAAGTTTCTCGTTAGCCAATTCGCTTCTCTTTGTTTTGCTATTGATAATCTTTTGAAGTTAAACGGTGGTTTAATAATAAAATTTATGTGCTCCTTATTGTTAAAAACAATTGATATTTCTTTTGCAATGAAGATGTTTGAATTGGATTTAAATCCTTGCATATCGATGAAAACTTTATCCCCAACCATCTTATTTTATTATTTTTTATTTTTTTTACATTATCTTACGAACTTGACCTTTTAAGGGTATGTATTCTATTATACGGTCGTGGATGAGTATACAAAAAGCTGATGTATCGGTAGGTATATTGGAGTCTGTTTCAATTTCAATTTTTATATCAACAGGACCTTTAGAGAGGGCTTCGTTTTGATGACTGACATCTACTACCACTATCGGCACACTATTTTTAAATTCTTGAGCAGTTAGAAGTGGTTGTGATTCCCTCATGTAGTAGCTTTGTTGAAACCGCAGATACATATCATATAGGATGGCAACCCGACCATTTTTAAATTTTACATTTAGATCATCATATGGGTACGATTCAGAATTTAAATGTACTTTTAAATTGTTTAAATTACAATGAACAAACTTATTTTCTTGTTGAAAAGCAATCAACACAAAACGGGGTCGTTCTCTATTTGCAGCCAATTTAACATTCCATATATAGCTAGTTCCTGTATTTAGTTGAGGATTAATGTGACAATCCCAACTGCGAAATGCCATTGGTATAGAAGCACCACTGTTAATAATTTTAATCATATTCAATTTGCTCAGATCGGATAATTGTACATGCGGAATTCTCCATGAGATGTTTGAGATACTAATTTTTGGTTTGTCAGTAGCAACAGTTGAGTATACGAGTTTTTCATCGTTCTTACTACGTAAGAGAACCAATTCATGTTTACCGCTGAGTATAATTTTATTATAGTCTTCAGCGAAACCTAAAAATAGTTTCAGTGGTACATAGAAATTAAAGTGTCCATTTGAAATATCCAAATCATCGAGTTTGTTCCATCCTGCATTGTACAAGCCAACACTTTCTGTTGGTGATAAGGAAACAAAATTTTTTAGGCTGCTTGTAATCGCTAAATGTCTTGTATGATCAATTTCTATGCCATTAAGTTCATATCGAATTTCGTCAAAGAGATGTGCCACAAAGTTATTTTTTAATTTTAGATTTAAAAACGAAGATATTTTGCTATTATTATCATCTACAATACTTCCCTCAACATATATGTAGCTTTCGCTGGGTAGCACATATAAGTCTTGATTTTGTATTGAAATTCGAATCTCATCATTATTGTTGAAGGATTGTAGGTATGGTGTATATGTGTGATAGTCCTTTTTAATTATACTCTCGTCTGATTGAGGTTTTTCTAGAACATCTAGTATGTAACTCATTTCTTTGTCAACTTTAAATTGAGAGACTTTAAAAATTTTTTATTTTCTTGCGTCAAATATTTTTTGTGTAATGATCTCTTTAATTGTGGTTTGGTTTGCAAGAGTGTTTTATGAGTGTATCCAATTTTATCCTTAGATTGCTTGACGTTGTATATTATCATTATTTGCTAGATCTCAAATGTATTCGTGTTGTAATTTCCTCTCCTCGAAAATTAATTAAATCACCGTTCTGATCAACTATGCGTAGAGTTAGAGAACTTATCTCTCGGCAGTTAACTGGCAAATAGATAAGATTTCGAGGAATCTCAACAATTTTATACCCTGGGGGGACATTGATCGCAAATTCATGTAATGTGTGTGCTTGTGAGTTATTCGTATATGTGTTAACCACTATACTGCATTCAACACGCAAGATATTCACGATGAAAATATTGACTGGTAGATCTGAGTAATGGTCTTGGTTAGGAGCTAGAATTTTCTTATTGAATCCAAAAAGTTTTCCAATTGTGTTATCTTTGTTAAAGTATATGGGATCCTTAGAGCTTTTAACTCTAACTTGCATTGTATTGTTATTAGCTTCTATATCAATTTTATTTTCCGGACAATACTGCTTATAGGTATGTTTAATATAATCAACTATATCATTCAATTCATAAGATCCTATTGGTATTTTAATTACATGTTCACCAATATGAAATATATTGTTATAATCATCTACATTGGGAATGCTATTATATGAATGAAAATCCGTTAGAGCACATTCATATTCACCATCCAAACGAATAGGAGGAAAGTAATTTGCAGATAACTCAGATGAGTTTGAGCTAAGAGTAAGTGTTATTGACATTATGATTGTCTGATTACAAATAAGTGAAATTAAACACAGCACTTTGTATAAAAAAGGAAGTTTATATTTTATTTAATATATTAGATACAAATATAGACTTATATATACACACTTAACTACAATATTTCATTTTTATTGATCCAAGAATTATGTTGATTGGAAAATCCTAACCATTTAACATATGCCTTCTCTCCTTTAGTTTTAAGAACTTTTTCAACTAGATATGTATTTGGATATCTAGTTTTTGAAAGTTCTTCATCATAGAACCCACCTTTGATAGGATTACCACGATAGTCTTCTAATATGTATGTGGCTGGATATGTATTTTGAACTCTTTTAATCGTGAAAATTTCTGTGGTATATATCCTTTGGTGGTGTATATCCTTTTTCAAAAACATGTTTATATTTACTTATGCGCACATGATCTCCCACATTGAATTTTGATAATTTGAATAGTTTTAAGCGGTTATATACAGTGTTTAATAATTTTTTCTCATTTTTATAGTTAACTTGAATCGGTGGCATTTTGATGGTGCGATGAATTTTCTTATTATATGTATTAATCAAGTCTTTGTAAATGTCGAGCCAGTTATAAGACCCATTAAAGCTAAACTCTTTCCACATCATTCCTTTTAATGTTCTGTTAAATCGTTCTACTATTGATGCTTTCATTCTGCTATATGTTGAGTAGTGATTAATGTTGTATTTATTCATCAATTTTCCAAAGTGTTTATTGAAAAACTCTTTACCATCGTCTGTTTGCAAGTTTTTTGGTATTCGTCCCAGTTGAAAAATATTCTGCATAGCCTGGCTTGTTTCCAATGCAGTCTTTCTTTTCAAGGGTACTGCCCAAGCAAATTTTGAAAATGTATCAATTACAGTCAGCAAAAATCGATAATCTCTATTGTCTGTAGAATAGTTCCCCATTTCAACTAAATCAGCTTGCCAAAGATCATCTATTCCTTTCATAACAACTCTTCGACGTGGAAAATGTTTTCGTGCTTGCTTATGTAGTTCATTTATTAAATTTCTTTTTGAAGTCATTATTTAACGTATTTAGAATTTGACGGGATAAGTTGAGTTCAGTGCGAGTTCATTTAAGTACTGTTGACCATCATATTTCTTATATACCCATAGATTAACTCATTTATCTTTCTAATTTCTTTTTCAAAGAATAATTTCATACTTGAAATTGTTTCCCTAATTTCATTTAGTTTCTGACTTAAAATTAAATGGATTTCATCTCGTACCTCTTCAATTTGACTTTGCAGAAACAATTTATTAACAACGTCGTTTTCCTCCAAAGCTTTTGCCACATTTTTGATTCTTTTGTTTTGAACGTCAATGTTATTAGTTGTATCCATAACGAAGCCCAGCAGCTTAGGAACATTTTTCACAAAAACTCTGCCACTTGTATCATTAAGATAGTGCCCAAACTTATCGATAGACATGATTTACGTAGATAAATATTATTCTATAATTTTTGCTTCATATAATTCTTCGATAATTGAGACAATTTCGTTATTGTGATTAGTATGACCTGCAGCTTGTGATGCTAGCAATAGCCTAAGGCGATCTACTAACTCATTAGGATCATCCCAGTATATATAGTTAGCTTTGTATGGGTTTAGTTTCATCAAACCCTTACCCTTGTAAGGACTTTTTATTGCATGTAGTGATGACGAAGTTGATGAGTTTTTTTCACTTTCTTTCTTAAACAATTTACTGATAATATGCTTATATTTATATGCTCTCGTTCCTTTGATTTGTCCATCAGGTCTATAATCTCTTTTGTATGCATTTGTGCTCACTAAAATTTTCTTATATATATCTAATTCATGTTTATCATAATATTTTGGTGTTTTGTGAAACAGTAAAGAAAATAAACCTGGTGTAAAAGCCCATATGTGATTTCCAATCACTATTTTATCTTCAGTAAGTTTAATACTACTATTGCCAAACTTCCATTCATTATTAAAACCTTTATGTGGACCGTATAGAGTGTCTAATTCATTTCTGCTTTCCAAGAGTGCTAGGTCAGTATAACTCTTATTATTATCTGAATTGTCTAGAGTTTCCGATTGAGAGTAAAAATCATCGTTGTCATCATCATCATCATCAGTATCAACATTATCAACCTTGTTTGCGTTTCGATTACTAAGTGAGATATTTTTATTGCATAACGTTTCTTCAACAAGTTTCTTTGGAGTACTTGTCTCTAACTTAACTGATTGTTCGTTGAATGGAAAATTTGAATTTTTATAAACTTTCGTTTTAAGTTCATCTCTTTCTGCCTTAATACTTCTTTTATTATTTTTAGAATTGTTCACAAATTCTGTTAATGGTTCTATTATTGGTTTAAATGTATCTTTGAATTGCTCATGTGTATCTGCTTCATCAACTTTTATACTACGAAATTTTTTCTTTAAAACATTTCTTGTCTTTATTAGCTCTTTTAAAACTTTTTCATCCATTTTCAACTGTTAGACACCAGATCTGGTATCAGCTATCAGATCAGCTATCAGATCAGCTATCCGATCAGGTATCACTTATCAGATCAGGTATCAGATCAGCTATCAGATCAGGTATCAGATCAGGTATAAGATCAGCTATCAGATCAGGTATTGGGGTATCAGATCAGGTATCAGCTATTAGATCTGGTAACAGATCAGGTATGGTAAATACTTTAGGAAATAAGTAGATGTACTATGCGCAAGGCCAAATTAAGTACTAATGTTTTACTTTTATGTAGAGTAATTTATATCGTTATAAAATAGTCGAATTGCTTTCTATAGCGACCATTGTTTAAGTCATTATCTTTGCTTATCATCAAAAATCCATATTTATCCTTCCAACACTCTCGACAAATTTCATGAAACTTTTCATAACTCATATCGCTGGAAACATGATCACTATAAACGTGCTTCATGTTTGTCTCATCTTGTTTAAACATTATAATCACATTTGCATTGTCTCTTATTAAGTGCTTGGGGATTCTCGTATAAGTTTGGCACAAGTAGAATGAATCAACATCCTTATGTCGTCCCATGCAAAAATATGCTCGTATATTATTTTGCTTCTCGCATGCAACATCATCAAAGATCATAATAGAATTAGTTTTCGCTTCCTCAGGAGGAATAACTTTTTCATTATCTGTAAATGTGTAGTATCCCATCCCTTTAATTGGTGAAATTAATCGCTTTAAGTATTCATATTTTGGTTGATAAAGGGATTTTGAGTATAAATAGATGTTTTCAAACTTGAGTCCATTAGGACTTTCTAGCAAGCTAATCATAACATTAGTCTTTCCACAATTTGATGGTCCAACTATTAGAGCACGAAAAGAATTTGGTAAGAGAGAGCTATGTTTTATTTTAGATCTGATTTTCGTTGAAGCATCAATATTGCGAATCACAATATTTTTATGTTGTTTTACTAATTGCATTCTCATAACTAATTGCATTTCATAAATGTTACTTTTATTATAGAAAAAAAAAATAAAATAAGATGTTAATACATTATAACAAAACGTTTAGTTATAAAAAACCAGCCGTTGGAAAAGGTTTATTGAATAGAGTAATTAACTCTCTGCCTGTTGAATTACACCTTCCTGGATATCAGTTTTGTGGACCCGGAACAAAATTACAAAAACGTTTAGATCGCGGTGACAAAGGAATTAATGTATTAGACGCTGCATGTAAAAATCACGATATTGCTTATTCCAAAACAAATGATTTAAATAGTAGACATCAAGCTGATAAAATTCTTGAAAATAAAGCTTGGGAACGAGTTATTTCAAAAGATAGCAGTCTTGCAGAAAAATCGTTTGCATACATGGTTACTAACACAATGAAAGTCAAAAGAAAATTTGGTATGGGGTTGAAGAAGAAGGTTGCAAAAAAAGTGAACAAAATGGAAAAAAGCTGTTCAGTACATCAATTAAAACTGCAACAAAAATATTGAGGAAGGAAAAACCTCAAGACATTAACTCTGCCATTAGGATTGCACGTAAGATTATCAACAAGTCGTTAAGGGGGAAGAAATCGCAAGTTGTAATACCACGCGTAATTAATGTTCCAAAGATTGGTGGCTTCTTACCTTTGGTACCTATTCTTACTGCTCTGAGTGCAATTGGTAGTCTTTCTACTGGCGGAGCAGCTATAGCAAAAGCAATAAATGCTGCTAAGAATGCCAAACAACAACTTGATGAAGCAACCAGACATAATAAAACAATGGAAGCAGTAGCAATGGGGAAAGGTTTTTACCTTAAACCATATAAGAAAGGATATGGATTGGTTTGTCAAGAAAAACAAAAACCAAATTTTTCATAAAGCTGCCCAATAAACCCCTATCTGATGTTGATTTGAGAAACTTTTCAACAAACATTCCATACTTTAGAGGAGTTTTCATGTTGGATACACTACCAAAACGATCGAGAAAACGAGAATGCGGAATCATTAATTTGGATTTATCAAGAGGTCCTGGAACCCATTGGGTAGCATATTATAAAAACAATGAACATAAGGAATATTTCGACAGTTTTGGAAATTTACAACCTCCATTAGAATTAGTTAAATATCTAGGTAAAAATATAAAATATAATTACAATCAATATCAAGATTACGATTCATTTAAATGTGGACATTTATGTCTTCAATTTCTTTACAAAATAAGTGAAAAGAATAAATAAATAACACACACAAACAATTTTTAAATTTTGTTTTGTTTTATTAATAAAAAAAGTTTATAAGATATACTTTTTTTTACATATTATTCCCACTGTGGGTATTGAGCATTTGTTAAAAAGATATTTAATTCAGCAGCAGTATCCAACTTTAAGCCACTGTCTCCTTGCTTACATATGCAATATATCCCAGATGCCAGTTCTATTATATCATCATCCGATAGCGTGTTGTACCGATTTGGTAGAAACATTATGTTGTTTTCCAGTTCAATTTGAATTGTAGTGCCATATTTACTAGTCACACGCTTAGCGTTTTTAACTGCATACTTAGTTGAGTCCTGGAGCTCTTTTATATGTATTAATTTTTTTTTATTTAATGTGTTGAATTTTGTGATCAAATCTGGAGGATTCATTATTACAATATTAATTAATTAAATTTAATTTTTATATGTATTTTTTTCTTCTTTGACAGATAGCTCAATCTGTTTTTTGTAAACTGATGTATTAAATATTTCTACCAATCTTTAAATAGGTAAAAAATAATTCTTAAAAGAAAGATCAGTATCGTAACTATCTCTTTTTCTCATATTGTAATTATTTTTGATGTAAAATATTTTTTGTTACTTATAGAATTGTAGTGAAAGAGATAGTAGTTATATTGACGTTCTTAAGCGTAACTGAAACAAAAAATGGCAAAACAAAGATCGGAGAGATAGTTATATTGATGTTCTAAAGTGTAACTGGAACAAAATATTTCAAAAAGCACTCAAAAGTGTTTGTAACATTTTAATTTTACAAGAATATTTTACTATAAATAAGAATGTAAAACTTTCAAGAGTACTAGTATAAAAATTGCATTCAAGAAAAAAGTATTCTTTAAAAAAGAAAATTAAAATAACAATTAAAAAATGAGCCAAGTACGTGAACGGTTATTTGAGTTTCTTAATTCCTTTGAGGACTTATTGCTCTATGAGCATAAAGAAACCATAAATTTTTTCGTCTCCATGCTCAATGAAAATGAGGAGTATGGAATTATAGAACAAGAGGACTCTGATAGTGGGCATTTTGCCAGCTGCCCCTGGTATAGCGAAGGATGCGAGGAAGGGCCGGACACATGTCGATGCACCATGTTCCACATAAGGAAAAAAATTATTTTTAAGATTATTGAAACTTATAAAAATTTGTCAAAAATAAATAATGAACAAATATAGAATATATATGTATGTGTATGGGTTTTATTTAGTTTTTTATTGTTTTTTTTTAATATATATATATATATATATATATATATATATATATATATAGATTAATAGAGCGAAAAACTATTAGTTTAAATATTATATTCATTGAGGATGGATAAATGTACTTTAAAGAATATATTTCACCACAATGAAGAACGAAAACCTCAAATACATGATTTGGTTTTTGAGTTTGAATACTTGCTCAATTGGAAATTGAAGATTTCATGTGGATTTTCAACAGCTTTTGGTTTTAAGCCAATGATATGGCTGAATTATAAAAATAAGCAATACATTGGACTGGACCGGGAAGAGTGGTTACACCTCATGTGCTATAAGGACTATATTCATGATATGCTTAATCGTCGAGATTTTTTAAATTCTATAAATATAATTGATAATGAAAGTGAGAGAGATGTTGAATATAAGTTTAAATATAAAAGGGGGGTTTGTTTTTTAGTTATCGAACAAGGAAACTCTAATATAAAAATCGATTCTGACACTTGGAGATCATTAACTCAAATTCGAGTATTTTTTACATCAATTTTATGTTGGAACAACATTCTAAGAAAACAAATTCTTCATTTCTATTATGAATATTATATACCAACCTGCTCCACTTTAAACAAAACAAAACTCCAATTCAATGAAATACAAGGAATACACGAAAGGGATGTAAAGATTGAACTGACACGACTTTGTTATGAGATTGGGGAAAAAATGCAACACAAGATTCTAACAGATGTGAAAATTCATAAATTATATTTAAGAATGGATAATAAATAAATAAATAAATAAATAAAAAATGTACACAAGAATATATGTTTTATTGTTTTTTATTGGTTATATTTTCTTTGTTTTTTTCATAAAATTTTTTAATAATTAATATTTACATTTATTTTTTAACAAAAGAATTTTTTTAATAACTAATATTTACACTTATTTTAATAATAAAACTTTACAAAAATTTACATTAATTTTAACTTTCTTCTTCTTCTTGAAGTCTATCAATTTCCATTAATAGCATGTCAAGCTCATAATCAGGATTGGTTTCCTCTATTGCTGAATGGTACCATGCATATGTGCTTATACCATCACTTTTGATTTTTCTTTTATCATCTTGATAACTTAGTATTATTTTATGTAGTTGCATAGTATATAATTGATGCAAACTCGACTTAAAGGTAAGCATATTATCAAATACATTTGATTTATTAAACAGACAATCTCTATATGAACTTAGGCTATACTTATCTAAAATGGTTTTCTTGACCCCCTTCGATTTCTTTACATCATTTTGATCTTGAACACTAAATGAATACATTTTAGATCGCAACCCAACAAACTCTTTCATTATTTTTCCACAATTTTCGTCTTTCACCTTTTTGTTTAAACGAGGAATACCATATATGTTATCTGAAGGATAATCAGATGTGTCAAATTCATCCTGTATGTCCATTTTTATGTCAGCATAGAAGTCATCAGTCCGTATTGTATATATGAATGAATCAGTATCCATATAGTTTAATGACAATTTTGATTTAAATTTGGGCTGCATGTAGCCATAATGGAAATTATACATTTTCCATTTGGAAAGTTCTAGCACACAAAATCCTAAGTAAATAGGCTTATTATAATATGTCTGGAGCCTATTCATTTGAATCGCCACCATGTCTTCTGAAAATATAGACAAACTATGGAAATTGGGCTTAGATATCCAATCTTGGGCTCCCAAATGATTGCAATTCGTTCTGTTCCAGTTTGTTACAATTCTAACATCTTTTCTCTTATCTACATTTTCCATAGTCTTACCATATACCGCATTATTGAGCAATTTGAAGAAGTTTTTCTCAAATGTATTTTTAGCGTTAGCTCTATGCTTGGTATTTAAGTCTATATATGATTTTAACCATGGAGATTGTTTAAAAGTGAGAATCCGATGTATTTTTTTTAGAATCAAACCATACTCTAAACATTGCTTAAGAATTCTGTAGTGAATAATATATGAATGTTTAGTAGAAAAGTCAGCAATTAATTTAGTTTGATTCTTTCCGTAAGGTTTTTTATTTTCCACACAAAAAGGTAGATCATTGTGCGATTCGTGTAAAATGGAGGGATATTCTAAAGTAACTTCATACACATAACCATCATTTGAATTATTGTCTATCCGATTTGGATCCAGATTTAGCTCATCACTTGATAACCATCTGAATCCTCCATATGGAAGATATTCGGACATAGCCCAACCGTAAAGGTTATTGGCATCTAGGTACATTAGAAACTCTGAAGGTTTCTCTTTATCGAAATCCTCTAGATATTTATTGTTTGCTTTTGAATACCTTTTACTACATTGTACAATCCCCCCACGTATCCCTTTTTTAAAGAAATTATACATATCTATATCAGTTAACAACTCCAATTCTATATTTGTGTACTTCAACATAGCATCCCACGACAGTCCAGGAGCAGTATAGTACTGGCTTGGATCTAGGTTATATATTCCCTTACAAACTTTTCGAAAATTTTCGAATACATCAGTTAGCAATAGAACGTCTGTTTTTAAATAAAACTCCATGTAGTCTTGTAAAGTTTTGCAATCAAATGTGTACCAAATTTTTTTTGCATGCTCATAATCTTCATGTGAACATTCTCTATTGGTAAGTGTGTTGAAAAAGTCTTCCCTCGCTGGAAGTTGACTATCATTTAATTTTTCAAAGGAATTGAGATAGTTGTAAGGGAAAACACCCTTCCTTCTAACCAGATCAAACTCTATTTTTGATGGAAATTGCTCTTTAATTGTACAGAAATCGTTATCCGTAAGATTATTGGCTAAAGTTTCTAAGCTTTCGGGCATAAAACGTAAGGTGTCTAGAAATCTAAGTTCAAGATTGAAATCGTCATTCATTTTTGTATATGTTGATAAAGATATATAACGTTCTTTATTTAGCGGAAGGACTTTTATGTTGTCAGACTTTTCTCCTAACTCTTTAACAAAAAGATGTGAGTCATAAGACGAATAATTATGAAAATAAATAGGGATAAATTTTGGTTGTTGATATTTTAAGTTGCACATATTATGAGCTGCACCTCTAAATTTGCCAGTTACATGACAATGATCCCTTACGCGATCACTACCTAAAAATTTATCACATATGTGGCAATTTACAGCATTTCGAAAACTGAATATTTCTGAAGGGGATAAAGAATCCATTTGTGTCTTTCTCATTAAATAATTAGTATATATATCTTCACAATCCTTAACTAAATAAGCAACAAATTTTTCTGCAGCGTCCCTACCAGTATATATTCTAAACTTATCTATATTATGGTTAATATATTTAATATTATAACTAAAAGCACAGGGAGTATGCTTTTTAGTTAAATTATTTTTTTTACTTACTATACATTGGATGTCCTCAAGTATGCATTCAAAATCTGCATACACAACAAAAGGCACATCCATCTGTCGTTGGTGGTCCTTAAATTTAAGTGTAGCGTTATTATAGGATGGTAGCTGGGCTACAATTTTACCACACTCTGCTTGATGTTGCTCCATGATCCTATCACTGTGAGTAAATTGCAGACATACATTACACAATTTAAGAGTGTGTTCGTGTTTTGTCGTTTGGCCGCTTAATAATCTGTAAAAAATTTAAATGAAATCATTTATAATAAATATTATAAAAAGTTATATATATATATATATTCCCTAGTACTTGACACTTTTAGCTTACCTAGACATATTTTGTATTAGAACATAATGATGACCAACGATATTTTCCAACAACAATAAGTTGATATGATTACATTTTTCCTTCTTTGTTATATAATACGGACCAACAACTACATTATTTTCCTCATCATAACCAAATACGTTTACGCTGATTCCACTATTCCGCTTCTCAAATATTTTAATATCTTTTAAAGATATTGGAAATATTAAATTCTTAAAATCTAGCGTTACACCATTTTGGGTACAAATGATGTCAGCAGTTATGTCATGAATATTGTATGAGCTACATCGCTGTTTACTCTTTATTTGAGAAGTATCTACTGCGGCGATCAGACACCACTTGAAACAATATTGATCGGTGTTTTCTACATTGATGCAAGCTTTTCTTTTTTGAAGTTTTTCTGGTAAACTCATCCAGTTTGCTCCTTTAACTAGAGAAGCTTTATTAATACTTAGCTCTGCTCGGACTATGCGTATCAAAGTCCAACCAGAGTCCTTCTCTTGAAATTCACTCATTTTATTTTGAATTTCTGAAATTTGGTTAGAAAATACTTCATATATTTCATCTCCTCTGGTCAACAAATTCATTTTAGCTCTATGATGAATAATATTGAACTCCAATTCCTCTCCCACAATTTTTACATATTCTGCCACAATACTCATATTAAATTTTATTACAGTGTGGCTTTGTAAATGACTTTCAAGCATCTCTATGAAAATTGATTCATTTTCACCAATGAAATCTTCTAGTAAAAGTTCATCTCTTTTATTATTTAATCCATACGTTACAATATTATTTTTGAACGCTTTGCTTATGGTGTAAAATTTCATATTATCTTTATGTCTTCCTTGCGTTTCTTCATCAATGCTGGTATTATTTATTAAATTACCTCCACAAGCATCCGCTCCTTGAAGTTCTCGTTGTTGTTGTTGTTGTTGTTGTTGTGGTTGATACTGTAGTTGTTGATGTTCATGAGTATTTGTGTACCATTGCATGGAGGTAGAGGGTTGTTGCCAATACATTTCTTTTTGTTGTTGTTGTTGTTGTAGTTGATATTGCAATTGTTGGTCAGTATTTGGGTACCATTGCATGGCCGTAGGATATGGTAGCTGTTGTTGAGGATATTGATATTGTTGTTGCTGTTGAGGATATTGATATTGTTGTTGTTCTTGAAGATATTGGTATTGTTGTTGTTGTTGTTGTAGTTGATATTGCAATTGTTGGCCAGTATTTGGGTACCATTGCATGGCCGTAGGATATGGTAGCTGTTGTTGAGGATATTGATATTGTTGTTGCTGTTGAGGATATTGATATTGTTGTTGTTCTTGAAGATATTGGTATTGCTGTTGTTGTTGTTGTTGTTGTTTTTGTTGTTGAGGATATTGATATTGTTGCTGTTGTTGAGGATATATATATTGGTCCTCAACACCATGATTTTGGATATGATCCAAGAAACACTTTTGATATTTATATATCTTATTGCACATATTACATTTATATACCATTTTAATAATTTATAGAATGTATTGTATTTTTTAAGATTTTATATGATGATGATGCACTTGCTAGATACAATGCTGTACTTGCTGCTAGATTAGAGAACGTTTCAATTTATACGAATTACGTTCTATTCTTACATTGTTACAACATACATATGTATGAAGAAAGCATCGTCCTCTTCATCTACCATAAACTTTTCTTCTTCATTTTGGAAGTTTCCATTATAGAAGTATGCCATTTGGTTCTTTGGAATGACATCACATTCACCTATCTCGTTCTCAAAAATATCAATGTATGTATGTATATAAGTGTGCATGGTTTGTTTGACAAATGTCAGCCTCTTTACACAAAAAACAAAAAATAAATAAAACTAAATAAAACCAACAACAAAAACATTAATATCTCACCAGAATACATAATTTCTTTCTATAAATACCCTTCCAGCTCCATCAGCTAAAAAGAATATTACAAAA
Source organism: Tachina fera (assembly GCA_905220375.1). Taxonomy (NCBI): domain Eukaryota; kingdom Metazoa; phylum Arthropoda; class Insecta; order Diptera; family Tachinidae; genus Tachina; species Tachina fera. Next base: position 103,840,678 of record LR999963.1, read on the forward strand.
AAACAAATGCCGAGTACATACTATGATATTTTGTAACATCGCAACAGTGTGTACTAGTGTCAACGTTTGTCATTTTTGAAATTATTTCTTGTTGTGTGGTATTGCTTTCCCTATAAAAAAAAAAAAAACATAACGTGAAAGACGTTGCACACATTTTAAAAAATGATTAAAAACCATCGAGTACCCTCGTCACTTCACACCTTTGGTTAAAACAAAAATCTTATACATACATACACAGAAAGCATGCGCGCTAACGAAAATAAACTACGAGTATGTACATCAACCGACAGACATCTACAAACCATCGAGTACCCTCGTCACTTCACACCTTTGGTTAAAACAAAAATCGTATACATACATACATAGAAAGCATGCGCGCCAACATAATAAACTGCGAGTATGCACATCAACCGACAGACATCTACAAACCATCGAGTACCCTCGTCACTTCACACCTTTGGTTAAAACAAAAATCTTATACATACATACACAGAAAGCATGCGCGCTAACGAAAATAAACTACGAGTATGCACATCAACCGACAGACATCTACAAACCATCGAGTACCCTCGTCACTTCACACCTTTGGTTAAAACAAAAATCTTAAACATACATACAAACAAAGCATGCGCGCCAACATAATAAACTGCGAGTATGCACATCAACCGACAGACATCTACAAACCATCGAGTACCCTCGTCACTTCACACCTTTGGTTAAAACAAAAATCTTATACATACATACATAGAAAGCATGCGCGCCAACATAATAAACTGCGAGTATGCACATCAACCGACAGACATCTACAAACCATCGAGTACCCTCGTCACTTCACACCTTTGGTTAAAACAAAAATCTTAAACATACATACAAACAAAGCATGCGCCCCAACATACCCTCGAAGTGAACTAACCCTCGTCACTTCACACCTTTGACATTTTTTTAAAATTTTCCCATAAATTACAAAATTTTTGACGTTAATTACCCAAATTTGACAATTTTTATTGCCATAGAACCGGCAGTTCCCTACTACTGTCTTTTTTTTAATTCTAACTGTTCTCTACTATGTAGATTTTATTTATCATTCTTTTTCATATTGTGCTTTAAAAATTCAGTTTTTTTGTTCAATTTTTTCTGGAGTTGTTTTCCTGTAAAAATCTAAACTCAAACTGAAACTAGTTTATTCAACACTTATTTCGAACAAGAAAGCTTATCGAGAAAAAGAGAGAGAAAAATGAAATAAATAAAAGAAATCAAAAGTTTCCTCAGCAAATCCGCTAACTTACAAAATAGAAGAATCTTGCAATACATACAAACGTTTACAAAAAAGAAAATTAAAACGCAAAATAAGGTACAGCAAATGAAAGAAATTAAACAACTATTCGCGATATTCGTCAAACACATGAGTTAACACTAAATAAAATAAATTAAACAACTATTAGCGATATTTGTTAAACACATTCGATAACTTATACATACATCCATGCGCTGTAAGCACAACGTTTCGCTACCATACCAACAAAAGCTGTACACACAAGTGTACATACATACACATACACAGAAAGAATCAATCTACCATACACACACATAGCCAAGAAAATATCCGCATGACAATCCCTAAAATCCCCCCATTTGTATTAGGGTGGCCATCATTTTTATATTAATAATTATTATAAACGTCCCCATTACTACACCACTTACCTGCAGTTATTAGATCATTTCCCCAGAGATCGCAAACATAAATGCATACATACAATAACCCCACATAAGCATAGCAACGATAATTCCCAAGAGCAAACCAAAGTCTATCAAATAACAATCACTACATACACACAAATACACAGATTCCTTGTCATTACACTGCAGTCAGACTGTGACCAAGTGTCTATGTGTCAACATTAAAATTCTAGTGACAAATTTTGGTATAATAAGCTTGTTCTATCCGTCATTATTAAAGAAGGATGGAAAACAAATATGGTATATTTGTGGTAGAATTGTCAACAACTTGTCAATATATATGCATTTGTTTGTACACAAATAATAGAAATGTTCCAGTAACTAACTGTCTGGTTGGTATGTCTCCACGTTTCCATAAGAACTACGTAGTCACTACCTAGTCAATTTTTTCAGCGTTACTAGTAGGTTTTCAATGACAAGCACATGCTAAATTCCTATAGCACAAAAGTATTGTACAATTAGAGAGTAGTACTGATGACAAAGTAAAAAGTCAGCCAGTACATTTTCACCATCGATATTTCCTACAGGGGTATAAAGTTTGTCTACCGCTACAAAAAGATATCCTTCTTCGGCAGCCACACAAGCAAACACAAAAACACACACAGATATGCACGCACACACATACTTACACAACCAAATATCCACACACACCATCCACAGTAAGCACAACGTTTCTCTACAATAACAACAAAAGCTGTAGACACAATTGTACATACACACATAGAAACCGAGATCATCAAACTCACACACACACATTTAGTCTAACAAAATTTCAGCATGAAAATCCCCAAAAATCTCCCATTTTTTGTAACAGGGTTGACATCGTTTTTGTATTAATGGGGGCGGACGACATGTTTTTTACCGGTTTTGAATTCCCAAAACATGTCGTCCGTCCCCATTACCACTCCACTGTGGTACTGTTTTTATTTTCATATTCCGAGCTTTCACATCTTTTTCCGTGACATTTAGTATTTTTATGTACTTATTGCCAGTTTTAGGTATTATCGTATTTGCGACGTACACGCCTTTAGTGATTTCCCTGTTTAAAACCAATGCATCTTGTGCTATGTCTATATTTATAGGAACAATGATTTCACTTCTGTGAGGAATAGTTACTGCATTTATTCTTAAAGTGTCGTCATAAATTGGAATATTGATGGTTTCATTATCTTTTACAAAAGTTAACATATATGTGTCATAATCTTCATTGCATATATGTGTCGTTAGGAAATCTCTTCCCATAATACCATTAGTGCTTATCGGAAAGTTATCTTCTACTACTTGTACTTTATAATTCAAAATAATTTAATCATATCTGTTGAAATTCCAGTCAAGTTGCAATAATCATCTGAATCTTCCACATGTTTAATTAAAGTATTATTTTTGCATAATGAAACATATGCAAAAGCATGTATTAGAAATCGCTTACGGCGCTTGTAATTCTTAATTTTACGTAATTTTTGAGATTTGAAGCTATGCAATAAACTTGTCTGGTTGCTATTATATTCTCATCGGAGATCTTGTCTATACGATCTCCGGGATTGGTCCGTTTCCCAGCTCACTTATATGATTTATATTACGATTTCTGTTACGATTGTTGTTATTAGTGATCCATCTTCTTTGTGTTTTAGATATGTTACTGAGATTGTTAAACCTGTTGTTTGTTTTGAAATTTATGTTTGGATTGTTATTGCTAGTTTTGTGGGAATTATTGTTGTTCTTCTAAAATTGTTATTATTAGAGTAAGTACTCGCATTTTGACCATAGCTTCTATTGTTGTTACTATCGTTATTGTTCCTGTACATCCTGGTGTTGTTGTTGTTGTAGGTAGTGCTCAATCTGTTATTGTTGTTATATGTTCTATGTGTACTTTGCTGTTGATGTCGTGGCCTTTCTCTGTGGACATGCATTACCGAAATGTTTGTTAACTTGCATTCGTTTTCCAATTCCAGAGAAAGTTCTGTAGCACCTTCCAAACTATCCAGTCTAGCTGCGTATATTGTTGTATTGAAATTTTCATTTAGACCCTTTTTAAATGTATCCAAAACCAATTTATTGTTTAGTCGCATTTGGACATTCTTTTCTGGTTCTGTTGCATTATTCCCCAATTCGTCTATCAACATTTTCCTTTGAAAAAATGTGTTCAATTTGCCTTGTAATTCTGGAATTCTCTCCCTTCTTTTGTATCTGTCTTGTAATAGTATTTTTAGTGTTTCAAAATTGTCCGATTTCGAATAACTTCCCAATGCCTTTCTAACGCTTGATGATAATTGGAGAAATCATTTTTGCACTCGGTTGACAAACTTTTATTAATTATTTCCGCGGTTATCACAAAACTATCTAACTCAATATAATTGCCATCGAATAGTGGAAGTGTTTTCGATGCAGTTTCCAGACTTAACGCTGCCATTTTAGAATCTGTTACCAGTATGTCCTGTTTCTTCGTACTATTATATGTTACCTCTTCGTGTATTGAATCAGGTAATTCTATTTCTAAGTTTTTCTTTATTGCTAATTTATAAAGTCTAGTTTTCAAATCTAATAAAAATGCATCAGTTGCTGATTTCTGTGCCGAAGTCAATCCCTGATAATTTAAGTTAAAAAGAATTCGTATTTCCTCTAGCCTTTTCAATAAATTTTGAATATGTAATTCTAAAGTTTCCTCCTTAATAGGTATGTCTATATATATGCATTTATGCGAACGATCAAAATCTTCTTTAATCAATCTGACCTTTGTAATTATCGCTAGCCAATCCATGTATTTTTACTATCATTATACATATTTGTGCATACAAAAGTTTAAAATGTTTTAAAGTAATAAATTCTAATTGAAGTATTATATTGTAACCGTATCTGTATTGTTTCTATTTTGATTATATTTAAGTACATAATTTTTTAAATACTTATCTATTTTATATGCTATAAACAATAATACACTTACTGTAATTAAAGTTATTATATCTGTTATTTTCGGATGGTCTTAATGGTCCGACTGTGTCAATTACTATAGTTTCAAAATTGTTATTTTGCGTGTCTGTGAGACATAATGGTTGTTTTGTACGTCTTATTTGTTTATTTCTCTGACACAAATCACATTTCAAAACATATTCTTTTACCATTTGTACATATTTTTCCACATGCATCTTTGCCTTAATTTTATTAATGTTTTCCTCATTCAAAAATGTCCTCTGCATGGTGTGTTGTGATACAATTTAATTAATTAATATTTTTTGTTGTTATCTTTTATTATTTGAGGATTACTATATAACATAATTGTGACGTCACCTTCCTTACCTTTATTTATTTTTTCTCTAAGTTTCTCAATGGACATCCTTTTAAATATTTCGTCGTTCTTTTCTGGTGCGAACTTATCATATTTCGTTCTGCCTAAAACAGAAAGTAGTTTCTCCATCACATTATCTAATCGGGATTTTCGCTACATTTGACGCGCGTTTCATTTAGAACAGAATCACTTTCAATTTTAATATCTTTTCTCAATTTTACAAATATAAATTTTAATTTTCTAGCTAGCTTTATATCATTAATGAATGCACAGTCCCAAATTTTGAGTTGGCCAAACTCATTAAGATCTGTAACACCATCTTTCTGGAATCCATATATTTTATCTTCTTTATCCATTTTATGTTTCTCGTTATTCATTATACTTTTATTTTTCATATTTTCTTCATTATTTGTTATATATCCTTTATCTATTTCTTTTTGTATCACTTTGTTTTTCATACTTCTAGTTATCACTAGTGATCTTTAAATTGTTTCATAAGTTTTTTTCAGCATTCATTGTTTTTAATGTGCCAAAATCTATCTTTATTCTTGACAATACATTTGCATTATTATTGTTACTTCTTTTTTTTAGATTATTTCGAAATCGTAAGCCGATAATTCTAAGCGAATTCTAGTCATCTTTGAACTTGGATTTTTGTGAGAAAATAACGCTATCAATGGTCTGTGATCTGTAACGACTATGAATTTTCTGCCATAAAGATATGGTCTGAAAAATTTTATACCCCAATGTATATCAAGTAATTCTTTTTCTATTACGGGCTTATTTATTTCATGCTTATTTAGTGATCGACTTGCAAACGATATAGGACTATCTACTCCGATTTCTCCTTGTGATAACACAGCTCTTAGTGCAAAATTAGATGCGTCTGTAGTTGAAATGAATTTTTCATTGAAATTACGATATTGTAAAGTTGGCGGGTTAATTAGTTTATTTTCCATTCTATCAAATGCGTCTTGGCATTTTCCTTCCAAACAGATTTTCTATTTTTCTTCAAAAGTGCATTCAAACTACTTGCAAATTTATTCAAATTTGCAAATTTATTTCAGTTTTATTAGACTGTGGTAGACGATAGTTTTTTAATGTATACTGGACTGCTATCGTGCAGTTCTATTTTCTGTTTATAAAAGTTATTTGTCGTTAGTTTCTCACTTTCAAAGTGGAATACATGTTGATATTTCTTCAATATTTCCTTTAAGTTTGCCTTGTTCTCGTCTACTGAATGACTAAGCTCCAATAATTTTAATAACTCTTCAAATATGTTTGATGTATATTTGTCATTACTCTTCTGTGTATGCAATTTGCAACTATTATAATTTTAGTATTACGTAGAGTGGTATTGGGGACGGACGTCATGTTTTGGGAATTCACCACCGGGAAAAAACATGTTGTCCGCCCCCATTAATACAAAAACGATGTTAACTCTGTTACAAAAAATGGGAGATTTTTGGGGATTTTCATGCTGAAATTTTGTTAGACTAAATGTGTGTGTGTGGGTTTGATTCTCTCTGTTTTTATGTGTGTGTACACACATAACACGTTGCTACTACTCTCTAATTTTACAATAATTTATGCTATAGGAATTTAGCATGTGCTTGTCATTGAAAACCTACTAATAACACTGAAATTATTGACTACGTAGTTCTTATGGGATGTGGAGACATACCAACCAAACAGTTAATCCCAGTAATTTGTGTACATACAAATTAGATCCAGCTCAACCATTAAACGCGTACTCCGCCACTTTTGCTCAAGTGAGCCAACCAGTTACTTCACGTGTATCGTATTCCGATGCTGCTAAGGCTAGTTCTATTCCCACACAAAATATTCCGCCAAATAATTCAACGAATGCAAATTCAAGCTTTAACTTGAGTCGCCTGGAAGCTACTATTGAGAATCTGGTTGTAACTATAAACAACTTTAAAACAAATATGAATACCATGAAGCAAGAAATGCTGAGAATGCAGAATACTCTGCTTCGAGCATTAATTAACAAGCCATGAACACGTTAAAAATATGTTTCTGGAACGCAAACGGCATTCGCCAACATAAAAATGAACTTGAGCACTTCCTTACGGAAAAAATATTGATGTAATGTTGGTTTCTGAGACTCATTTGACTTCAAGAAGTCTATTTAAAATAAATGGCTACACTTTATATGATACAAAGGACCCTAGAGGGAGAGCATGCGGTGGATCAGCAATTGTAATAAAGTCAAGACTCAAGCACTACATTCTTGACAACATTTGCGAAGAACATCTACAAGCAACAAATATCTGCACTGAAAATTTTTGTACAAATTTCGTGATATCTTCAATTTACTCCCCCTCCCAGATTTTCAATCACTGGGGACCAATACGAGAAATTCTACAAATCTCTTGGACCTTGTTTCGTAGCAGCTGGCGACTACAATGCTAAGCATATGTTCTGGGGTTCCCGTCTTATTACGCCTAGAGGTAGGGTGTTGTTCAAAACAATTTCAAAAATGGGCTTGGATGTTATTTCGAGTGGGGAGCCTACTTACTGGCCTACTGACGTACGAAAAATTCCGGCTGTTATAGATTTCGGCGTCATAAAAAGTATTTCTAGAGAACTAATTCACGTTGAAGCTTCCCTAGATCTCTCGTCCGGTCACTCTCCCACGATCGTTACAATCTGTAGCCCACTGAGAAGCGCTTTACCTCACCCATATGTGAAAATGGTCCGTCGTGTTAATTGGCTGGGATTCAAAAAATATCTTAGTAATCATTGCACGGAAAATATTACGCTAAGAACACCCAATGATATTAAATCTAACATTGCAAATCTTAACGAGAATATTAAACAAGCTTCTGAACATACCACTACCTCCCATCCGCATACTGGGTTCAATAAAATTTATTCTATAGACGTTAAACATCTCGTACGTGAAAAAAGAAGAGCTAGAAGGGAATGGCAACAGCACAGATCACCTCAACACAAAATCAGATTTAAAGAGCGCACTAAATGACTCCAAGAGTTGCTTGCATCTGAAAAAACTGCATCTTTTAAAAATTATCTGGAAGGCCTTGATGTCACACCAGCATATAATTACTCTTTGTGGCGCGCTGCTAAAAAGCTTAAAACACCCGTTGAGTTTAAGCCACCTCTGCGCACATCTACCGGAGGTTAGGCAGGAAGCGATACTGAAAAAGGTAACTTATTTGCTGAGCATTTAAAATCCTTATTTGCACCAAATACATGTACCTGTGCTGCTGATTTGCCGAGTGTAGTTGCTCTACCCCCTCGACCCTTAAAATTTACGATGTGTGATGTACAAAAACTAATTGCCGATCTCAACCCAAAAGAAGCTCCCGGTATGGATGGAATTAGTAAGCAGATGCTGATTAAGTTACCTCGTACTGCAATTAGAATCCTGTTATTCATTTTTAATGCCATTTTACGACCGGAGTATTATCCACACTGCCGGAAGCTTGCCAAGGTTAAAATGATTCCAAAGCTAGGTAAAGGACCAAGGCTGAGTCATATAGGCATTTAAGTTTACTGTCAACAATGTCAAAGCTTTTTGAAAAGCTACTCATGACAAAATTGTCTTTAATTTTAACTGATAATGGGTGCATCCCGGACCATCAATTTGGTTTTAGAAGCCAGCATAGCACCATTGATCGAACGAATAGATTGGTTCAATTTATCAGAAAAACATTTGAGGAAAAGAAGTATTGTTCTGCCCTGTTTATTGATGTTTCTCAGGCATTTGATAAAGTGTGGCATGGAGGCCTGATTTTGAAATTGAAAACATACTTAATAAACATTCTAAATCTTTTGGAAAGTTACATTCTTGCACGAAAGTTTACAGTTGTGGAAGGACACTTTCTGAGTATGCCTGAAACTATCTCATCCGGTGTGCTACAGGGGAGTATACTGGGGCCATTATTATATGTGATTTATACTTGTGATATGCCTGTGAGCAGTAGTATCCACACTTCTACATTTGCCGATGATACAGCCTGCCTTAGTATGCACGAAAACCCTGATGAGGCATCCCGAAAACTCCAGGAACACATTAGCCAGATGGAACTATGGTTAAACTTATGGAGAATTAAGGTAAATGAACAAAAGTGTGTTCAAGTAACATTTACCTTACGAAGAGATACTTGATCCCCCATTCGGATTAATAATCAAGTTGTTCCTCAACATTCACATGTGAATTATCTTGGTATATACCTCGATCGACGGCTTACATGGAAACATCACATTGACTATAAGTTAACTCAAATGAAATTAAAATTAACTCAGGTACATTGGCTGATTGGCAGAAATTCAACACTCAGCCTAGACTGCAAACTTTTAATATACAAGTCGCTTTTAAAGCCAATATGGTGTTACGGTATCCAGTTATGGGGCACTGCTTCTGCTTCCAATGTAGAGAGAATTCAACGAAGACAAAACAAAATTTTCAGGTTAATAACATCTCCTCCATGGTAGATTAAGAATTCAAATATACATCGTGATTTAAATATGCCACTAGTGATTGAAGAAATTGCAAAATACGCAGGCAAATATTTAACAAAACTCGAGTCACATCCTAATCCGCTTGCTCGTAATATTTTGAACTTTACTGGACACATCCGCTTAAAAAAGAGAGATACAAGGGCTCTAATACTAAACACTCCAAATGAAGTTGCTTGAAAAATTTTTTTTTGCTTATCACTACTTATGTATTATTTACAACTATCACTTAGTTATGTCTGACATTGGTCGGGCCTATTAATTATATGTTAGATTTAAGATTTGAATACTTATTGTTAGTTCATATATGAAGATACAATAAATAAAAAAACATGCATAAAAAAAATAAGAATTGAAATTACTGAACTTGAGCCTAACTATGAATTATTTCTGATTAATATTAAAAAATTTAAATTAAAGGGTGGTACATCAGTTAATGCAATTTTTACTATGTAATTTTGACAAATTGCTATATCTTGAAGCCCTTAAGAGGTAAACTCTTGAAATTTTCAAAAACGGTAAAACTAAAAAATCCGAAAATTATAAAATTGCCAAACCGAAAAAAATCGACAAAACCTGAAAAAAAATCGCCAAAAATTTAAAAAAAATCGCCAAATCGAAAAAAATCGACAAAAAAAAATTCTAGCACTAAAATAAATCGCCAAATTCGAAAAAAATCGTTTAAATGAAAAAAAATCGCCAATATGAAAAAACGCAAAAAACCGAAAAAAATCGTAAAAACGCGAAAAATGCGCCAGAACCAAAATAATTGTTTATGTAAAAAAAATCGCCAAAATTAAAAAAAAATCACCAAAATTAAAAAAAAATCGCCAAATTTAAAAAAAATTGTCGAAACGAAAAAAATCGCCATAATTTAAAATAAGCGCCAAAAACCGAAAAAAATCCTCAAAACGAAAAAAAGTGCCAAAACTAAAAACATCGCCAAAACCAAAAAAAAAATCACCTATATAAAAAAAAGCCAAAATTAAAAAAAAATCGCCAAAATAAAAAATCGCCAAAATAAAAAAAAACGCCAAAATAAAAAATCGCCAAAATTAAAAAAACTTCAAAAACCAAAAAAAAACGCCAAAACGTGAAAAAAAGTGCCAAAACTCAAAAAGCGCCAATAAATTCAAAAAACCCCCAAACTAAAAAAACGCTTAAAACCGAAAAAAACCAAAAACGAAAAAAATGCCAAAACTATAGTTTATATTGTTCGTATTGAATTACATAGCTCGTGCCCAAACGGAACACTTCGTGCGCGGGTCAAAGTCGCACTTCACTGAGTTTTTTATACTTGTAGCTACTTCAATATTAAAGATAGTTTTAGGTACTCCAACACTAATACAAGCAATCTTAAATTTAATGTTTGAGTGAGATAATTGTATTCCTGACATATGTGAGGGATACTTGGTTTTTTTTACCCCTTCTTGTTTTCTTCAGATTTTCAAATACTCAAATCAGGTTTCTAGCATACAATTTATTATTTCATATTAATTTCAATGTATCTCTTTCATGCTGTATAATTAGATATGATAGTTTGAAAATAATGTTTACATCTTACCTTTTCCAACTACATATGTATCTGTCCTATTACGTATAATATAAGTGAAATTATGTATTGATCTCACATGAGAGAGAAGTAAACATACACTTGAGTGATAATATTAAATGAGTCTTTCATAATATATATTCGAAAATTATTTTCAATTTAAAAATTATTTTATGAGCAACAACATATTATTTTCTAACAGTCGTATAGCTTCAGTGTAACAAGCAATTAATATTGATAAAAAAAATTAAAAATAGCTGAAAGAAATATGAAGTGTAACTATTGCGAACGCATTTTTACTGAAATGAAAATGGCTGAAATCCACGAAAGCCATCATTGTTCGGAATGTCACACATGGTTTGAAAACCAAACCAAATGCAAGAAACCGTGAAGCGAATGTTGGGATGAAACTTGAAAATACGGCATTCAAGAATAGACTACAAGCCTTCTCATATAAATATTAAAGGGGGGAAATTTTATTTCCTGAAGGAGTGCAAAGAATATCCTTGCAAATATTATCAGATGCCCAAATAAGTCATCTAACATTTAAATATAACATGGAGTTGGAATGCGACTATATAAAAATAGTGGATAATGACATACATTGCTGTATGATTTAGCACCGCTCCAAAATGCGATTTGTTACAATAAGTGATGATCTTTTAAAACTATTTAAAAATCAAACTCAGGAGATATGTAAAAAAATATCAGAATTTCAAGAAAGGGACAGCGGATAGGAGCCTTATTGTAATTAAAAAATTAAATTTAAATATAAATCGAGCGGATTTTCTTAAGGTCTCAGGCTACATCCCACTTCGACGGTGGATTGAAAAGAAAAAAGCATGTTTAAACATCCAAAACTATGACGAGTATTGTTTTAAATCGTGCATCACAGAAGCACTCTGCCCAACTGCGCTAAACGATGTTGCAATAAATATTAGTGCCAATGTAATAAGTATTAATAACAGGACTCTAAATTTTGAGAACTTTAGAGTTTACGATGAAAACCAAATTCATCAAAGCATTTGAGGATCAAAATGATGGCATACGCGTTAATGTGTTTGGAATAGCAGCAAATCTATCGTGGGACCTTACTATTTATCTACAATTGAGAAAATTCATCATGTGAATCTTTTGCTGCTATCGAAAGATGGATATTCTCATAATTTCCTAATAACAGATATCTCTAGGTAATTATACGAATACATATACATTTATATAATATTATCAATATTTTAACTAACTCGCATATAATAATTATATATTTCAGGCTAATAAGAAGTACCATAACCGGGCACAAAACAAAAGTTTTGTTAGGAATGCATGTCTGCTGTATTTGCATAATGAAAGGATGATGGAGGAGCACAAGCTAAGCTGCCATTATGCCGAGGAGGGACGAGTCTATTTTAAAATTCGAAAACTACCACAAACAGTTGGACGTACCCTTTGTCGTATATGCAGATTTTGAGGCATATTTCGAAAAGATAGAAAGAACAGCAGGAACAACAACAACCACAGCATGTGCTAATATAGAAAAGCACGTTGCTTGTGCTTTAAGCTAATATATAAAATGTAGCTATAACGACAATTTAGATAGTTTAAAAATTTGTTTTGGTGACGATGCACCTAGATTTTTTTTTGGAAAATTTAATTAACGACCTAACAAACATTTATATAAACTTTATTTATTTATTTAAATTATACACTTCATTATTCGTGATGTCCAGCTTTATAGTTTATATAGTAATGTAACTGAAGAATCAGCTTAATAAAAACATTCTCCTGAAGACGTCGGAAAAAAGCCGACGAAACGTTGAGAAAAAAGATGAAGTAGATTTGTTTTATTTGCATCTTGATAACTAAGAAAACTGACCAAAAATAGCCTACGCAAAAATAAATATATTTATATAAACTACTTGTCAAAAATAGTACCACTGACAAATGACGAAAAAGTTGTACATGCTCTCTCCACAATTTTCTCTCTCTCATATTTGTGAAAAAATTTTAAGAAATGACAAAGTGCGTGACCATTGTCATTTTACAGGCAAGAATAGAGGATCAGCGCATAACTCATGCAATCTTCTTTATAGAACTGGTAAATTTATACCTGTTTTCTTTCAAAATTTTTCGTCCTATGATTGTGATTTGTTTATGAAAGAACTTTCTAACTTTGATGGTGATATGAAAGTAATTCCTCTTAATAAAGAATTATACATTTCACTTTCAAAGTTCATTCCAATCGAACAAAAAAAGAATTTTGAAATTCGTTTCTTAGACTCCTTCCAATTTATGGCATCCAGCCTAGAAACGCTGGCAAACAATTTAAGTGTAGATCAATTTCACATTCTCAATAAATTGTTCTCAAAAAGAAGAATTCAATTTAATAAGAAGAAAAGGAGTGTTACCTTACTCTTATATGGATTTCATGGAGCATTTCAATGAAGTTCATCTTCCCGCTCAAAAAAATTTTTATAATTATTTAAGTAATTCCGCATGCTCTTTGGATAATTACGAACATGCTAAAAAAGTTTGGAAAACCTTTAACTGCAAAAATATGCTAGATTACTACTTATATTTAAAAACTGACGTTCTACTGCTAACTGACATATTCCAAAATTTTAGACAAATTTGTAAAAATATTTACAAGCTTGATCCATGCCAGTATCATACTGCCCCTGCTCTATCAGGGGATGCCATGCTTAAGACCACAAAAATATAACTAAAACTATTTATTGATATTAATATGTACAATTTTGTGCAAGATGCTATCAGAGGGGGTCTAGTACAATGTTTAAAAAGGTACACTAAGGCGAATAACAAATATATGGAGGATTATGATTGTAGTAAGCCTTCAGATTATTTGGTGTACTTAGACGCTAACAATTTGTATGGTTGGGCATACAATTTCCATGCGGAAAATTTGAGTGGGTTAATGAGGAAAATCTTCGTATTTTAGATGTGTATAATATACCAGATACATCAACTGTTGAATATATTTTGGAAATAGATTTAAAGTATCCCCAACATATACATGATACACATAATGATCTACCTTTTTGCCCAGTAAATAAAACGGTCAGTGATTATAAATGCAGAAAATGGCTGGAATTTCAACAGATATGATTAAATTATTTTGAATTATAAAGTACAAGTAGTAGAAGATAACTTTCCGATAAGCACTAATGGTATTATGGGAAGAGATTTCCTAACGACACATATATGCAATGAAGATTATGACACATATATGTTAACTTTTGTAAAAGATAATGAAACCATCAATATTCCAATTTATGACGACACTTTAAGAATAAATGCAGTAACTATTCCTCACAGAAGTGAAATCATTGTTCCTATAAATATAGACATAGCACAAGATGCATTGGTTTTAAACAGGGAAATCACTAAAGGCGTGTACGTCGCAAATACGATAATACCTAAAACTGGCAATAAGTACATAAAAATACTAAATGTCACGGAAAAAGATGTGAAAGCTCGGAATATGAAAATAAAAACAGTACCACAGTGGAGTGGTAATGGGGACGGACGACATGTTTTGGGAATTCAAAACCGGTAAAAAACATGTCGTCCGCCCCCATTAATACAAAAACGATGTCAACCCTGTTACAAAAAATGGGAGATTTTTGGGGATTTTCATGCTGAAATTTTGTTAGACTAAATGTGTGTGTGTGAGTTTGATGATCTCTGTTTTTATGTGTGTGTACACTTGTGTGCACAGCTTTTGTTGTTATTGTAGAGAAACGTTGCGCTTACTGTGGATGGATGTTTGTGTGTATATATATGTGTGTGTGTGCATATGTGTGTATGGTTTTGTGTTTGCTTGTGTGTCTGCCGGTGTAGGATTCCTTTTTGTAGCGGTAGACAAACTTTATACCCCTGTAGGAAATATCGATGGTGAAAATGTACTGGCTCACTTTTTACTTTGTCATCAGTACTACTCTCTAATTGTACAATACTTTTGTGCTATAGGAATTTAGCATGTGCTTGTCATTGAAAACCTACTAGTAACGCTGAAACAATTGACTAGGTAGTGACTACGTAGTTGTTATGGAAACTTAGAGACATACCAACCAGACAGTTAGTTACTGGAACATTTCTATTATTTGTGTACAAACAAATGCATATATATGGACAAGTTGTTGACAATTCTACCACAAATATACCATATTTGTTTCCCATCTTTCTTTAATAATAACAAGCTTTTTTTATGCATGTTATTTTTATTTATTGTATCTTCATATATGAACTAACAATAAGTATTCAAATCTTAAATCTAACAAATAATTAATAGGCCCGGCCAATGTCAGACATTTTTTTTTACATATTTATTTATTGTATCTTCAAATATGAACTAACAATAAGTGATCAAATCTTAAAGCTAAAATATAATTATTTAGCCCGACCAGTGTCGGCCTAAACTTAGTGATAGTTTAAATAATACAAAGTAGTGATAATCAAAAAGGAAAATTAAATTTATTTTCAAGAATTCCCATCTAGAGTGTTGAGTAAAATAGCCCTTGTGTCCCTCTTTTTTAGGCGGATGTGTCCAGTAAAGTTCAAAATATTACGAGCAAGCGGATTAGGATGTGACTCGAGTTTTGTTAAGTATTTGCCTGCATATCTTGCAATTTCTTCAGTCACTTGTGGCATATTTAAATCACGATGTATATTTGAATTCTTAATGTACCATGGAGCAGATGTTATTAACCTTAAAGTTTTGTTTTGCCTTCGTTGAATTCTCTCTACATTGCAAGCTAGAGCAGTGCCCCATAACTGGCTACCGTAACACCATATTGGCTTCAAAAGCGACTTGTATATTAAAAGTTTGCAGTCCAGACTAAGTGTTGAATTTCTGCCAATCAACCAATGAATTTGAAATAACTTAAGTTTCATCTGAGTTAGCTTAAAGTCAATATGATGTTTCCATGTAAGCCTTCGATCAAGGTGTATACCAAGGTATTTCACTTGGGAATGTTTCGGAATATTTTGATTGTTGATTCGAATGGGGAACAAGTATCTCTTCTTAGGGTAAACGTTTTATGGACACACTTTTGTTCATTGACTTTAATTCTCCATAAGTTCAACCAGATTTCCAACTGTGTAATATGTTCTTGAACATATCGGGAAGCCTCGTGGGGGTTTTTGTGCATACTAAGGCAGGCTGTATCATCGGCAAACGTAGATGTATGGATATTGCTGCTCAAAGGCATATCACAAGTATAAATCAAATACAAAACTGGCCCCAGTATGTAGTTATGTAGCTTTATAGTAAATTCAGAAAATTTATTGGTAAATATGATTTTAATTTTAAAATAAGGCCTTCATGCCACACTTTATCAAAGGCCTGAGAAACGTCAATAAACAGGGCAGAACAATAGATTTTTTCTTCAAAAGTTCTTCTTATAAATTGCACCAATCTATGAGTTTGCTCAATGGTGCTATGCTGACTTCTAAAACCAAATTGATGGTCTGGGATGCACCCACTATCAGTTAAAATTGGGGACAATTTTGTCATGAGCAGCTTTTCGAAGAGTTTTGACATTGTTGATAGCAGACTTATTGGCCTGTATGACTCAGCCTTGGTAAGGTCTTTGCCCGGCATTGGAATCATTTTGACCTTCGCAAGCTTCCAGCTTTGTATATAATACTCCAGTCGTAAAATGGCGTTAAAAATAAATAACAGGATTCTAATTGCAATATGGGGCAAGTTTATCAGCATATTGTTACTTATTCCATCAATACCTGGAGCTTTCTTCGAGTTGAGTTCAGCAATTAGTTTCTGAACATCATGCGTCTTAAATTTTATGGGTCGAGGGGGTAGCGCAACTACACTTGGTAAATCAACAACACCGGTACATGTATTTGGTGTAAATACGGATTTTAAATGCTCCGCAAATATGTTACCTTTTTCAGTGTCGCTTCTTGCCCAACATCCGGTAGATGTGCGCAGAGGTGGCTTAAACTCAACGGGTGTTTTAAGCTTTTTAGCAGCGCGCCACAAAGAGTAATTAGATGCTGGTGTGACATCAAGTCCTTCCAGATAATTTTTAAAAGATGCAGTTTTTTTAGATGCAAGCAACTCTTGGAGTCATTTAGTGCACTCTTTAAATCTGATTTTGTGCTGAGGTGATCTGTGCTGTTGCCATTCCCTTCTAGCTCTTCTTTTTTCATGTACGAGATGTTCAACGTCTGTAGAATAAATTTTATTGAACCCAGTATGCGGATGGGAGGTAGTGGCATGTTCAGAAGCTTGTTTAATATTCTCGTTAGGATTTGCAATGTTCGATTCAATATCATTGGGTGTTCTTAGCGCAATATTTTCTGTGCAATGACTACTAAGGTATTTTTTGAATCCCAGCTAATTAACACGATTTATCATCTTGACATATGGGTGAGGTAAAGCGCTTCTCAGTGGGCTATAACGATCGTGGGAGAGTGATCGGAGGAGAGATCTAGGGAAGCTTCAACGTTAATTAATTCCCTAGAAATACTTTTTATGACGCCGAAATCTATAACAGACGTAATTTTTCGTACGTCAGTAGGCCAGTAAGTAGGCTCCCCACTCGAAATAACATCCAAGCCCATTTTTGAAATTGTGTTGAACAATGCGCTACCTCTAGGCGTAATAAGACGCGAACCCCAGAACGTATGCTTAGCATTGTAGTCGCCAGTTGCTACGAAACAAGGTCCAAGAGATTTGTAGAATTTCTCGTTTTGGTCCTCAGTAATTAAATATCTGGGAGGGGAGTAAATTGAAGATATCACGAAATTTGTACAAAAAATTTTCAATGCAGATATTTGTTGCTTGTAGATGTTCTTCACAAATGTTGTCAAGAATATAGTGCTTGAGTCTTGACTTTATTAGAATTGCTGATCCACCGCATGCTCTCCCTCTGGGGTCCTTTGTATCATATAAAGTGTAGCCATTTATTTTAAAGAGACTTCTAGACGTCAAATTAGTCTCAGAGACCAACATTATATCAATATTTTTTTCCGTAAGGAATGCCGTTTGCGTTCCAGAAACATATTTTTAACGTGTTCATGGCTTGTTAATTAATGCTTGAAGCAGAGTATTCTGCATTCTCAGAATTTCTTGCATCATGGTAGTCATATTTGTTGTAAAGTTGTTTATAGTTACCACCAGATTCTCAATAGTAGCTCCCAGGCGACTCAAGTTAAACCTTGAATTTGCATTCGTTGAATTATTTGGCGGTGAAACATTTTGTGTGGGAATAGAACTAGCCTTAGCAGCATCGGCATACGATACACGTGAAGTCACTGGTTGGCTCACTTGAGCAAAAGTGGCGGAGTACGCGTTTAATGGTTGAGCTGGATCTAATTTAGGTTTTTGCACCATAGCCTGCTTGACGAAGGAGTACACAGGACATCCTCTGTAGTTAGCGAAGTGATTGCCTCCACAATTACTGCATTTTTTCCGCTTGATCTTTTGGTTTGTTACAACTTGCAGTACCGTGTAATTCACCGCAGATAACACACACTGTAGGTAAATTGCAGTAAGCTTTTGTATGGCCATATTCTTGGCAATTATGACACTGCACGGGACCTGCACGCTTATGTGGGTCTTCAACTGTGATTTTTCTGTATAAAAGGTATTTTAGGCTATAAATAGGATGAGTCTCGTTTTTTTTTTCAACTGTACATTATTCGGCTCCAGTTCAACACGAAATAGGGGTTGGGGTACCTTTTCTCTGTGCATTATGTTAGATACATTCTTTACCTTAAATCCCTGGAGGACGAGTGCATCTTTTATTTCTTCAGGGACAACATAAGAATCTATGCCCTTCAATACGATCTGCAGGCATTTAGCGCTCTTAAGCTGGTATGTGTAGAAGCTTGTTTTATTTGTTTCAAATTTAGAAACCATTTTGCGGAAATCCTTTTTGTCATAAATTTTAATTTTTGTTTCATCGATGTTGGGACAATGTGGAATTTATTTTCACCAATGACCGAAATTAATTTTTTAATAAGGACATTTGAATTTTTCTCTTTTAAGTAGATTGGTGGCGGCTTGGATGTTTTATTCGAGGATACATCGGGTTTGTCGTTCTCATCTTGCAAAATTTTAAAACGGTTTTGGCGATTAGTTGAGGATGCGCTGTTATCCCTAGACATCTTTGGAGCGGATGAAATTTTTGAAGAATACGGGCTTCGCCCACGCTTTACCACGGTTATATATCTGTCCATACCGACTTGCACCTTATGTTTTGAAATACTGTTATCTGTAGTGATAATT
The DNA here is from genome assembly GCA_905220375.1 of Tachina fera. Lineage (NCBI taxonomy): Eukaryota > Metazoa > Arthropoda > Insecta > Diptera > Tachinidae > Tachina > Tachina fera. Next base: position 103,860,028 of record LR999963.1, read on the forward strand.
TTGTTAAGTGACGAATACGAGCCTGAAGGGGATGATATTACTGACTTATATGAAGAGGTACTAGGCAATTGTAATGTTAATGATTGTCATTGGACAAAGCGAAGTTGATCGCTTACTGAATATTGGCTTTGCCGTTAAAAAACACTTTCATTAGATTTATTATTTCTATTTTTTTTCATTGAGAGCTTTAGAACTCACAGTAAAATAGGCATTTCTGCCGTTAGAACTCACTTCATAATTTTTTGTATTTGACGCACTCATATATTGTATTCCTCAAGGGCACTTTTGTGGTTTTTTGCTTACGGTTTTTTTGTTTTTGTAATTTATGATTGTTTGTCTGTTTGTGAGGTACTTGTATAGAGTATTCCTCAATGTCACTGTTAATGTTTTTTTGTTTGCGTTTTTTTTTGTATTTGTTATTTCCACTATGTAAAAAATATTATCAAAGCAATAAAGCTTATTTATTAAAGACAGTATGTACCTATTACGAATAATATGTACTACGAATATTTTTTGTATAATTTTTTGTTTGTTCGGTATGTAAGAAAAAATTCCGCTAATCGACTGTTCGCTATGAAGGTACCACGAGAACGAGACAAGCTTATTATACCAAAACTTTTACTAAAATTTTAATGTTGACACAAAGACATTTGGTCCCAGTCTGACTGCAGGGTAGTGAAAAGGGATCTGTGTATTTGTGCGTATGTAGTGATTGTTATTTGATAGACTTAGGGTTGCTCCTGGGAATTATCGTTCCTATGCTTATGGTTATGGTTATTGTATGTATGCATTTATGTTTGCGATCTCTGGGGAAATAATCTAATAGCTGCAGGTAGGTTCAACCTTGATAGCTGTTTTGAATGGAGGTTGAAAGGGATTGTATTTGGTAATATATGTACGTATATGTTGTTGGATTCATGTATGGGATCGTATCTATTTTTGCTTTGAAGAATGTCATTGTTTGTGTGAATTACATCATTTTACATCACTTTTTCATACATATTTACAAATGAATGTATATGTATATGTTTTCAAGGCTATTGACTTTGCTATTCTTATGGAGATAGAAAAATATTGTGTTGGCATAGGTTTTATATGTACAAGTGAATTTCAGATGCTAAATGTTGTTAATCCAAACAGGTATCAACCAGAAGATCTTTTGAATAGGGGTAATGATATTTTTATTTCAGTATATTTAACTTTAATGTAGCAATTAAAAGAAATAGCTTTTGGAGAAATACAGCAAAAACTTGTAGAAGCATCTACTTTCACATGTCCCGATTTTTCTCGTACCTGTGTATTACAAACTGATGCTAGCAATTTTGTTCTGGGTGTTGCTTTATGAATTTCATCATATATCGTAATACCAAATGCGAATTGGGGAAATGTGTATGTGTGTGTGTGAGTATGAATTTAATCATATGTCGTAATAAATTAGATTTGATGACTACTACGCGATTCGAATATAAAGTATATAAGTAGAAGACATAATGTAGATTGTCATCAGTCTGCTCTGATATCTCAACAAGTGACAATTTTTTTCCCAACAAAAATATCTAAAGTGTTTGAAATCCAAAAACTATAAAGTGCTAGAACTAACTACTGTTTGTTAAACAAGCTTATAGTGTATAAAAAATAATTAAACAAATTGTTTATAACTGAAATAAATTGTTTATAAATAAAATAATTTAATTAATAAATAAATAAATCAAAACTAGATCAGCATATGGAAACGCACTCATATGCTAAGCAATCACATGCGGTCCTTGGAGCTAGAAATCTAAATCTTCAAAACAAATATTGTAAGGATTGTGATGAGATGATCCCATCATCATGTCAGAATCACAAAACACAAAAACAGTTGTCAGCAAGAACGAATTGGTGATTTTCTCACTTAAAGATTAACTAACTTCAATGGGAGGATCGAGACATGTATCCTCCTCCACAAAAATGTCGGTATCTTGTTTCCGGAGGAGTTTCTGAAATCTGCCAAGAGCTCCATAGTACAACAACTCAATGAATGAAGTAGGATACATACTACATTTAAATTTAATATGGAGCTCACATTTGATTATATCAAGATGGTGAATGATGAGATGAATGTTTCCTAACTTGTACATTCTCGAAAATGATCTCTTTATCTCTCTCCCAAAAAATATTGCAATGAAACGTACATGCATAAATGTTGAGAACAATGACATTTATTGCTTTAAATTTCTGATAAGAATATTAATATAGGAGCAATTGCATTAAATTTTGAAGGCCTAGAGTTTTCACTCCCATTTAGATAAAAAAAATTCGAGAATCAAAATGATATGAGTATAAATGTATTTGGTCATAATGGAACACCACTTATAAAACCATACTATGTAATGAAAATAGAGAAACACATTCATCTTAATCTGCTACTGCTCCAGAAAAATGAGAACTTCCACTATGTGCTCATCAAAGATATATCAAAGTAAGTTTCATTTGTGAATTTATGCAAAATGTGTTTCCTATTTAAAAAATTACTTCTTATTGTTATAATAATTTACATATTATTTTATTTTCCTCTTTTCCTTAGACTCCTTCGTTCCAATATGACGTCACACAGATGTAAGACTTATATCTGCAAACACCTGCCTGTATCATACACATGATGATTATGTGTATAATTAACATAAACATTTTTATGGTAAAAAAGTCATCAGGCTGCCCGAAGATGATCTATTATTAAGTTTAAGATTTAGATGTCCCATTTGTAATGCGTAACACTTTGAGTCTATTTTGGAAAACCTCGATGATCCTGGAAGTAAAAGCACTACAAATGTACAGAAACACCATGCGTTTGCATTCGGCTATTTTATTAATTGTAGTTTTAAGAGGGGAAATAATTTATATAACCATTATTTTGGTGAAGATTCGGCAAATGTATTTATCAAAAAAATAGTTGAAGATTGTACAGATATCTATCTAAATTATTTACTAAAAGTTAAGAAAATTTTCATGACCCCAATAAGAATAGCTCAATATAATAATTTAAAAAATTTGCATATATGTAAGAAAATATTAAATAACGATAAAGTTAGAGATCATTGTCATATTACAGGTAATTATCGTAGGGCGGCTCATAACGAATGTAATTTAAATTATAAAACACCTCAGTTTATACCGGTTATCTTAACACAGAACGTTATATTTCTCTCTCAATTTTGATCAGATTAGATGAAAAACATTGATTCGAAATAGGATTTATAGACTCGCTTTGATTTAGCGAAAAATCTTGAAAGCAATGATTTTAATACTATTCGATCATGTTTCGTTGATGAAGCTCATTTCAACCTGATTAGAAGAAAGGGTGTATTTCCGTACTCTTACATGAATTCCATGTCCAAGTTTAGGGAAATTAAACTCCCTAGTAGAGGAGAGTTCTGCAATATTCTATCGAATGAATAATGTGATGTAGTAGAGTATGAATACGCTGAAAAAATATGGAGAAAGTTTAACTGTAAGACACTCCTTGACTATACTTAGCTCTACTTAAAGACAGATGTTCTTCTTCTAACCGATGTGTTTAAAAATTTTAGGAAAATTTGTAAAGATATATACGATTTAGACCCCTGTCATTATTACACAGCACCATGATTAGCTTGGGATGCAATGTTGAAAACCACAAAAGTTTCACTAGAACAATTCACTGATTCAGAAATGTATATGTTTATGCAAAACGGAATTAGAGGTGGACTAGTGCAATGTTCGCAAAGATATTCGAAAGCGAATAATAAATATTTGGAAGATTTTGATGCATCAAAGCCATAAGAATTTCTTGTCTATTTAGACGCAAATAACTTGTATGGTTGCGCGATGTCCGAATATCTTCATTACGGAGAATTTGAGTGGATATGAGTAGTGGGGGAATGGGGATCCGGCCCAAATAAAATTGCAAAATTGAGGGTGAAATTGTTTAATTTGGGTTATTAAAATTTTAAAATTGTTAAATTCTTGGAAATGTGTGAAATTTGATACCTACGAGGGTGGTTCAATAAGTCAGTCTTATTTGATGTTTACATAAGGAGTTTTTTGTTTACATTAACTTTGTGGGAACGGGTTATTTTTTTGGGTTACATTAATTGTAATAACGGGTTATTTTTTTGGAGGTTTCTTATGAGTGTATATGCCGACGGGAAAATCATGAAAATGATTTTTCCTAATACCAATGGTGAAATAATGATTATTATTTTTTTCAAATGTCGACGCCAAAATGATTTTTCCGCAAGAAAATTGTCAGTGTTGACAGACTGTGGCAATTTGTTATCGTAATACTATATCAGTAATATGTGTGTGTGATTTCCCCACACTAAATTGTTTATTAATAAAATAATTAAATAAATTAATAAACAATTTATTTAATTAATTTATTTATGTATAAAATGTTCTCATGTGGGTGAACACCCCTAATACTTGTGTGTGGGTGGTCCGGCTTGTTTGTCGCTGCTGTTTTGTTTATTTGTTTAAGAAATATATTTGTATGTATGTATATTTTTTTGTATGTATGTATGTATATTTAAATGTGCGACTGAGCATGGTTGTGCGTGGAATATTTTGTAGAATACATTTATATTTTGAAACGTAATCATTTCTTTAACTGCGATTATTTTAAAGCAGCAGAATTTCAACTAAGTACAGTCATCAGCAGAGAAACAAAAGTAAACATGCTGCAAGGATACTGCTACTAATTTTCGTATAAATACGCCAACTTTTCTAACCAACACATCCGTACTTTATTGTATTTACTACCATCATCAGCAATTGTGTTAAAGTGAAATAATAAAATAATTAAAAATTAGTTCTTCAGGTTATCAGTGTGAAAGATGCCATAAGGTATATAAATACCAAAAGTCCTTTTTGGACCATGTCAAAAATCATAGTGTGCAGGATCAAGTGGTCGCAAGCCGGGACAGAAATCAAGAACAAACGCAGAAATCTCTTCAAAATCATCAACAGCAGCTAAATACATTTCATTGTCATCAGCAACATCCCCCCAAATTCAGACACCAATAAATTATCAACAATACGGTATGCCATGGAATAATCAGTTTTTGGGATCAGAAGTGCCAATGCAATATGAGTATCCAAGTTAGTAGGGAAATGGGGAATGAGATAAAAAAATCATCTTTTTGGGATGGTTTTTAATTTGGATAATTTTACGGATAAAAATTTGAGATGAAAAACTTTGGGATGACTTTTTTGTGTGTGGAATGCAAGTGCATAAGAAAATATTTAATGTTGTTGAATAGATTTTCTTTATTGTCATTGCGATGAAATATTTTAGGGATGACTCTTTGTTTAGCGAGCCTTTATGCCCACTTGATGCGATGAAATATGTTAGGGATGACTTTTGGTTTAGCGAGCCTTTATGTTTGTCTGTCCGTTTGTCTCTTTATACTATTTCTGTCTCTTAAGCCAACTTGAAACACTCAATAGAAATCTTTTTTGTTTTTTATAATTATAAACACGGTCTTTAGTTTGAGACATCGGTTGCTTATCATTTCACAAATGCTGTTATCAGTACGTTTATAAATTTGGTTTTTTATTGCTGTTGTCTGGTAAGAAGAAAAAGGAAAAGAGGAGTCTTTTGTTATATTTTGGGATGAAAATTTTAAAATTTAAGGAAAATTTTTATTTTAACAAGCCTTTATTGGTTGTTTTTAAATGCCATAGATTTGCTTTTTTATTGCTGTTTGCTGGTAAGAAGGAAAAGGGGATAGAGAATTTTTTTGTTTTATTTTGGGATGAAAGTATAAAATTGAAGGAATAATTTTATTTTAACAAGCCTTGTATAGTAATTGTATGTTTTTGTGACTCTTAAGTGAATTTAATATTATTTCTGCACATAACTATACATAAACATATTTTGCATATGTATGTTTAAATGAATATGTCAATGCATATGAAGATGCATGTTTGCGAATATTTGCATATAATGTAATTATTTTAAATAAATTATTTAAACCATAAGAGGAAGCATTTTTCATTATTTTGTAGAAATTAAGTAAGAGTATTTATGAATGTATGAATAAAAAAAATTATTTTGAGAAAACAAAACTCCTGATTAAAAAATTTTTAAATGTGTCCCAAATAAATTGATATAAAAACACAGCTTCTAAAATATTCCAATTCATTAACTCATAGCAAATCCTTTAGTAGTCAAAATCATATATATCTGTGAAGTAATTACAACCATCAAGGCCATATAAGTGATAATGATGTTTCATCATAAGACCAAATATGAAAATATGGTGATTGCAGAACTGAAGGGTAAAATGTTATGTATTCCCAAATGCTACAATGGCTTAGATGACAAAGTAATTGGAGGGGCTGGGGATGAAAAATTTTTTTTAACAAAAAAACTAGAAAATTAGTCATACACATTGGAATTGGCGGAGGTAATTCCTGACGACAACGAAAAAACTATTGAAGACAATAAAGGCTTCTACATTCCAAACCCACAACCTATTTTTACTTGGGAAGGATGCAAAATTCCGAAACTGTATTAAAATATTCTGATAATGTATTTGAAATATATTTAATTATAATCATAATAATAAATAAATTTAAAGATTTCAATCAAATAAGAAGACAAGGTTTTTTAATAAAATTTTTATTTGTTTTTATTTTAATATTTTATATATTTAAAAAAATTGTCATCATCGATTTTAAAATCAAATATAATTTTTTCAAATGCTAATGCGGTAATGCGACAATGCTAAAGATGATGATGTTGATGTTGATGCGGACGACGGTGATGATGATGATAATGATGACGATGATGATGATGATGATGTTGGTGATGATGATGATGTTGATGCGGATGACTATGATGTTGATGATGATGTTGATGTGGATGACGGTGATGTTGATGATGTTGATGTGGATGATGGTAATGATACAAATTAATATGTTTTCGATAACTAAAATAAAACTGTAGAATGCAACAACAAGTAACATAGACCACTACAAAAATACTTACATGCATGTACCGATGGTACAGCGAATAAGTAAAAAATAATTAATGTGATGATCGTAAAAAGATAAGTAAGAATAGTTAAACATACTGAGGTAGAGTAAAATAATTTCGTGCTAACCTAAATAGAAAAATGAAAAATTGGAAAAAACAGAAAATTAATAGTGATACTTATAAATGTGTTTACCAAAGGTAAATCAATTGTATACACAACAATCGTTTCTCATATTCCGTTTCATTGTGCTTTTAAGTTAAATAGGTGATGTTAATAAAAATCTCTACCCAAGTAGATAGACGAGGGTGCTGATGAAGTGCGTGGCTGCACAGAAAAGTATCGGTATTTCCCCCAGCTTAACGTCTAATTTTAATTTTTCTTCTCTTCTTTAGAAACTCACATTAATTAATAAAAATATTTCATTCAATAAGGAAGCAAAATGGTTTTTGAATTTTAAACAAATAAAACAAGCTTCTACACATACCAGCTTAAGAGCGCTAAAGGCCTGCAGGTCGTATTGAAGGGCAAAGATTCTTATGTTGTCCCTGAAGAAATAAAAGATGCACTTGTCCTCCAGGGATTTAAGGTAAAGAATGTATCAAACATATTTAACAAAGAAAAAGTACCCCAACCCCTATTTCGTGCTGAACTGGAGCCAAATGATATACAGTTGAAAAAAAAACGAGACTCATCCTATTTATAGCCTTAAATACCTTTTATACAGAAAAATCACAGTTGCAGAGCCACATAAGCGTGCAGGTCCCGTGCAGTGTCATAATTGCCAAGAATATGGCCATACAAAAGCTTACTGCAATTTACCTACAGTGTGTGTTATCTGCGGTGAATTGCACGGTACTGCAAGTTGTACCAAACCAAAAGACAAGCGGAAAAAAATGCAGTAATTGTGGAGGCAATCACACCGCTAACTACAGAGGATGTCCTGTGTACTCTTTTGTCAAGCAGGCTATGGTGCAAAAACCTAAATTAGCTCCAGCTCAACCATTAAACGCGTACTCCGCCACTTTTGCTCAAGTGAGCCAACCAGTTACTTCACGTGTATCGCATTCCGATGCTGCTAAGGCTAGTTCTATTCCCACACCAAATGTTTCACCGCCAAATAATTCAACGAATGCAAATTCAAGCTTTAACTTGAGTCGCCTGGAAGCTACTATTGAGAATCTGGTGGTAACTATAAACAACTTTACAACAAATATGACTACCATGATGCAAGAAATGCTGAGAATGCAGAATACTCTGCTTCAAGCATTAATTAACAAGCCATGAACACGTTAAAAATATGTTTCTGGAACGCAAACGGCATTCGCCAACATAAAAATGAACTTGAGCACTTCCTTACGGAAAAAAATATTGATATAATGTTGGTCTCTGAGACTAATTTGACGTCTAGAAGTCTCTTTAAAATAAATGGCTACACTTTATATGATACAAAGGACCCCAGAGGGAGAGCATGCGGTGGATCAGCAATTCTAATAAAGTCAAGACTCAAGCACTATATTCTTGACAACATTTGTGAAGAACATCTACAAGCAACAAATATCTGCATTAAAAATTTTTGTACAAATTTCGTGATATCTTTAATTTACTCCCCTCCCAGATTTTCAATCACTGAGGACCAATACGAGAAGTTCTACAAATGTCTTGGACCTTGTTTCGTTGCAGCTGGCGACTACAATGCTAAGCATACGTTCTGGGGTTCGCGTCTTATTACGCCTAGAGGTAGGGCGTTGTTCAACACAATTTCAAAAATGGGCTTGGATGTTATTTCAAGTGGGGAGCCTACTTACTGGCCTACTGACGTACGAAAAATTCCGGATGTTATAGATTTCGGCGTCATAAAAAGTATTTCTAGGGAATTAATTCACGTTGAAGCTTCCCTAGATCTCTCGTCTGATCACTCTCCCACGATCGTTACAATCTGTAGTCCACTGAGAAGCGCTTTACCTCACCCATATGTCAAGATGATAAATCGTGTTAATTGGCTGGGATTCAAAAAATATCTTAGTAATCATTGCACGGAAAATATTACGTTAAGAACACCCAATGATATTGAATCGAACATTGCAAATCTTAACGAGAATATTAAACAAGCTTCTGAACATGCCACTACCTCCCATCCGTAGACTGGGTTCAATAAAATTTATTCTACAGACGTTGAACATCTCGTACGTGACAAAAGAAGAGCTAGAAGGGAATGGCAACAGCACAGATCACCTCAACACAAAATCAGATTTAAAGAGTGCACTAAACGACTCCAAGAGTTGCTTGCATCTGAAAAAACTGCATCTTTTAAAAATTATCTGGAAGGCCTTGATGTCACACCAGCATCTAATTACTCTTTGTGGCGCGCTGCTAAAAAGCTTAAAACACCCGTTGAGTTTAAGCCACCTCTGCGCACATCTACCGGAGGTTGGGCAAGAAGCGATACTGAAAAAGGTAACATATTTGCTGAGCATTTAAAATCCGTATTTACACCAAATACATGTACCGGTGTTGCTGATTTGCCGACTGTAGTTGCTCTACCCCCTCGACCCTTAAAATTTACGATGTGTGATGTACAAAAACTAATTGCCGAACTCAACCCGAAAAAAGCTCCCGGTATGGATGGAATTAGTAACCAGATGCTGATTAAGTTACCTCGTACTGCAATTAGAATCCTGTTATTCATTTTTAATGCCATTTTACGACTGGAGTATTATCCAGACTGCTGGAAGCTTGCCAAGGTTAAAATGATTCCAAAGCCAGGTAAAGATCTTTCCAAGGCTAAGTCATATAGGCCAATAAGTTTACTGTCAACAATGTCAAAGCTTTTTGAAAAGCTACTCATGACAAAATTGTCTGCAATTTTAACTGATAATGGGTGCATCCCGCACCATCAATTTGGTTTTCGAAGCCAGCATAGCACCATTGAGCAAACGCATAGATTGGTTCAATTTATCAGAAAAACATTTGAGGAAAAGAAGTATTGTTCTGGCGTGTTTATTGATGTTTCTCAGGCATTTGATAAAGTGTGGCATGAAGGCCTGATTTTGAAATTGAAGACATATTTACCAATAAACATTCTAAATCTTTTGGAAAGTTACATTCTTGCACGAAAGTTTACAGTTGTGGAAGGACACTTTCTGAGTATGCCTGAAACTATCTCATCCGGTGTGCTACAGGGGAGTATACTGGGGCCATTATTATATGTGATTTATACTTGTGATATGCCTGTGAGCAGTAGTATCCACACTTCTACATTTGCCGATGATACAGCCTGCCTTAGTATGCACGAAAACCCTGATGAGGCATCCCGAAAACTCCAGGAACACATTAGCCAGATGGAACTATGGTTAAACTTATGGAGAATTAAGGTAAATGAACAAAAGTGTGTTCAAGTAACATTTACCTTACGAAGAGATACTTGATCCCCCATTCGGATTAATAATCAAGTTGTTCCTCAACATTCACATGTGAATTATCTTGGTATATACCTCGATCGACGGCTTACATGGAAACATCACATTGACTATAAGTTAACTCAAATGAAATTAAAATTAACTCAGGTACATTGGCTGATTGGCAGAAATTCAACACTCAGCCTAGACTGCAAACTTTTAATATACAAGTCGCTTTTAAAGCCAATATGGTGTTACGGTATCCAGTTATGGGGCACTGCTTCTGCTTCCAATGTAGAGAGAATTCAACGAAGACAAAACAAAATTTTCAGGTTAATAACATCTCCTCCATGGTAGATTAAGAATTCAAATATACATCGTGATTTAAATATGCCACTAGTGATTGAAGAAATTGCAAAATACGCAGGCAAATATTTAACAAAACTCGAGTCACATCCTAATCCGCTTGCTCGTAATATTTTGAACTTTACTGGACACATCCGCTTAAAAAAGAGAGATACAAGGGCTCTAATACTAAACACTCCAAATGAAGTTGCTTGAAAAATTTTTTTTTGCTTATCACTACTTATGTATTATTTACAACTATCACTTAGTTATGTCTGACATTGGTCGGGCCTATTAATTATATGTTAGATTTAAGATTTGAATACTTATTGTTAGTTCATATATGAAGATACAATAAATAAAAAAACATGCATAAAAAAAATAAGAATTGAAATTACTGAACTTGAGCCTAACTATGAATTATTTCTGATTAATATTAAAAAATTTAAATTAAAGGGTAGTACATCAGTTAATGCAATTTTTACTATGTAATTTTGACAAATTGCTATATCTTGAAGCCCTTAAGAGGTAAACTCTTGAAATTTTCAAAAACGGTAAAACTAAAAAATCCGAAAATTATAAAATTGCCAAACCGAAAAAAATCAACAAAACCTGAAAAAAAATCGCCAAAAATTTAAAAAAAATCGCCAAATCGAAAAAAATCGACAAAAAAAAATTCTAGCACTAAAATAAATCGCCAAATTCGAAAAAAATCGTTTAAATGAAAAAAAATCGCCAATATGAAAAAACGCAAAAAACCGAAAAAAATCGTAAAAACGCGAAAAATGCGCCAAAAACCAAAATAATTGTTTATGTAAAAAAAATCGCCAAAATTAAAAAAAAATCACCAAAATTAAAAAAAATCGCCAAATTTAAAAAAAATTGTCGAAACGAAAAAAATCGCCATAATTTAAAATAAGCGCCAAAAACCGAAAAAAATCCTCAAAACGAAAAAAAGTGCCAAAACTAAAAAACATCGCCAAAACCAAAAAAAAAATCACCTATATAAAAAAAAGCCAAAATTAAAAAAAAATCGCCAAAATAAAAAATCGCCAAAATAAAAAAAAACGCCAAAATAAAAAATCGCCAAAATTAAAAAAACTTCAAAAACCAAAAAAAAAACGCCAAAACGTGAAAAAAAGTGCCAAAACTCAAAAAGCGCCAATAAATTCAAAAAACCCCCAAACTAAAAAAACGCTTAAAACCGAAAAAAACCAAAAACGAAAAAAATGCCAAAACTATAGTTTATATTGTTCGTATTGAATTACATAGCTCGTGCCCAAACGGAACACTTCGTGCGCGGGTCAAAGTCGCACTTCACTGAGTTTTTTATACTTGTAGCTACTTCAATATTAAAGATAGTTTTAGGTACTCCAACACTAATACAAGCAATCTTAAATTTAATGTTTGAGTGAGATAATTGTATTCCTGACATATGTGAGGGATACTTGGTTTTTTTTATCCCTTCTTGTTTTCTTCAGATTTTCAAATACTCAAATCAGGTTTCTAGCATACAATTTATTATTTCATATTAATTTCAATGTATCTCTTTCATGCTGTATAATTAGATATGATAGTTTGAAAATAATGTTTACATCTTACCTTTTCCAACTACATATGTATCTATCCTATTACGTATAATATAAGTGAAATTATGTATTGATCTCACATGAGAGAGAAGTAAACATACACTTGAGTGATAATATTAAATGAGTCTTTCATAATATATATTCGAAAATTATTTTCAATTTAAAAATTATTTTATGAGCAACAACATATTATTTTCTAACAGTCGTATAGCTTCAGTGTAACAAGCAATTAATATTGATAAAAAAAATTAAAAATAGCTGAAAGAAATATGAAGTGTAACTATTGCGAACGCATTTTTACTGAAATGAAAATGGCTGAAATCCACGAAAGCCATCATTGTTCGGAATGTCACACGTGGTTTGAAAACCAAACCAAATGCAAGAAACCGTGAAGCGAATGTTGGGATGAAACTTGAAAATACGGCATTCAAGAATAGACTACAAGCCTTCTCATATAAATATTAAAGGGGGGAAATTTTATTTCCTGAAGGAGTGCAAAGAATATCCTTGCAAATATTATCAGATGCCCAAATAAGTCATCTAACATTTAAATATAACATGGAGTTGGAATGCGACTATATAAAAATAGTGGATAATGACATACATTGCTGTATGATTTAGCACCGCTCCAAAATGCGATTTGTTACAATAAGTGATGATCTTTTAAAACTATTTAAAAATCAAACTCAGGAGATATGTAAAAAAATATCAGAATTTCAAGAAAGGGACAGCGGATAGGAGCCTTATTGTAATTAAAAAATTAAATTTAAATATAAATCGAGCGGATTTTCTTAAGGTCTCAGGCTACATCCCACTTCGACGGTGGATTGAAAAGAAAAAAGCATGTTTAAACATCCAAAACTATGACGAGTATTGTTTTAAATCGTGCATCACAGAAGCACTCTGCCCAACTGCGCTAAACGATGTTGCAATAAATATTAGTGCCAATGTAATAAGTATTAATAACAGGACTCTAAATTTTGAGAACTTTAGAGTTTACGATGAAAACCAAATTCATCAAAGCATTTGAGGATCAAAATGATGGCATACGCGTTAATGTGTTTGGAATAGCAGCAAATCTATCGTGGGACCTTACTATTTATCTACAATTGAGAAAATTCATCATGTGAATCTTTTGCTGCTATCGAAAGATGGATATTCTCATAATTTCCTAATAACAGATATCTCTAGGTAATTATACGAATACATATACATTTATATAATATTATCAATATTTTAACTAACTCGCATATAATAATTATATATTTCAGGCTAATAAGAAGTACCATAACCGGGCACAAAACAAAAGTTTTGTTAGGAATGCATGTCTGCTGTATTTGCATAATGAAAGGATGATGGAGGAGCACAAGCTAAGCTGCCATTATGCCGAGGAGGGACGAGTCTATTTTAAAATTCGAAAACTACCACAAACAGTTGGACGTACCCTTTGTCGTATATGCAGATTTTGAGGCATATTTCGAAAAGATAGAAAGAACAGCAGGAACAACAACAACCACAGCATGTGCTAATATAGAAAAGCACGTTGCTTGTGCTTTAAGCTAATATATAAAATGTAGCTATAACGACAATTTAGATAGTTTAAAAATTTGTTTTGGTGACGATGCACCTAGATTTTTTTTTTGGAAAATTTAATTAACGACCTAACAAACATTTATATAAACTTTATTTATTTATTTAAATTATACACTTCATTATTCGTGATGTCCAGCTTTATAGTTTATATAGTAATGTAACTGAAGAATCAGCTTAATAAAAACATTCTCCTGAAGACGTCGGAAAAAAGCCGACGAAACGTTGAGAAAAAAGATGAAGTAGATTTGTTTTATTTGCATCTTGATAACTAAGAAAACTGACCAAAAATAGCCTACGCAAAAATAAATATATTTATATAAACTACTTGTCAAAAATAGTACCACTGACAAATGACGAAAAAGTTGTACATGCTCTCTCCACAATTTTCTCTCTCTCATATTTGTGAAAAAATTTTAAGAAATGACAAAGTGCGTGACCATTGTCATTTTACAGGCAAGAATAGAGGATCAGCGCATAACTCATGCAATCTTCTTTATAGAACTGGTAAATTTATACCTGTTTTCTTTCAAAATTTTTCGTCCTATGATTGTGATTTGTTTATGAAAGAACTTTCTAACTTTGATGGTGATATGAAAGTAATTCCTCTTAATAAAGAATTATACATTTCACTTTCAAAGTTCATTCCAATCGAACAAAAAAAGAATTTTGAAATTCGTTTCTTAGACTCCTTCCAATTTATGGCATCCAGCCTAGAAACGCTGGCAAACAATTTAAGTGTAGATCAATTTCACATTCTCAATAAATTGTTCTCAAAAAGAAGAATTCAATTTAATAAGAAGAAAAGGAGTGTTACCTTACTCTTATATGGATTTCATGGAGCATTTCAATGAAGTTCATCTTCCCGCTCAAAAAAATTTTTATAATTATTTAAGTAATTCCGCATGCTCTTTGGATAATTACGAACATGCTAAAAAAGTTTGGAAAACCTTTAACTGCAAAAATATGCTAGATTACTACTTATATTTAAAAACTGACGTTCTACTGCTAACTGACATATTCCAAAATTTTAGACAAATTTGTAAAAATATTTACAAGCTTGATCCATGCCAGTATCATACTGCCCCTGCTCTATCAGGGGATGCCATGCTTAAGACCACAAAAATATAACTAAAACTATTTATTGATATTAATATGTACAATTTTGTGCAAGATGCTATCAGAGGGGGTCTAGTACAATGTTTAAAAAGGTACACTAAGGCGAATAACAAATATATGGAGGATTATGATTGTAGTAAGCCTTCAGATTATTTGGTGTACTTAGACGCTAACAATTTGTATGGTTGGGCATACAATTTCCATGCGGAAAATTTGAGTGGGTTAATGAGGAAAATCTTCGTATTTTAGATGTGTATAATATACCAGATACATCAACTGTTGAATATATTTTGGAAATAGATTTAAAGTATCCCCAACATATACATGATACACATAATGATCTACCTTTTTGCCCAGTAAATAAAACGGTCAGTGATTATAAATGCAGAAAACTTATAGCTGACCTCACATTTAAGTCAAAATTCACTATAGAAATGGGTTGATATTAAAGAAAGTGCATAGGGCATTAAAATTTAAGCAATCTCCTTGACTTAAACCATACATTGATATTAACACTCACCACAGAACAACAGCAACAAATTCGTTTGAAAAGTATTTCTTTAAATTTCTCAACAATGCGGTATATGGAAAAACTATGGAAAATATTCATAAACGCAAAGATGTCAAAATTGTCACAGAGTGGGAGACTACAAGGAGAAACCATTTAGGTGCAAGAGCATTCATTTCAAAACCAAACTTTTCGAGTATAACACAGTTCTCGAATAATATGTTTGCGGTTCAGCTCAAAAGTACATCAAACACATTTATTTAGGGTTTGCTGTATTAGAATTGTCTAAGTGGAAGATGTATGACTTCCATTATCAATATATGCAACCTAAGTTTGGAACAAAATTATCTTTAAATTATATGGATACGGACTCTTTCATTTATTCCATAAAACAGATGATTTTTATGATGATATCCGTCAAGATGTTGCTTCAAGATTTGATACATATAAATATCAACATTAATAATTTACCATTATCAAACAAAAAGGTCATTGGGATAATGAAATACGAAATTTTTTTATTTTTTTTAAATACATTTATTTATTCATTGTATCTTCAATTATGAACTAACAATAAGTATTCAAATCTTAAATCTAAAATAAAAGTATAAGGCCCGACCACTATCGGACATAAACTTAGTGATAGTTATAAATAATACATAAGTAGTCATAATCAAAAAAAGAGAAAGAAAGCAATCCCACTTGGAGTGTTGAGTATAAGAGCCCTTGTGTCCTTCTTTTTCAAGCGGACGTGACCAGTAAAATTCAAGATGTTACGAGCAAGCGGATTAGGATGTAACTCGAGTTTTGTTAAATATTTGCCTGCGTATTTTGCTATTTCTTCAATCATTAGTGGCATATTAAAATCACGATGTATATTTGAGTTTTGATGTACCATGGAGCCGATGTTATCAAGCGTAAAATTTTGTTTTGCCTTCGTTGGATTCTCTCGACGTTAAAAGCTGAAGCAGTGCCCCATAACTGTATTCCGTAGCACCATATTGGCTTCAAAAGCGACTTGTAGAATAAAAGTTTGCAGTCTAGGCTGAATCTTGAATTTCTACCAATCAGCCAATATATCTGAGTTAGTTTAAGTTTCATTTGTATTAGCTTTGAGTCAATATGTTGTTTCCATGTAAGTCGTCGATCAAGGTGTATACCAAGATATTTCACATGTGAATGTTGAGGAACAACTTGATTATTAATCCGAATGGGGAAACAAGTATCTCTTCGCAGGGTAAATGTTACCTGAACACGCTTTTGCTCGTTTACCTTAAGTCTCCATAATTTTAACCATAGTTCCAGTTGTGTAATATGTTCTTGTAGATATCGGGAAGCCTCATGACGATTTTCGTGCATACTTAGGCAGGCTGTATCATCATAAATCAAATACAAAACTGGCCCCAGTATGCTCCCCAGTGGCAAACCGGATGATATAGATTCGGGCACACTCATGAATTCTCCTTCCACAACCGTGAACTTCCGGGTAGTAATGTAACTTTCTACTAAATTCACCAAATTTATTGGTAGATATGATTTTAATTTTAAAATTAGGCCTTCATGGCACACTTTTTCAAATGCCTGCGAAACGTCAATAAACAGTGCAGAACAGTACTTCTTTTCTTCAAATTTTCTTCTTATACATTGAACCAATCTATGCGTTTGTTCAATAGTGCTATGCTGACTTCTAAAACCAAACTGATGGTCTGGGATGCACCCACTACCAATTAGAATTGTGGAAAATTTTGACATGAGCAGTTTTGACATTGTTGATAGCAGACTTATTGGCCTGTATGATTCTGCCTTGGTATACTCTTTGCCCGGCTGTGGAATCATTTTAACTTTGGCAAGCGTCCAGCTATGGGGATACTACTATAGTCGTAAAATGACATTAAAAATTCATAACATGATTCTAATTGCAATACGAGGCATTTTTATTAGCATTTGGTTACTAATTCCATCAATACCCGGTGCTTTTTTCGGGTTGAGTTCAGCAATTAGATTTTGTACATCACACATTTTAAATTTTATGGGTCGAGGGGGTAGCGCAACTACACTCGTGAAATCAACAACACCAGTACATGTGTTTGGGGTAAATACGGATTTTAAATGATTTGCAAACAAGTTACCTTTTTCAATATCACTCCTGGCCCAAACTCCGGTAGAAGTGCGCAGAGGTGGTTTAAACTCAACGGGCGTTTTAATTCTTTTCGCAGCGCGCCACAAAGAGTAATAAGATGCTGGTGTGACATCGAGATTTTCCAGATAGTTTTTAAGAGATGCAATTTTTTCATATACAAGCAGCTCTTGGAGTCTTTTAGTGCACTCTTTTAATCTAATTTTCTTTTGGGCTGATCTGTGCTGTTGCTATTCTCTTCTAGCTCTACTTTTTTCACATACGAGATGTTCAATATCTGTGGAATATATTCTATTAAACCCAGTCTGCGGATGGGAGGAAGTGGCATGTTCAGCTGCCTGCTTAATATTTTCGTTAAGATTAGCAATATTAGATTCAATATCATCATGAGTTCTTAACTTAATGTTTTCAGTGCAATGACTACTAAGATATTTTTTGAATCGCAGCCAATTAACACGACTGACCATTTTCACATATGGGTGAGGTGGAGCATTTCTCAGTGGGCTACAGATTGTAACGATCGTGGGAGAGTGATCGGACGATAGCTCTAGGGAAGCTTCAACATGAATTAATTCCCTAGAAATATTTTTCATGACGCCATAATCTATAACACTGGAATTTTATGTATGTCAGTAGGCCAGTAAGTGGGCTCGCCACTCGAAATGACGTCCAAGCCCATTTTTGAAATTGTGTTGAACAACGCTCGTCCTCTAGGTGTGATAAGACGTGAACCCCAGAAAGTATGCTTACCATTATAGTCTCCAGCTGCTACGAAACAAGGGCCAGGAGATTTGTAGAAATCCTCCTATTGATCCTCAGTAATTGCGAATCTAGGAGGGGAGTGAATTGATGATATGACAAAATTTGTGCAAAAATTTTCGATACAAATATTCGTTGCTTGTAGATGTTCTTCACAAATGTTGTCAAGAATATAATGCTTGAGTCTTGACTTTATTAAAATTTGTTGACCCACCGCAAGCTCTTCCTTTTGGGTCCTTTGAATCATATAAAATGTAGCCATTAATTTTAAGTAGACTTCTTGAAGTCAAATGAGTCTCAGAAACCAACATTACATCAATATTTTTTTTCGTGAGGAAGTGCTCAAGTTCATTTTTATGTTGGCGAATGCCGTTTGCGTTCCAGAAACTTATCTTTAACGTGTTCATGGCTTGTTAACTAATGCTTGAAGCAGTGTACACTGCATTCTTAGCATTTCTTGCATCATGCTAGTCATATTTGTTGTAAAATTATTTATAGTCAGCACTAGATTTTCAATAGTAGCTTCAAGGCGACTAAAATTAAAGCTTGAGTTTGCATTCGTTGAATTATTTTGAGGCGGAATATTTTGTGTGGGAATAGAACTAGTCTTAGCTGCATCGGCATACGATACACGTGAAGTGACAGGTTGGCTCATTTGAGTAAAAGTGGCGGAGTAAACATTTGCTGTTTGTGCTGGAGCTAATTTAGGTTTTTGCCCCATAGTCTGTTTAAGGAAAGAATAGACAGGACATCCTCTGTAGTTAGCGGTGTGATTACCTCCACAATTACTACATTTTTTTCTGCTAAATCTTTAGGCTTAGTACAACCAGCAGTACCGTGCAATTCACCGCAGATAACACAAACTGAAGGTAACTTGCAGTAAGTTTTTGTGTGACCATATTCTTGACAATTATGGCACTCTACGGGTCCAGAATGCTTGTGTGGTTCTTCAACTGTTATTTTTCGGTATAAGAGATATTTTAAATTGTAAATTGGATGAGTCTCGCTTTTTTTTAATTTTATATCGTTTGGCTCAAGTTCGACGCGAAATAGAGGTTGAGGAATCTTCTCCCTATTTATTATGTTAGATACATTTTTTATTTTAAATCCCTGGAGGACGAGTGCATCTTTTATTTCTTCGGGAGCAACATAGGAATCGATGCCCTTCAATACGATCTGCATGCCTTTAGCACTTTTAAGCTGGTATGTGTATAAACTTTTTTTCCTTTTTTCAAATTCAGTAATCAGTTTGCGAAAATCTTTTTCTTCATAAATTTGAATTTTGGTTTCATCAATGTAACCACGTTTTATTGGAACGATGTGAAATTTATTCTCACCAATGACTGAAATTAAATTTTTTTATAAGAGCGTTTGAATTTTTTTCTCTCAAATAGATTGGTGGCGGCTTGAATGTTTTGTTCGTAGATACATCGGGTTCGTTGTTGTCATCTTGCAATATTTGAAAACGATTTTGACGGTTAATAGAGGATGCGCTGTTATCCCTGGAGTAGATGAAATAAATATTATTGTAATGTTAACTAATCAGTAGTTGGAATTGGACAAAGCGAAGTTGATCGCTGACGAAAAATTGGACTCGCCGTTAAAAAAGTCTACTACCAGATTTCTTGTTTATTTTGTTATCATTAAGAGCTTCAGAGCTCTCAGTAAGTCTATCATCAGATTTTTTATTTTTATTATTTTCATTAAGAGCTTCAGAACTCACAGTAAAATAGGCATTTCTGCCATTAGAACTCAATTCACAGTTATTTGTTTTTGAGGTACTCATATAGAGTATTCCTCAAGGGCACTTTGTTTGTTTGTTGTTGTTTTTGTTTGCGTTTTTTTTTTGTTTTTGCTATTTATAACTATGTAAAAAAATATTAGCAACGCAAATAAAGCTTAATTTATCAAAAACAATATCTATTCCGAATATTTTTTCGTTTGATTTTTTTGTTTAGTATGAAATAAAAACTCCGCTAAATCGACTGTTCACTATGAATGTACAACGAGAACTGAAAGACGAAAATAAAGTAAAAATTATGAAAGAGTTTGTGGGACTTCGATCAAAAATGTATTCGGCAAAATTCCGAAGCTGTATTAAAATATTCTGATTATGGTTGAAATAAAAAAGTCTTATTTTTTAAAACGCGATGTCAAATTTCTTTGAATAAAATACTATTTTAATATTTGTTAAATGAAATTTTGTCAATGCTTAGCGATGTGTTTTAAGGAACAGTATTTGTAAATTTTTTGTGGAAAACTGTATATAAAGCACGAAAAGTTTTACAAAATTTATTAGTTGCCTTTTGCCCTTGCCTTGGAAAATAAGCAGAATGTCCACAAATCCGATTCGTTAATTTCTAAAGGACTTTGAAGGGTTGATTTTTATGGATCATCTGCAACTAATTGAGGATTATTTGAATAATAAAAATAAAAAAGGGTACAAATTGATAATTTAATAAAAAAATATTAGTTATTATCAAAAAGATCATTCAAAAAGATCATAAGCTTATCGTTAATTAAATAAAATTATAAAATAAAAATAAATATTATTGTAATTGAAGTTGTTTAATTTTCTTATAAATAATCATTGCTTTTGGGTAAAGTATTCCAATTATCAAGGTTCAATTTATCAGAAAAACATTTGAGGAAAAGGAATATTGTTCTGCCCTGTTTATTGATGTTTCTCAGGCATTTGATATAGTGTGGCATGAAGGCCTGATTTTGAAATTGAAGACATACTTACCAATAAACATTCTAAATCTTTTCGAAAGTTACATTCTTGCACGAAAATTTACAGTTGTGGAAGGACACTTTATGAGTATGCCTGAAACTATCTCATCCGGTGTGCCACAGGGGAGTATACTGAGGCCATTTTTATATTTGATTTATACTTGTGATATGCCTGTGAGCAGTAGTATCCACACTTCCACATTTGCCGACGATACCGCCTGCCTTATTATGCACGAAAACCCTGATGAGGCATCCCGAAAACTCCAGGAACACATTAGCCAGATGGAACTATGGTTAAACTTATGGAGAATTAAGGTAAATGAACAAAAGTGTGTCCATATAACATTTACCTTACGAAGAGATACTTGTTCCCCCATTCAGATTAATAATCAAGTTGTTCCTCAACATTCACATGTGAAATATCTTTGTATACACCTCGATCGACGGCTTACATGGAAACATCACATTGACTATAAGTTAACTCAAATGAAATTAAAATTAACTCAGGTACATTGACTGATTGGCAGAAATTCAACACTCAGCCTAGACTGCAAACTTTTAATATACAAGTCGCTTTTAAAGCCAATATGGTGTTACGGTATCCAGTTATGGGGCACTGCTTCTGCTTCCAATGTAGAGAGAATTCAACGAAGACAAAACAAAATTTTCAGGTTAATAACATCTCCTCCATGGTACATTAAGAATTCAAATATACATCGTGATTTAAATATGCCACCAGTGACTGAAGAAATTTCAAAATACGCAGGCAAATATCTAACAAAACTCGAGTCACACCCTAATCCGCTTACTCGTAATATTATGAACTTTACTGGACACATCTGCCTAAAAAAGAGGGACACAAGGGCTCTTATTCTCAACACTCCAGAGGGACTTGTTGAAAATACTTTTTTCTTTCTTTTTGATATTACTACTTATGGTGTACACTAAGTTTATGTCCGACGCTGGTCGGGCCTACTAATTAAATTTTATATTTAAGATTTGAATACTTATTGTTAGTTCATATATGAAGATACAATAAATAAAAAACATGTATTAAAAAAATCAAGATAATGATCAATCAGATGGCGATAATCAGCTGGTAATGTGCTGGAAAATCGGTTGATGATCAGCTGTTGATCAGCTGGGAAGTCAGTTGATGATCAGCTGGAAAATCAGTTGACAATCAGCTGGAAGTCAACTAACAATAATGTTGCAAGCACTAGTTTGCACTATTATTCAAGTTGTTTTATTTTATTAATATTTATATATACAATATCAAAGTAAGAGAGATATAATATTGCTTTTTAATACTTACTTACAATTAAATTGCCAATAAGGTGATGATCAGATGGTTTTCAGCAGGAAAATCAGTTGGTGATCAGCTGACAATAAACTAGCGAAAGAAAAACGCAAACCTTACTTTTAAAAATAAAGAAACTTATGTTTATTTTAACTTCTACCTTGGAACAAATTAGACAAATCAACTGCGCTTCTAACTGCACCAGAGTTTAAGACAAAAGCTCCTATTATTCAATAGGGGACCAATTGAATAAAATTTTAATTTGAAAAAGTAAGCAAAGACATCAGCTTACTGCATTCTTATTCATAATCGTATAATAGAATATATAACCACCCGAAGGACGAATTTTTCAAGTCTTATAAATTAAGCAATATGGAAAATAAACATAAATTTCATAGATGACTAAGGTTTCAAAAGTAAATCAAATGATTTCATTGGAAAAAAGTGGCGTTTGTTTTCATCAATTATGAAAATAAATTTTTTTTTATAAAACTCCAATTTGATTTTAAATGTTAAATATGCCACTAGTGATTGAAGAAATTGCAAAATACGCAGGCAAATATTTAACAAAACTCGAGTCACATCCTAATCCGCTTGCTCGTAATATTTTGAACTTTACTAGACACATCCGCTTAAAAAAGAGGGACACAAGGGCTCTATTACTCAACACTCCAGATGGGATTTTTTGAAAATACTTTTTTTATACATTTTTTTTCTTTTTTGGATTATCACTACTTATGTATTATTTATAACTATTAACAAGTTTATGTCCGACAGTGGTCGGTCCTAATAATTATATTTTAGATTTACTTATTAGAATACTTATTGTTAGTTCATATTTGAAGATACAATAAATAAATACATGTATTAATAAAAAAATAAAAAAAAATTGTAAAACTCCAATTTGATTTTAAATGTTTATCCGAAAAATAAAAAAGTTAAACCAAGCAAACTGGCTAACAAAATAACTGTCATCACCAAAGCTGGAGGTGCTGAATCAGTTTCATTTAAAAATGTTTATACATTTTTAAAAGGTTTTGCAATGTACACCCTCAAAAAATTTCTAACGTGGACTATATAGGATGCATCAACTTTAAGCAAATTTAAATTAAATATAGAAAATATTTCGATTATAGTTACTATTACTTTAGAGTATTTATCTTCAGGAATTCAGCTTTACTTAAAAGAGAAAATCCTCACAAACTTTTAAGTAAATGCAAATGACAATTAAAACGTTTTTTTAATTTCAAATAAAAAAACTGAAAATGTTTCACATCTATACACACCAACATCAGCAACAACAACAACAACAAAAGACATGACATGACGAAAAAAATATGTATTCAAAGATTGAGATAAACACTTATTTGTATGTACATACATACATACATGCAAACATAAAATCAATTTGTAAATATGTATGTATACATATCAAATTTCTTATCAATGCTCAAGTATTTATTAGATGTTAACAATCACACTTACATATCAACATCATGAAAATATATTAAGCATAAATTCGCATGACCTACACTCAAGGAAATTATGTTGCTTAAAAATAAGAATGCGTCACATTAATTCAATAATTTTCTATATAATAGAAAATCTATCTTGAGATACCTCAAAACTAATGAGTTTAAAAATGAATACTGTAAATTAATATCTTTCCATGTTGAAATAAGAAATTTCAATATGACTAAACCTTCGCTAATGTTTCTTATTAATTCAATATGGTTTTTACTGATTTTAAGTTGGTCTTTTTTTTTTGTGTGTGTAAAAGTCGTCCAGTCAAAAAAGGGGTATTTAGTTAAATAAACAAAATCTGTAATATAAACAAATTTCTTAAAGGCAGACTTTAACGCGAGACAAATTTAAGCTTGAGTAGGTATAAAGGTATAAACATACTAAGATTAGGGAAGTTCAGATATATGAAAGTATTTTATAGTACCAAATGTCGATATTGAAAACAATTTATTTCTATCTACATATAAATACCAGCGCGAGAAACTTATACACACACGCACACACACACACATAGCAGAATTCATCTAAGGAAATTTTAACAACACGCCACCCTCACAAATCAAGACCAGGGGCCCGTTTCACTAAACTACAATTCTACAAGTTACAATTACAAGTCGTAATTCTTACAAGTGATAATGAATTGTGTTTAATCAAAATTTTCAAAACAATTGTAGCTTTTTGAACTTGTAAACTAAAATTTCTACAATTACAATTTATACAATTGTAAAAAATAAAATATTTTTATAAATTAAATAAATGTGTGAATATATGTATATTACAATACTCATGAAATATATGAAAATGTCAAAACTTTTCTTAAATAAATTTTTAGAGATAAAATAAATTTTTAGAGAGAGGGAGATTTTAGCTGCCAAAGACGTTCTCTTTGGTAAGTTTAGCGATAAACTTACCAAAGAGATGAAAATAAAAGAGTGGGAAAAAGTGCGTATGAGGTGTCTTGCACTTGGACTGGTGCCAAGTGAAAAAGATTCCAAATACGTGATTATAGGGGTTGCCGCTTATCGATAATTTGTAACAAGCAAACAATGTGACATAGTTTGTTTTATTATAATCAATTAATAAGTGGTAATTAATATTGGTTTAATTTTGTGTTTATTTGAGCTAGTTTTTATTAAAAAATAGTTCAAAATTCAATTTCAGTTCAATTTATCATTCACTTGTAACTTGTAAAAATTTTTTTGAGAGTCTTCGTCGACCCTAAGCTTTTTTTCTACAATTCTAAAAGTGTACAATTGTAAATTTAGTTTGGTGAAACAAAACCACTTGTAGAAGTATGACTTGTAGAATTGTGAATTGTAAAAATCACTTGTAGCTACAAACTTGTAATTGTAGTTTGATGAAACACATTTATTCACAAGTTCACAATTTTACAGGCAAAAACACTTGTAATTGTAGACTTGTAGTTTAGTGAAATAGGGCCCAGCCTGAAATCCTCACATTCACAAATTCCTGTGGTCATACATACATACATATACAATATATAAAATTAATCTCAACAACAGAACACTCCCACCTACCTGAATTATGGATAGTCTTAAACTCCCACAGACATATATACATATAGATTGCCACGGCTACATATAACAAGAACATATCGCCTCTAATAAATCACAATCATCTTAAATTCTCACAGACATACATACATACACAGAATCAATCTAGCTCAACAAAATCCTCACCCACCTCAAATCACGACCAGCCTTAAACTCCTACAGACAGACACACCTACAAATCCCTATGGCTACATATTACGTCAACACCCCTACCTTCCCAAATCACGAACAGACTTAAACTGCTACATACATACAAACATAAAGATTCCCCCGGTTACATATTACTGAGTAGTAGTAGTAGAATGTATGCGCCCGAGCAATAAAAATTTTCAAATTTGGGTAATTAAAATCGAAATTTTGTAATTTATGGGCTAAAATTTACATATTAAGGTAATTACTGTCAATGGTGCGAAGTGACGAGGGTTATGGACGGTTTGTACGTAGAAAAGGGTAGTTTGATGTCGGTCGTCGATGTGTGTTTGTTTTAATTTTATGGTTTGATATCCGTTCGCCGATGCGCATAGTTAATTATGTATGCACGTGGGGCTTGTTTGTACGTAGTATGTTTTTTCGTTTGTTAAGCGTTGCGGAAGGGTACTTGAGAAAGAAATTGTGTGGAAATCAATGAATGTTTTTTGTTGTTGGTTTTATTTAGTTTGATTTTTATATTTTTTTTTCCTATGTTTAAAGAGTTCGAAGACATGAATAAAATATATGGTTTGTGAGATAATCATGGTTTGATATCCGTTCGTCGATGTACATAGTTAATTATGTAGGTACGAAGGATTTTATGTATGTTTTTGTTTTAATTTTTATTTTTAATGGAATTTTTTTTGTTTGTTAAGCGGTTGAAGCAGGTTTATGACTTTAGAGTGTAAGTGCGTGTGTGCATATAGAAAAATGTTGCTTTTGTCTTTTTGCAATATTCTTTTTTTAGCTGGTGGTCATGGAAGATTATTTTAGAAAGAAATTATGTATGCTTGTGGGAAATCTATGAATGTTTTTTGTTGTTAGTTTTATTTAGTTTAATTTTTCTATTTCCTTATTTAAAGAGTTTGAAGAGGTAAACGAAGTATGTAATTTATGTACTTATTTGAAGGTTGGAAAAAATGAAGTGTAAGATATTTATAAATGTCAAAGGGAATTAGAGATGCGTGATCATGGGAGCCAACGTTATGCCCATACGTGTGTATGTTTTTACAATAACTTGAGCGTTGGCAGATGGGTAAGTAGTCGTATATGTATATGTGCAATGCCGAGTACAAATCTGGCATTTTCTTGTGTTCTAATCATTTTTTAAAATGTGTGCAACGCCTTTCACATTATGTTTTTTTTTTGTTTATATGGAATACAAAACGGAAATGATAAACGTTACCACTAGGGCACACTGTTGCGATGTCACGTTTTGTGGTTTGTAATATTCGTTTTTTTAGCTGGGGACATGGAAGGGTATTTTAGAAAGTAATTATGTATGCTGGTGAGATATCAATGTTTTGTTTTTGTTGTTGTTGTTTGATTTTAATTTTTTTATATGTAAAGAGTTTGAAGAAATTAATAAAATATACAATTTATGCGTGTTGTATTTATTTATTCTTTTCACTTCTTTTGTAAAGAAATTGAAGTTTGTGATATTGAGGATTGTCAAAGATTGGTTGTTATTTTCACTGCTTGCTGACATTTGTCTCTGTCTATTGACTTTTACATTGTGCATATGACTTAATCGTAACTTGTATAAATTGAGAAGTTTTCTATTCTAGCAGCAAGTAAAGCATTGTCTCTACAAGTGTCAAATCCTCAATAATTTCGCTGTTAATACGTAAATAATCAAAGCGACTTTTGAATAAAAAATATTAAATATAATAATATTAAATATATATTTATATATAATAATATTGTATAAACTAAAATAAAAAAAAAGAAAATGAATTTTTTAGCTTATGAGTGCAATGTGTGTAAAATACAAATATAAATACAAAAAATGCTTTTTGGATCACATCCAAAATCATGGTGTTGAGGACCAATATATATATCCTCAACAACAGCAACAATATCAATATCCTCAACAAACAACAACAACAATATCAATATCCTCAACAACAATAACAACAACAATACCAATATCCTCAAGAACAACAACAACAACAATATTAATATCCTCAACAACAATATCAATATCCTCAACAACAATATCAACAATACCAATATCCTCAAGAACAACAACAATATCAATATCCTCAACAACAACAACAATATCAATATCCTCAACAACAGCAACCATATCCTACGGCCATGCAATGGTACCCAAATACTGACCACCAATTGCAATATCAACTACAACAACAATAAAAACAAATGTATTGGCAACAACAAAAACATCGACAACAACAACAGCAAGGTTTACAGGATTTAGGAAGTAGCTCAACAAATAATATCAACATTGATGGAGAGTGTATGAAATATTATGAGATCATAAGAGCATTAAAAAATAATATTATTTCTTATGGAATACAAAATAAAAAGATCAACTTCTCTTTGAAGATTTTGTTGTCGAAAATGAATCGACTTTTATAGAGAGGCTTGAGTACCATTTGAAGCAACATACTATATTGAAATTTAATATAAGTATAGTTGCAGAATATCTAAAAATTGTGGGCGAAGAATTAGAAATAATAATAATAATACATACAGCAAAAATGAGCTTGTTGACTAGAGCAGATGACGTGAATGAATTTTTCTGTAAGCAGGTCAGAGAAATTCAAAATAAAATGTCTGAGTTTCAGGAAAGAGATTCCGGATGGACTCTTGTTCGCATAGTTCGAGCTGAACTTAATATTAATAAATGTTCTTTGGTAAAAGGAGCTCATTGGATTAGCACCCCGCAGAAGCTTGCTAGTCGTGGTGCTTGCACTAACATTGAAAACAGTGATAATTACTGTTTTAAGTGGGCCTTAATTGCGGCAATGAGTACCTCGGCTATCAATTTTCCGAATCGATGCTCTTCATATAACATTGAAGATATTAGTGCTAATATAATTTCGCTTCAAGATGGAACTACAATTGATTTTTCAAATTTGACATTTCCGATGTCACTAAAATATATTAAGGAATTTGAGAGACAGAATGATGTTAGTGTTAATGTGTTTGGATATGACGACGAGAGTGATGAACTAATTGGACCATTTTATATAACCCAAAATGAGAAGACCAAGCATGTTAACTTATTGCTATTGGAAAACGTGGATGGGCATCACTATATTTTTATAAAAGATATTTCAAAGTAAGAAATATGTTGGAAAGTATTTAAAATTAAATAATACAATACGCGTTTTTGATGTCTTACAGACTACTAAAAAAGCAAACAACGACACATTGCGAACGACTCTTATTTTGCAACAGCTGTCTGCAGTAAATCTTGAAAATATTATGGAGAAACATAAAATGGAATGTGGTAAAATAGTTACCACAATGCCAAAGGCAGAAGACTCCACACTGCGGTTCAAGAGCCACCATAGAAAAATTGACGTCCCTTTTGTTGTATACGCCGATTTTGAATGTGTTTTGCAACAGATAGACTTTAGTGTAAGTAGTAAAACTAAATGAAATCAGTCACATGTACCCTGCGCATTCAGCTATTTTATTAAGTGTAAGCATGACAATAAATTGGATAAGCTGAGAATTTATACGGGTAAAGATGCTTCTGAAAAATTTGTTACATTTTTGAATCAAGATTGTCAAGATATATATAACAATTATCTCACAAAAACAATTGAAATGGAGAACTTGACAGATGAAGAAAATGTAACATTTTACAATGCGATAACTTGACACATATGTGGACAATACTTAAATAATGATCGTGTGAAAGATCATTGTCATATAAGCGGTAAATATCGAGGTGCTGCGCATAACAGATGCAACCTAAGTTATCAAGTACCCAAGTTTATTCCAATTTATTTTCATAACTATTCATCCTATGATTCTCATCTTTTTGTGCAAGAATTAAGTAAGGTTGCGACAAATATAAAAGTCCTT
This sequence comes from Tachina fera, assembly GCA_905220375.1. Classification (NCBI taxonomy): domain Eukaryota; kingdom Metazoa; phylum Arthropoda; class Insecta; order Diptera; family Tachinidae; genus Tachina; species Tachina fera. Next base: position 103,889,634 of record LR999963.1, read on the forward strand.
CCGTTAAATAAAGAGTTATATATATCTCTATCTCAATTTATTAATATGAGTGATGGTACAGATCTTGAACTTAGGTTTCTTGATACAATGCGTTTTATGGCCGATAGTTTGGAATCGTTGGAAAATAATCTTACCGTCAACGATTTTCATACTATTAGAGCACAATTTCAAACAAGCCAAGAACTTAATCCCATAACGAGGAAAGGAATTTTTCCCTATGATTATCTTGATTCTTTTGAAAAACTTAATGAAACACAACTTCCACCTAGAAAAGATTTCTTTAATAAACTTAATATCAAAGAATGTTCTATTGAAGACTATGCGCATGCGAATGAAGTCTGGACAATTTTTAACTGCAAAACTTTGAAAGATTATATGGAATTGTATTTGAAAACAGATGTGCTTCTCCTAACGGATATTTTTGAAGATTTTAGAAATGTCTGTAAAAAAATTTATAGCTTGGACCCCTGTCAATACTATACTGCCCCGGGGCTATCTTGGGATGCTATGCTTAAGCATACAAACATTGAATTAGAGCTATTAACCGATATCGACATGTACAATTTCTTTAAAAGAGGAATACGAGGTGGAATTGTCCAATGTTGTAAAAGATACTCCAAGGCAAATAATAAGTATTTAGACACTTTTGATAAAAATAAACCTTCCGAATTTCTTATGTATTTAGATGCAAACAATCTTTATGGTTGGGCCATGTCTGAACATGTTCCTTATGGAGGATTCAGATGGTTAAAAGGCGAAGAACTAAATATTAATCCGCAGTTAATAGATGATAATTCAAATGATGGTTATGTATATGAGGTTGATTTAGAATATCCTTCTTATTTACATAACATGCATAACGATCTTCCTTTCTGTGCCGAAAACAATGAAATTGGAGCATCAAAATATAAAAAACTAATAACTGATTTTTAGCCAAAACATTCTTATATAATTCATTACAGAGTATTTAAACAATGCATTGTGGTCGGATATTTCATTTCGTTGGCCAAAAGTCAAAATTTTTACACTCACGAAATATATTTTTGTTTTTGTAATCTAGTAGTCAACACTCCAAAACAACCAAAAATTAATTTTTCTGTTGTAATTTGCAATTCACCGTTATTCGGTGAGTCATCGAAGTTGAATTTGTTTGCTTCATTTGTAAACAGAATTGCGTTCGGTGTGTTAAATAAAAGTTTAAATGGAAAACGAAGGTGATGGTAAGTTTATTAATTTTGTAAAATATAATACTCAAAAATTGGATACTCTAAAAAATAAAATAAATTTTTCCAAAAGTCTTTAACATTTTGGAATTTATTTTATTTTTTAAGTTTGAGTAAGCTTAACACATTTTGTTTAGGAGTGTTAAGCATAAGATTAAAAACCAAAATTACTTTGAAGTGCTTAGTTTTTGAAAATGTTTATCTCGATTTGCGGTTTTTGAGTAATTTCTTTTTTCAGTCGTCATTTGTTTACAAAATTCAGCAGTTTTTGAACGAAGTAAGAGGAGACAAGCAGCAAACCTCTCGATGTCAGAACACAACGAATTAAATCTGTTAGTTCAAGCAGCATCAATTTCGGCTCGAAAACAAGGACAAGTAGATTTGGCAGTTGTTTTAAAAGAAACCATCCAAAGTCCATCAAGACCATCCAAGATTAGGAAGCTATATGTCGATGATGTTAAAGCACCTATTGTAATGTCTGATGAGGAAGCGTTAGCATTTATTCTCGAAAACAATTTTTCGAAGAGCCAATACTGTTCCATCCGGACTGAAAGCAAGCAACGTAACGCTAATATTTATCCACCCTATGATAATATATTAGCAATAAAAAGTAATTGCAGACCCGATGGTGTACTTGTAGACGACATAAGTGCAAAAGTTCCTTTACAAATGCTTTTAACGCATACTGCTAAAAGAATTATAGAGATGCAAAAGAAAGTATTTGCGACAAAGCAGGTGTTTGTAGTTCCACATTTGACACGTCGCGTAGAGCATTTACGGAATATGATAAATTTTCGAAAATTTTAGGAGTAGACACCGAATTAATATTTCGAATGAGAATAATATTAATATGTTTATCTTGTCAATTTTCCCTAAATTTGGATAAATTTGAAGAGTATTGCTTTCAAACTGGTCAATTATATCAAATCAAGTACCCCTGGTTGCCAATGACTCCCACAGTACATAAAGTTATAGTTCACTCAAAGCAAATAATGCAGAATACAGCACTTCCTGTTGGTTACTTCGGAGAGGATGCAGCTGAGTCACGAAACAAAATATATAAAAGCGACAGACTGCACCATGCACGTAAGACTAGCCGCATTGATAATATTTTCGATGTATTTCATTGAGCTCTTGACACATCGGATCCATTAATTTCATCTCTTCGCTTAAATACACGTGTGCACCAAAGGAAGCGTTTAACACTGCCACCAGAAGTAAAGAAATTATTGTATTGTAAGGATATCGGTGAAACATGTGCGACTGAGAATTTAAAAAATATGGATGATGACGAGCACGATTATCCAGAAGAACTTGAAGAGGAAAATACATTTCTGGATAATGAATTGTATTCAAATTAAAGAATTTAATAAAATTTTAATATTTTCACAAATACGTGTATAAATCATATTTTCAATTTCCAGAAACAACATATTTACTCAAAAAAAAAATAAAAAATAAAAACTCAGAAATAAAAGAAAAAAAAATTTAGGTAAAATTCTAAATGTTGATAATTTAAAAAAAAAATTAATTATTTTATACAAAAGCACTTAAAATATAATGCAAATTCAAATTCCAGTTAAAAATTCCGTTATTTTAAGTTTTAATAGTTTTGGCCAAGAAAAGTGATGTTTCCGACCATAGTGCAATGTCGAGAAAACGGTTTGATTTTGAAAAAAATACATAGAGTTCTAACTTTTAAGCAGTCTCCATGGTTGAAAGATTATATATTATTAATTAATACTAAATACAGAGGCGAAGCTAGAAATAACTTTGAAAAAAAAAATTTTAAATTGCTCAACAACGCAGTATATGGGAAAACCATGGAGAATGTGGACAAAAGGAAAGATGTGAGGATTGTTACCAGTTGGACTATATTAAACCGAAACCGCTTAGGTGCTCAAAATTAGATATCTAAATCAAATTTTCATAGCTTAGCAATATTTTCAGAAGATATGGTAGCGATTCAAATGAATCGAGTGAAGACATGTTATAATAAGCCAATATATTTAGGATTTTGTGTGCTAGAACTTTCTAAATGGAAGATGTATAATTTTCATTATAGATACATGCAACCTAAATTCAAGTCAAAATTTAAATTAAATTACATGGATACTGACGCATTCATATACACAATACAAACTGAAGACTTTTACGCAGACATTAAAAATGATATAGAACATGAATTTGACACTTCTGACTATCCAGAAACAAATGATTACGGGATTCCACTCGTAAACAAAAAAGTTCTGGGTATGATGAAAGATGAGAATTGTGGGATGATTATGAAAGAATTCGTGGGACTACGGTCTAAATTGTACTCCTTTACTGTACAAAATGGAAATGAAATTAAAAAATCTAAAGGAGTAAAAAAATGTGTTTTAGATAAGTATAGCCTAAGTTCGTATAGAGATTGTTTATTTAACAGATCAAATGTTTATGATAATATGCTCACTTTTAAGTCTAAGTTGCATGAATTATATACTATGCAAATACATAAAGTAATATTAAGTTATCAAGATGACAAGTCAAAAGTGATGGTATAAACACATATGCATGGCATCATATTCAAATTGATGAAACAAATCCTGATTATGAACTTGATATGTTATTATTAGAAATACAAAAACTTCAAGAAGATAAGTAAAAAAGTATACAAATTAAAGCTTCTGTAATTTATTTCTCTAATTATAATTATTTAGTTTTGTGTCTATTGTAAATTATTTTTTATTTAAGAAATATTGTCTAGTTATTTAGTTTTTTTAAATAAAACATACACTAATATGAAAATAAAAAATAAATAAAAACAAAAAACATTAAAAACAAATATTTTTGTGTACAGTTTTTTTATTTGTTATCCATCCTTAAATAAAATTTATGAATTTTCACATCTGTTACAATCTTGTGTTGCATTTTTTCTCCAATCTCATAACAAAGTCGTGTTAATTCAATCTTTACATCCCTTTCGTGTATTCCTTGTATTTCATTGATTTGAAGTTTTGTTTTGTTTAAAGCGGAGCAGGTTGGGAAATAATATTCATGATAGAAATGAAGGATTTGTTTTCTCAGAATGTTGTTCCAACATAAAATTGATGTAAAAAATACTCGAATTTGAGTTAGTGATCTCCAAGTGTCAGAATCAATTTTTATTTTAAAGTTTCCTTGTATGATAACTAAAAAACAAACACCTCTTTTATATTGAAACTTATATTCAACATCTCTCTCTCTTTCATTATCAATTATATTTATAGAGTTTAAAAAATCCCAACGATTAAGCATATCATGAATATACTCCTTATAGCACATGAGATGTAACCACTCTTCTCGATCCAGTCCAATGTATTGCTTATTTTTATAATTCAACCATATCATTGGCTTAAAGCCAAAAGCTTTTGAAAATCCACATGAAGTCTTCAATTTCCAATTGAGCAAGTATTCAAACTCAAAAACCAAATCATGTATTTGAGGTTTTCGTTCTTGATTGTGGTGAAATATATTCTTTAAAGTACATTTATCCATCCTCAATGAATATAATATTTAAACTAATAGTTTTTCGCCCTATTAATCTATATATATATATATATATATATATATATATATATATATATATATATATATATATATATATATATATATATCTATATTTGTATAATAAAAAAAAACAATAAAAAACTAAATAAAACCCATACACATACATATATATTCTATTTTTGTTCATTATTTATTTTTGACAAATTTTTATAAGTTTCAATAATCTTAAAAATAATTTTTTTCCTTATGTGGAACATGGTGCATCGACATGTGTCCGGCCCTTCCTCGCATCGTTCGCTATACCAGGGGCAGCTGGCAAAATGCCCACTATCAGAGTCCTCTTGTTCTATAATTCCATACTCCTCATTTTCAGTGAGCATGGAGACGAAAAAATTGATGGTTTCTTTATGCTCATAGAGCAATAAGTCCTCAAAAGAATTAAGAAACTCAAATAACCGTTCACGTAGTTGGCTCATTTTTTAATTGTTATTTTAATTTTCTTTTTTTAAAGAATACTTTTTTCTTGAATGCTATTTTTATATTAGTACTCTTGAAAGGTTTACATCCTTATTTATAGTAAAATATTCTTGTGAAATTAACATTATACAAAAAATTGTGAGTTCTTTTGAAATTTTTTTGTTTCAGTTACACTTTAGCACATTAATATAACTATCTCTCTAATCTTTTGTTTTGTAATTTTTTGTTTCAGTTACACTTTAGCACATGAATATAACTATCTCTATGATCTTTTGTTTTGAAATTTTTTGTTTCAGTTACACCTTAGAACGCCAAAATATGTAACTATATCTTTCACTACAATTCTGTCAGTGACAAAACAAAAAATTTACGTAAAATATAATTACAATATGAGAAAAAGAGATAGCTACGTTACTCATCTTTCTTTTAAGAATTTTTTTTACCTATTTAAAGATTGGTAGAAATATTTAATACGTAAGTTTACAAAAGCAGATTGAGCAATCTGTCAAAAAGAGAAGAAGAAAAAAAATATATATTTAAAAATTAAATTTAATTAATTAATTAACATTTTTTGACAATGAATCCAACAAATTTGATAACAAAGTTCAACAATTTAAACAAGAAAACATTAATCCATATAAAAGAGCTAAAGGACTCAACTAAATATGCAGTAAAAAATGCTAAACGGGTGACAAGTAAATACGGCACCACAATTCAAATTGAACTGGAAAATAACATAATGTTCTTACCAAATCGGTACAACACGCTATCGGATGATGACATAATAGAACTAGCATCTGGGATATATTGCATATGTAAGCAAGGAGAAAATTCCCTAAAATTGGACACTGCTGCTGAAATAAGTATATTTCTAACAAATACTCAATACAGTGCGAATAATATGTAGAAACTATATTTTATAAACTTTTTTTATTAATAAAACAGCAAAATTTAAAAAATTGTTTGTGTGTGTGTGTTATTTATTTATTCTTTTCACTTATTTTGTAAAGAAATTGAAGACATAAATGTCCACATTTAAATGAATTATAATCTTGATATTGATTGTAATTATATTTTATATTTTTGCCTAGATATTTAACTAATTCTAATGGAGGTTGTAAATTTCCAAAACTGTCGAAATATTCTTTATGTTCATTGTTTTTATAATATGCTACCTAATGGGTTCCAGGTCGTCTTGATAAATCCAAATTAATGATTCCGCATTCTCTTTTTCTCGATCGGTTTGGTAGTGTATCCAACATGAAAACTTCTCTAAAGTATGGAATGTTTGTTGAAAAGTTTCTCAAATCAACATCATCATAGGGGTTTATTGGGTATCATTACGAAAAAATTTGGTTTTTTGTTTTTAAGGTAAAAACCTTTCCCCATTGCTACTGCTTCCATTGTTTTATTATGTCTAGTTGCTTCATCAAGTTGTTGTTTGGCATTCTTTGGAGCATTTATTGCTTTTGCTATAGATGCTCCGCCAGTAGAAAGACTACCAATTGCACTCAGAGCAGTAAGAATAGGTACCAAAGGTAAGAAGCCACCAATCTTTGGAACATTAATTATGCGTGGTATTACAACTTGCGATTTCTTTGCCCTTAACGACTTGTTGATAACCTTACGTGCAATCCTAATTGCAGAGTTAATGTCTTGAGGTTTTTCCTTCTTCAGTACCTATGTTGCATTTTTAATTGATGTACTGAACAGCTTTTTTCCATTTTTTTCACTTTTTTTGCAACCTTCTTCAATCCCATACCAAGTTTTCTTTTGGCTTTCATTGCGTTAGTAACCATATACGCAAACGATTTTTCTGCAAGACTGCTATCTTTGCAAGAACTCGTTCCCAAGCTTTATTTTCAAGAATTTTATCAGCTTGATGTCTACTATTTAAATCATTGGTTTTGGAATAAGCAATATCGTGATTTTTACATGCAGCGTCTAATAAGTTAATTCCGTTGGCACCGCGATCTAAACGTTTTTTTAATTTTGTTCCGGGTCCACAAAACTGATATCTAGGGAGGTGTAATTCAACAGGCAGAGAGTTAATTACTTTATTCACTAAACCTTTTCCAACGGCTGGTTTTTTATAACTAAACGTCTTGTTATAATGTATAAGCATCTTATTTTATTTTTTCTTCTATAATAAAAGTAACATTTGTGAAATGCAATTAGTTATAAGAATGCAATTAGTAAAACAACATAAAAATATTGTGATTCGCAATATTGATGCTTCAACGAAAATCAGATCTAAAATAAAACATAGCTCTCTCTTACCAAATTCTATTCGTGCTCTAATAGTTGGACCATCAAATTGTGGAAAGACTAATGTTATGATTAGCTTGCTAGAAAGTCCTAATGGACTCAAGTTTGAAAACATCTATTTATACTCAAAATCCCTTTATCAACCAAAATATGAATACTTAAAGCGATTAATTTCACCAATTAAAGGGATGGGATACTACACATTTACAGATAATGAAAAAGTTATTCCTCCTGACGAAGCGAAAACTAATTCTATTATGATCTTTGACGATGTTGCATGCGAGAAGCAAAATAATATACGAGCATATTTTTATATGGGACGACATAAGGATGTTGATTCATTCTACTTGTGCCAAACTTAGACGAGAATCCCCAAGCACTTAATAAGAGACAATGCAAATGTGATTATAATGTTTAAACAAGATGAGACAAACATGAAGCACGTTTATAGTGATCATGTTGTCAGCGATATGAGTTATGAAAAGTTTCATGAAACTTGTCGAGAGTGTTGGAAGGATAAATATAGATTTTTGATGATAAGCAAAGATAATGACTTAAACAATGGTCGCTATAGCAAGCAATTCGACTATTTTATAACGATATAAATTACTCTACATAAAAGTAAAACATTAGTACTTAATTTGGCCTTGCGCATAGTACATCTACTTATTTCCTAAAGTATTTACCATACCTGATCTGAAAGCTGATCTGTTACCAGATCTAATAGCTGATACCTGATCTGATACCCTAATACCTGATCTGATAGCTGATCTTATACCTGATCTGATACCTGATACCTGATCTGATACCTGATCTGATAAGTGATACCTGATCGGATAGCTGATCTGATAATTGATACCTGATCTGAAAGCTGATACCTGATCTGGAGTCTAATAGTTGAAGATGGATGAAAAAGTTTTAAAAGAGCTAATAAATACAAGAAATGTTTTAAAGAAAAAATTTCGTAGTATAAAAGTTGATGAAGCAGATACACATGAACAATTCAAAGATACATTTAAACCAATAATAGAACCATTAACAGAATTTGTGAACAGTTCTAAAAATAATAAAAAAAAGTATTAAATCAGAAAGAGATGAATTTAAAACGAAAGTTTATAAAAATTCAAATTTTCCATTCAACGAACAATCAGTTAAGTTAGAGACAAGTACTCCAAAGGAACTTGTTGAAGAAACGTTATGCAATAAAAATATCTCACTTAGTAATCGAAACGCAAACAAGGTTGATAATGTTGATACTGATGATGATGATGATGATGACAACGATGATTTTTACTCTCAATCGGAAAATCTAGACAATTCAGCTAATAATAAGAGTTATACTGACCTAGCACTATTGGAAAGCAGAAACGAATTAGATACTCTATACGGTCCACATAAAGGTTTTAATAATGAATGGAAGTTTGGCAATAGTAGTATTAAACTTACTGAAGATAAAATAGTGATTGGAAATCAAATGTGGGCCTTTACACCAGGTTTATTTTCTTTACTGTTTCACAAAACACCAAAATATTATGATAAACATGAATTAGATATATATAAGAAAATTTTAGTGAGCACAAATGCATACAAAAGAGATTATAGACCTGATGGACAAATCAAAGGAACGACAGCATATAAATATAAGCATATTATCAGTAAATTGTTTAAGAAAGAAAGTGAAAAAAACTCATCAACTTCGACATCACTACATGCAATAAAAAGTCCTTACAAGGGTAAGGGTTTGATGAAACTAAACCCATACAAAGCTAACTATATATACTAGGATGATCCTAATGAGTTAGTAGATCGCCTTAGGCTATTGCTAGTATCACAAGCTGCAGGTCATACTAATCACAATAACGAAATTGTCTCAATTATCGAAGAATTATATGAAGCAAAAATTATAGAATAATATTTATCTACATAAATCATGTCTATTGATAAGTTTGGGCACTATCTTAATGATACAAGTGGCAGAGTTTTTGTGAAAAATGTTCCTAAGCTGCTGGGTTTCGTTATGGATACAACTAATAACATTGACGTTCAAAACAAAAGAATCAAAAATGTGGCAGGAAAACGACGTTGTTAATAAATTGTTTCTGCAAAGTCAAATTGAAGAGGTACGAGATGAAATCAATATAATTTAAAGTCAGAAATTAAATGAAATTAGGGAAACAATTTCAAGTATGAAATTATTCTTTGAAAAAGAAATTAGAAAGATAAATGAGTTAATCTATGGGTATATAAGAAATATGATGGTCAACAGTACTTAAATGAACTCGCACTGAACTCAACTTATCCCGTCAAATTCTAAATACGTTAAATAATGACTTCAAAAAGAAATTTAATAAATGAACTACATAAGCAAGCACGAAAACATTTTCCACGTCGAAGAGTTGTTATGAAAGGAATAGATGATCTTTGGCAAGCTGATTTAGTTGAAATGGGGAAGTATTCTACAGACAATAGAGATTATCGATTTTTGCTGACTGTAATTGATACATTTTCAAAATTTGCTTGGGCAGTACCCTTGAAAAGAAAGACTGCATTGGAAACAAGCCAGGCTATGCAGAATATTTTTCAACTGGGACGAATACCAAAAAACTTGCAAACAGACGATGGTAAAGAGTTTTTCAATAAACACTTTGGAAAATTGATGAATAAATACAACATTAATCACTACTCAACATATAGCAGAATGAAAGCATCAATAGTAGAACGATTTAACAGAACATTAAAAGGAATGATGTGGTAAGAGTTTAGCTTTAATGGGTCTTATAACTGGCTCGACATTTACAAAGACTTGATTAATACATATAATAAGAAAATTCATCCCAGCATCAAAATGCCACCGATTCAAGTTAACTATAAAAATGAGAAAAAATTATTAAACACGGTATATAACCGCTTAGAACTATTCAAATTATCAAAGTTCAATGTGGGAGATCATGTGCGCATAAGTAAATATAAACATGTTTTTGAAAAAGGATATACACCAAATTGGACCACAAAAATTTTCACGATTAAAAGAGTTCAAAATACATATCCAGCCACATACATATTAGAAGACTATCGTGGTAATCCTATCAAATGTGGGTTCTATGATGAAGAACTTTCAAAAACTAGATATCCAAATACATATCTAGTTGAAAAAGTTCTTAAAACTAAAGGAGAGAAGGCATATGTTAAATGGTTAGGATTTTCCAATCAACATAATTCTTGGATCAATAAAAATGAAATATTGTAGTTAAGTGTATATATAAGTCTATATTTGTATCTAGTATATTTAAATAAAATATAAACTTCCTTTTTTATACAAAGTGCTGTGTTTAATTTTACATATTTGTAAGCAGACAATCATAATGTCAATAACACTTACTCTTAGCTCAAACTCATCTGAGTTATCTGCTAACTACTTTCCTCCTATTCGTTTGGATCAGGGATGCCCACGGCCTATACGCTTGGTACGCATTTGTTTTTGTAAAAGCGCGAAGCATTGGCTGAACATTCTAATAGGTATACACAACTCTTTGTATGAAATACACACATACACATATCCCAAGTTCGAAGCAACAACACTTTCATATGCACAGCAACAAAAACGCATGCTTTGTTGGTACATTGGTGCCACTGGTTTTTATAATTTTGTTGTTTTTTTTTAATGATTTCATGAGTATGAAACACTTGAAGAAATCATTTTGTGTTATGAGTTTCAACTGTACAGTTTATTTTGTAGAATGAACGACACGTGGGAAACCGACTTTTTTTTCGATCAAAATTTTGAAAATCGAGCACAATGTATGATTTGCTTTCAAATAATCAAGACGATTAGTAAATATGATTTGGAAAGGCATTTTAATGCAGTTCATGCGCATAATATTGCTGATATGACAACAGCTGGGTCAAGAGTTCAGTTAGTTGCCGAGTTTAAAAAGTCTTTTTTGGTTCACGATGCGCTGCGAATCTTGGAGTACATTGAAAGTTGTGCTGAGGAACTAAACATTCAACGTCTTAGTTTTGATTCGAATGTTACTTACTCTGCACCCCTAAAAGCATCTTATGTTGCAAGTTTAAGTATTGCTCAGAACTTCCGACCGTTTTCTGATGGAATTTTTATTAAAAAAATTTGTAAGGAAATGCTGTATTGTTTTGGAGAAAGTGGAAATATGTTGGCAGACTCAATTGAGACAGTTCCCTTGTCAAGAAACACAGTGACTCGAAGAATTGAAGAGCTTAACATGTTCATGGACTCGCTTTTAAAAAAGAAGTTCCAGTCCTGCACATATTTCTCTCTTGCATTGGACGAATCATGCGATATTTCTGATATAAGTCAACTAATATTAGCAGTCAGAATGGTTGACGATAGTTTTAATGTAAATGAAGAAATTCTTGCACTGATTCCACTACTTCGAAACACAAAAGGTATAGATATATTTAATGCAATAAACGGAAGGTTGGAACTAAAAACCGAATCAACAAGATTAACAGCCATATGCACAGATGGTGCGCCCGCAATGCTTGGAAAAAAGGATGGTTTTATTGGGCAGCTGATTAAAAATGGGATACAAGTTCCGTCGTTCCATTGTGTAATTCATCAAGAGTCTTTGTGTGCAAAATGGACAAACAGTGTTCATACAATGAATGTTGTAGTCAAAATAGTGAATAAAATCAGGGGTGGACACAATTCTTTAACTCATCGCAAGTTGAAAAAATTCCTTGTAGAGTGCGAAAGTCAATTTGGGGATTTACTTATGTTTACTGAGGTGAGATGGTTAAGCAGAGGAAAATGTCTTGAGCGTTTTTTTCAATTACGAAAAGAAATTGTTGATTTCATAGAAACGGAATTAAAAATGTTTGACATTTTAGACGAAATTAAGTCTCAAGAATTCAACATTAATCTAGCATTTCTGACTGACTTAACGACACACCTAAATTGCCTTAATATTTCACTTCAAGGCAAAAACAAATCTATTTTTGATTTAATGGACCTAATTGAAGGCTTCCTTAAAAAGATCGAACTTTTTACACTTGATTTACATATGGAAAAAATGTGCCACTTTTCAAGTTTAAAAAGTGTGTTAAATGAGTTTAAAGTTTTAACTTTTGATTTTGCAAAATTTATTAGCCATTTTGATGATTTAAAAACAAATTTTAAAAAGAGATTTAACGATTTTGAGTGCATTAAGCAAAGGCTGTCCATTTTTTATACTCCAATGACATGCAGCATAAACGACCAAAAAGCAGAGCTACAAATGGAGCTATGTGACTTGCAGTGCGACTCCGAACTTAAGTTATCTAATTTAAAAGGTATTGATTTTTGGAAATCTTTGAAATCAAATAAATATCCTACGCTTAAAAAAGAAATTTTAAGTTTGTATTCCATGTTTGGTAGCACATATATATGCCAAAGTGCCTTTTCAAATTTAAAACTAATAAAACATAAGCATAGAAATAGAGTAAGCAACGAGCATTTAGAGGCATTACTAAAATTGTCTACAAATGACATTGACATAAATATTGACAGTTTATTGGAAGGTTCATGGAAGATTTAAATACAATTTCATTTAATAATTAGTTGTAGTTTTTTTTAGTGTCCATAATGAATTATTTGTTTGTTTTTTTTTATATTCGCTACACATAAATTTTGTGTCCAGAATGAATTACTTTTCGTTTTTTTTTATATTCGCTATACATAAATTTTGTGGAAATGAAATTCAATTTTTTTACCAGTGTACGTAATGAAATATTTTTGTTTTTCCTTGTGTGCGTTAATAAAGTGTATAAGTATTCGTGTTTGCGCTTCCATAAGAAGGTTTTGGGCACCCCTGGTTTGGATGGTGAATATGAATGTGCTCTAACTGCTTTTCATTCATAGAATATCATTCCCAATGTAGATGATTATCACAATATATTTCATATTGGTGAACATGTAATTAAAATACCAATAGGATCTTATGAATTGAATGATATAGTTGATTATATTAAACATCACTATAAGCAGTATTGTCCGGAAAATAAAATTGATATAGAAGCTAATAACAATACAATGCAAGTTAGAGTAAATAGCTCTAAGGATTCCATATACTTTAACAAAGATAACACAATTGGAAAACTTTTTGGATTCAATAAGAAAATTCTAGCTCCTAACCAAGACCATTACTCAGATCTACCAGTCAATATTTTCATCGTGAATATCTTGCGTGTTGAATGCAGTATAGTGGTTAACATATATACGAATAACTCACAAGCACACACATTACATGAATTTGCGATCAATGTCCCCCCAGGGTATAAAATTGTTGAGATTCCTCGAAATTTTATCTATTTGCCAGTTAACTGCCGAGAGATAAGTTCCCTTACTCTACGCATAGTTGATGAGAACGGTGATTTAATTAATTTCCGAGGAGAGGAAATTACAACACGAATACATTTGAGATCTAGCAAATAATGATAATATACAACGTCAAGCAATCTAAGGATAAAATTGGATACACTCATAAAACACTATTGCAAACCAAACCACAATTAAAGCGATCATTACACAAAACACATTTGACGCAAGAAAATAAAAAATTTTTGAAGTCTCTCAATTTAAAATTGACAACGAAATGAGTTACATACTAGATGTTCTAGAAAAACCTCAATCAGACGAGAGTATAATTAAAAAGGACTATCACACATATACACCATACCTACAATCCTTCAACAATAACGATGAGATTCGAATTTCAATACAAAATCAAGACTTATATGTGCTACCCAGCGAAAGCTACATATATGTTGAGGGAAGTATTGTAGATGATAATGACAGCAAAATATCTTCGTTTTTAAATCTAAAATTAAAAAATAACTTTGTGGCACATCTCTTTGACGAAATTCGATATGAACTTAATGGCATAGAAATTGATCATACAAGACATTTAGCGATTACAAGCAGCCTAAAAAATTTTGTTTCCTTATCACCAACAGAAAGTGTTGGCTTGTACAATGCAGGATGGAACAAACTCGCTGATTTGGATATTTCAAATGGACACTTTAATTTCTATGTACCACTGAAACTATTTCTAGGTTTTGCTGAAGACTATAATAAAATTATACTCAGCGGTAAACATGAATTGGTTCTCTTACGTAGTAAGAACGACGAAAAACTCGTATACTCAACTGTTGCTACTGACAAACCAAAAATTAGTATCTTAAACATCTCATGGAGAATTCCGCATGTACAATTATCCGATCTGAGCAAATTTAATATGATTAAAATTATTAACAGTGGTGCTTCTATACCAATGGCATTTCGCAGTTGGGATTGTCACATTAATCCTCAACTAAATACAGGAACTAGCTATATATGGAATGTTAAATTGGCTGCAAATAGAGAACGACCCCGTTTTGTGTTGATTGCTTTTCAACAAGAAAATAAGTTTGTTCATTGTAATTTAAACAATTTAAAAGTACATTTAAATTCCGAATCGTACCCATATGATGATCTAAATATAAAATTTAAAAATGATCGGTATGCCATTCTATATGATATGTATCTACGGTTTCAACAAAGCTACTACATGAGGGAATCACAACCACTTCTAACTGCTCAAGAATTCAAAAATAGTGTGCCGATAGTGGTAGTAGATGTCAGTCATCAAAACGAAGGCCTCTCTAACGGTACTGTTGATATAAAAATTGAAATTGAAACAGACTCCAATATTCCTACCGATACATTAGCTTTTTGTATACTCATCCACGCCCGCATAATAGAATACATACCCTTAAAAGGTCAAGTTCGTAAGATAATGTAAATAAAAAATAATAAAATAAGATGACTGGGGATAAAATTTTCATCGATATGCAAGGATTTAAGTCTAATTCAAACATCTTCATTGCAAAAGAAATAGCAATTGTTTTTAACAATAAGGAGCACATAAATTTTATTATTAAACCACCGTTTAACTTCAAAAGATTATCAATAGCAAAACAAAGAAAAGCGAATGGGCTAACGAGAAACTTTCATCATCTGAATTGGAATGACGGATCAATATCATTTAAGAGTGTTGTAACATTTTTAAAATCCAATTTAAAACATTATTCAATATATGTTAAGGGTGTGGAAAAGAAGAAATGGTTTGAAAAACTACTTCAAATTAGAGTTTTCAACATCGAGGATATTGGCTGCATCAACTTTAAGCATATACAACTTAAATATCCAGAATATTTTTAATGCAGCCATCACAGTTATGGTATTTGTGCCTTAAGAAATGCATAGTTACTTTATCAAGAAATAAACTAAAAAAATATATTTTATTTTCTATTCTTACATTGTCACAACATATATTTACGATATTTTTTTAAATAAATATGTAGATTAAAATTATAAAAAAATTTTGTTCGATCATTTATTTATATGTATATGGTATGTACAAGAGACAGAGACAAATGTCAGCAAGCAGTGAAAATAACAACCAATCTTTGACAATCCTCAATATCACAAAAATCAATTTCTTTACAAAAGAAGTGAAAAGAATGAATAAATACAACACGCATAAATTGTATATTTTATTCATTTCTTCAAACTCTTTACACATAAAAAAATTTTAATCAAACAACAACAACAACAAAAAGAAAACATTGATATCTCACCAGCATACATAATTACTTTCTAAAATACCCTTCCATGTCCCCAGCTAAAAAAACGAATATTACAAACAACAAAAAGTAATGCCGAGTGCACACTATGATATTTTTTGACATCGCAACAGTGTGCCCTAGTGGTAATGTTTATCATTTCCGTTTTGTATTCCATATAAAAAAACATAATGTGAAAGGCGTTGCACACATTTTAAAAAATGATTAGAACACAAGAAAATGCCAGATTTGTACTCGGCATTGCACATATACATATACGACTACTTACCCATCTCCCAACGCTCAAGTTATTGTAAAAACATACACACGTATGAGCATAACGTTGGCTCCCATGATCACGCATCTCTAATTCCCTTTGACAATCATAAATATCTTACACTTCATTTTTTCCAACCTTCAAATAAGTTCATAAATTACATACTTCGTTTACCTCTTCAAACTCTTTAAATAAGGAAATAGAAAAATCAAACTAAATAAAACCAACAACAAAAAACATTCATAGATTTCCCACAAGCATACATAATTTCTTTCTAAAATAATCTTCCATGACCACCAGCTAAAAAAAATATTGCAAAAAGACAAAAGCAACATTTTTCTCTATGCACACACGCACTTACACTCTAAAATCATAAACCTGCTTTAACCGCTTAACAAACAAAAAAAAAATTCCATTCAAAATTAAAATTAAAACAAAAACATACATAAAATCCTTCGTACGTACATAATTAACTATGTACATCGACGAACGGATATCAAACCATGATTATCTCACAAACCATATATTTTATTCATGTCTTCGAACTCTTTAAACATAGGAAAAAAATAAATAAAAATCAAACTAAATAAAACCAACAACAAAAAACATTCATTGATTTCCACACAATTTCTTTCTCAAGTACCCTTCCGCACCGCTTAACAAACGAAAATACATACTACGTACAAACAAACGAATATTACAAAAAACTAAACTATGCACACACGCACACACAATATAAAATCATAAACTTGCTGCAACCGCTTAACAAACGAAAAAACATACTACGTACAAACAAGCCCCACGTGCATACATAATTAACTATGCGCATCGGCGAACGGATATCAAACCATAAAATTAAAACAAACACACATCGACGGCCGACATCAAACTACCCTTTCTCTAAAATCATAAACCTGCTTCAACCGCTTAACAAACAAAAAAAATTCCATTCAAAATTAAAATTAAAACAAAAACATACATTAAATCTTTCGTACCTACATAATTAACTATGTACATCGACGAACGGATATCAAACCATGATTATCTCACAAACCATATATTTTATTCATGTCTTCGAACTCTTTAAACATAGGAAAAAAATAAATAAAAATCAAACTAAATAAAACCAACAACAAAAAACATTCATTGATTTCCACACAATTTCTTTCTCAAGTACCCTTCCGCACCGCTTAACAAACGAAAAAACATACTACGTACAAACAAGCCCCACGTGCATACATAATTAACTATGCGCATCGGCGAACGGATATCAAACCATAAAATTAAAACAAACACACATCGACGGCCGACATCAAACTACCCTTTCTCTAAAATCATAAACCTGCTTCAACCGCTTAACAAACAAAAAAAATTCCATTCAAAATTAAAATTAAAACAAAAACATACATTAAATCTTTCGTACCTACATAATTAACTATGTACATCGACGAACGGATATCAAACCATGATTATCTCACAAACCATATATTTTATTCATGTCTTCGAACTCTTTAAACATAGGAAAAAAATAAATAAAAATCAAACTAAATAATACCAACAACAAAAAACATTCATTGATTTCCACACAATTTCTTTCTCAAGTACCCTTCCGCACCGCTTAACAAACGAAAAAACATACTACGTACAAACAAGCCCCACGTGCATACATAATTAACTATGCGCATCGGCGAACGGATATCAAACCATAAAATTAAAACAAACACACATCGACGGCCGACATCAAACTACCCTTTCTCTAAAATCATAAACCTGCTTCAACCGCTTAACAAACAAAAAAAATTCCATTCAAAATTAAAATTAAAACAAAAACATACATTAAATCTTTCGTACCTACATAATTAACTATGTACATCGACGAACGGATATCAAACCATGATTATCTCACAAACCATATATTTTATTCATGTCTTCGAACTCTTTAAACATAGGAAAAAAATAAATAAAAATCAAACTAAATAAAACCAACAACAAAAAACATTCATTGATTTCCACACAATTTCTTTCTCAAGTACCCTTCCGCACCGCTTAACAAACGAAAAAACATACTACGCACAAACAAGCCCCACGTGCATACATAATTAACTATGCGCATCGGCGAACGGATATCAAACCATAAAATTAAAACAAACACACATCGACGGCCGACATCAAACTACCCTTTCTCTAAAATCATAAACCTGCTTCAACCGCTTAACAAACAAAAAAAATTCCATTCAAAATTAAAATTAAAACAAAAACATACATTAAATCTTTCGTACCTACATAATTAACTATGTACATCGACGAACGGATATCAAACCATGATTATCTCACAAACCATATATTTTATTCATGTCTTCGAACTCTTTAAACATAGGAAAAAAATAAATAAAAATCAAACTAAATAAAACCAACAACAAAAAACATTCATTGATTTCCACACAATTTCTTTCTCAAGTACCCTTCCGCACCGCTTAACAAACGAAAAAACATACTACGTACAAACAAGCCCCACGTGCATACATAATTAACTATGCGCATCGGCGAACGGATATCAAACCATAAAATTAAAACAAACACACATCGACGGCCGACATCAAACTACCCTTTCTCTAAAATCATAAACCTGCTTCAACCGCTTAACAAACAAAAAAAATTCCATTCAAAATTAAAATTAAAACAAAAACATACATTAAATCTTTCGTACCTACATAATTAACTATGTACATCGACGAACGGATATCAAACCATGATTATCTCACAAACCATATATTTTATTCATGTCTTCGAACTCTTTAAACATAGGAAAAAAATAAATAAAAATCAAACTAAATAAAACCAACAACAAAAAACATTCATTGATTTCCACACAATTTCTTTCTCAAGTACCCTTCCGCACCGCTTAACAAACGAAAAAACATACTACGTACAAACAAGCCCCACGTGCATACATAATTAACTATGCGCATCGGCGAACGGATATCAAACCATAAAATTAAAACAAACACACATCGACGGCCGACATCAAACTACCCTTTCTCTAAAATCATAAACCTGCTTCAACCGCTTAACAAACAAAAAAAATTCCATTCAAAATTAAAATTAAAACAAAAACATACATTAAATCTTTCGTACCTACATAATTAACTATGTACATCGACGAACGGATATCAAACCATGATTATCTCACAAACCATATATTTTATTCATGTCTTCGAACTCTTTAAACATAGGAAAAAAATAAATAAAAATCAAACTAAATAAAACCAACAACAAAAAACATTCATTGATTTCCACACAATTTCTTTCTCAAGTACCCTTCCGCACCGCTTAACAAACGAAAAAACATACTACGTACAAACAAGCCCCACGTGCATACATAATTAACTATGCGCATCGGCGAACGGATATCAAACCATAAAATTAAAACAAACACACATCGACGGGCGACATCAAACTACCCTTTCTCTAAAATCATAAACCTGCTTCAACCGCTTAACAAACAAAAAAAATTCCATTCAAAATTAAAATTAAAACAAAAACATACATTAAATCTTTCGTACCTACATAATTAACTATGTACATCGACGAACGGATATCAAACCATGATTATCTCACAAACCATATATTTTATTCATGTCTTCGAACTCTTTAAACATAGGAAAAAAATAAATAAAAATCAAACTAAATAAAACCAACAACAAAAAACATTCATTGATTTCCACACAATTTCTTTCTCAAGTACCCTTCCGCACCGCTTAACAAACGAAAAAACATACTACGTACAAACAAGCCCCACGTGCATACATAATTAACTATGCGCATCGGCGAACGGATATCAAACCATAAAATTAAAACAAACACACATCGACGGCCGACATCAAACTACCCTTTCTCTAAAATCATAAACCTGCTTCAACCGCTTAACAAACAAAAAAAATTCCATTCAAAATTAAAATTAAAACAAAAACATACATTAAATCTTTCGTACCTACATAATTAACTATGTACATCGACGAACGGATATCAAACCATGATTATCTCACAAACCATATATTTTATTCATGTCTTCGAACTCTTTAAACATAGGAAAAAAATAAATAAAAATCAAACTAAATAAAACCAACAACAAAAAACATTCATTGATTTCCACACAATTTCTTTCTCAAGTACCCTTCCGCACCGCTTAACAAACGAAAAAACATACTACGTACAAACAAGCCCCACGTGCATACATAATTAACTATGCGCATCGGCGAACGGATATCAAACCATAAAATTAAAACAAACACACATCGACGGCCGACATCAAACTACCCTTTCTCTAAAATCATAAACCTGCTTCAACCGCTTAACAAAAAAAAAAAATTCCATTCAAAATTAAAATTAAAACAAAAACATACATTAAATCTTTCGTACCTACATAATTAACTATGTACATCGACGAACGGATATCAAACCATGATTATCTCACAAACCATATATTTTATTCATGTCTTCGAACTCTTTAAACATAGGAAAAAAATAAATAAAAATCAAACTAAATAAAACCAACAACAAAAAACATTCATTGATTTCCACACAATTTCTTTCTCAAGTACCCTTCCGCACCGCTTAACAAACGAAAAAACATACTACGTACAAACAAGCCCCACGTGCATACATAATTAACTATGCGCATCGGCGAACGGATATCAAACCATAAAATTAAAACAAACACACATCGACGGCCGACATCAAACTACCCTTTCTCTAAAATCATAAACCTGCTTCAACCGCTTAACAAACAAAAAAAATTCCATTCAAAATTAAAATTAAAACAAAAACATACATTAAATCTTTCGTACCTACATAATTAACTATGTACATCGACGAACGGATATCAAACCATGATTATCTCACAAACCATATATTTTATTCATGTCTTCGAACTCGTTAAACATAGGAAAAAAATAAATAAAAATCAAACTAAATAAAACCAACAACAAAAAACATTCATTGATTTCCACACAATTTCTTTCTCAAGTACCCTTCCGCACCGCTTAACAAACGAAAAAACATACTACGTACAAACAAGCCCCACGTGCATACATAATTAACTATGCGCATCGGCGAACGGATATCAAACCATAAAATTAAAACAAACACACATCGACGGCCGACATCAAACTACCCTTTCTCTAAAATCATAAACCTGCTTCAACCGCTTAACAAACAAAAAAAATTCCATTCAAAATTAAAATTAAAACAAAAACATACATTAAATCTTTCGTACCTACATAATTAACTATGTACATCGACGAACGGATATCAAACCATGATTATCTCACAAACCATATATTTTATTCATGTCTTCGAACTCTTTAAACATAGGAAAAAAATAAATAAAAATCAAACTAAATAAAACCAACAACAAAAAACATTCATTGATTTCCACACAATTTCTTTCTCAAGTACCCTTCCGCACCGCTTAACAAACGAAAAAACATACTACGTACAAACAAGCCCCACGTGCATACATAATTAACTATGCGCATCGGCGAACGGATATCAAACCATAAAACTAAAACAAACTCACATCGCCGACCGACATCAAACTACCCTTTTCTACGTACAAACCGTCCATAACCCTCGCCACTTCGCACCATTGACAGTAATTACCTTAATATGTAAATTTTAGCCCATAAATTACAAAATTTCGATTTTAATTACCCAAATTTGACAATTTTTATTGCTCGGGCGCATACATTCTACTACGAGTTTACTGGAATACCTCGACGCCTCATAAATCACGATCAGTCTTAAGCTCCTACAGAAATATATATATTCCAATTACTAGAGAAATACACACACATACACCCACGCATACAGACGATCCATCTACCTCCACAACACCCCCCCCCCCCCCCCACCACAAATCACGATCATCATTAAATTCTCACAGGCATACATACATACATGTAATCGTTCTACCTCAACTACACCCCCGCCCCCTGCTTATCACAACCTCGATTAAATTCCTGCAGACATATACATCCACAAACTCCTACTGTTACATATTACAACACCTATAAGCACCCATCCACCCGAATCACAGACTACCAACACCTATATTAGCAGTAGAATATAATAATCATGTTTTGCCGTCGGCATTTGAAAAAAATAAAAATGTGTTTTCCCGTCGGCATTTGAAAAAATAATAATCATGTATTGCCGTCTGCATTACGAAAAATTATCATGCATTGCCGTAGGCATTAGGAAAAATTAATAATCACTATTTCACCATTGGTATTAGGAAAAATCATTTTCATGATTTTCCCGTCGGCATATACACTTGTGAAATCTTAATCTTATAACATCCCTTAATCCACACCCACAAAAAAAATCACCCGTTATTAGAATTAATATTACTAAAAAATCACCCGTTCCCACAAAGTTAATGTAAACAAAAAACTCCTTATGTAAACAAAAATTTGGACGGACTTATTGAACCACCCTCGCAGGTATCAAATTTCACAAATTTCCAAGAATTTAAGAATTTGCAAATTTTAATTACCCAAATTTAACAATTTCAGCCACAATTTAAAAATTTCAGCCAACAATTTTGCAAGTTTAATTGACGCCGGATGCCCATTCCACTACTACTAACGAGAATCATGGCAGTAGCAAGCAACACTTGTTCCGGCGAGGATTTTTCCAAATGAGTATGAACCGTGGAAGGAGGTTCATTCAACGTAGAACGAGAAGTAGGTGATTCAGCAGTGGGGCAAGAAGGTCTTGAAACTTGCTGAGACCGATGAAGCAGACTATGATGCGAGCGGGAGAAAAATTTGCACTTGAATGTTGAGGAACAGTTGTTTACTTGGTGCGCCTTTGATAATCAATTAATACAAAGCGATAATTTTTTGATATTTGCAAAACGTTGTGTTACATCCATGTCCTTGAAGCGAAGACAACGGCTGATTGTATGATCTGGTTTTGAGCAAAGTGCGCAAATGCGTTTTGAAACCGAAAAGGTATAATCAGGTTTTGAAATTTTATTTTTAGACTTACCAGAGTGATGAGTTTCTGGCTTACGTGGTAGCTGAGTATGGGTATTGTCAATGGATTCCAAAAATTGGCAACGTCTTTCAAGGGCTTTGGAGCAATCATCCCATGATGGCAATATAGTAAAATCTAAGGAATCCTTCCACTTTCGTTTGGTATCATCATCCACCTTTTGCATCACTATGTGAATAAGCATAGAGTTGGCTATGTCACTATGCGAACCAAGAGACAATAAAGAACTATAAAGAGCCGAAACGTTATCGACAAGACTACGTAATTGTGCGCAATTGTATTTAGACATGGCTGGAAGTTCAAAAAGGGTTGAGATATTTTCCATAAAAATCAGTGATCTATTGTCGTAACGAGTTTTAAGCCTTTCCAAAGCCTTTGGATAATTTTCATTTGTAATTTAGAAAGTCTTGACCGTTTCTAATGCCTGACCATGTAGGCAATTATGCAAGTGATTAAATTTTTCAATATTCGACAGGCCAAATTCACGATCAATAACTTGGTTGAAAGATGTTATAAAATTTTTGTACTCACTATACTTTCCACTGAATGTGGGCAACTTTAGCTGAGGCAGCTTATGGTTAGCAACGGGGAAGCAAATAGTCGAATCAGACACTGTAGTATTGTGCACTTCTTCTCCTAGCTGCGATTGTATATTCATTTTGGTTGCGATATACAATTCTTCGATTTCGGGCCTACCGTTATCATTCGGGTCGTATTTTTCAATTTGGGTTTGGTATGTTAATATCTGCTTAAAATATGACTCCAAAATCCCCAAACGGCATTTCAATTCCGCTGATGATAGTGTCCTACCTTCACCCCTTCCATTGACTTCGATTTGATTCTTGATGCGGGTTATACTTTTCTTTGTACTGGTTCGTTGTTGTTTTACTTCTTCCAAAGTCATCGTATTATTTTTTTTTTTATTTTTTTTTTAAGTTCCACAATATACAATGTTGTTTAGGTTTAGTTTCGAGCACAAAAGTATTAATAATTTTACCAGCAAATGTTTGTAGTTCGACTCTGCTAAGCGACCATTGCATGAACATGCACTTGAACAAACTATTTCTGATGGTTTCCACGGACCACACTACGAGAAAATCCTTATAATATCGTGCCCCACGTTGGGCGCCAAAATGTTCGATCAGGAGCTTTTTCCTCACCGGCAGCTATATAGAGCAATTAAGTAATTTCGAATTGTTGTCTATATGCCACTGAAATGTTTGGTGGGCAGTGATATTTCCAAGTTGAAGAAAATTGCGACCGTGGAGCGCGACAATAAAAATGCGAAGATGATGTTCTTACGAGTTCAACAATTATAATAATTTTTATTTCCTAAAAATTCTTTAACTTAACCTAACACAATTTATTGTTGTTGTTTTATTGTTTTCTTATTTCCAATGTACCAATTCAACTTATTACTATTACTATTACTATTATTACATTACTACTATTTTATTTAATACAGCAATACCAAACATTGCATTCTTTTTGAAAACAACAAAACATACTAGTTATTTAGAGAATATAAATATATGTAAAATTAACTGTTGATTGTTTAAATTAAGTGATAGTGGTCAATGCGTACAAGCAAACCTTCTTAGAATTTGACGTAGATTGCGATTTTGACAACCGCTTGGTCAAGAAAAAAATTTACCCACTCTAATGTAAATATACGCCTCCATGACAAGCGTTCATTCTTGTGTTTGCGTCAGAGTGGTTATTCTGTGTTAAGAAAAACAAATACAACAACATGCTAGCAAACGTATTGAAAGAAGAATATTAAGTTCTTTGTTGTAAGAGCTAAAAATTTCTTTAAGCATGTACATTAGAGTGGGTCAATTTTTTTCTTGACCAAGCGGTTGCCAAAATCGCAATCTACGTCAAATTCTAAGAAGGTTTGCCTTAGAAACCATGGATATCAAATCAAAATAAAATAAATCATGAAGATTTGTTTTATTTTGAAAAAATTTATCAGACAACCTGTATGTTGAAACCTGAATTTATTTAACTTGTACTGTGAACGCGAAATCAGCTGTTCAATTCTTTAATGTTACATAGCTTGTTTAACCTTAGGCACTACATGTGTATCGCACAAACACAAAAAGTGCCCTTGAGGAATACTCTATATGAGTGCCTCAAATACAAAAAATTATGAAGTGAGTTCTAACGGCAGAAACGCCTATTTTACTGTGAGTTCTGAAGCTCTTAATGAAAAAAATAAAAATAATAAATCTAATGAAAGTGTTTTTTTAACGGCAAAGCCAATTTTTCGTCAGCGATCAACTTCGCTTTGTCCAATGCCAAATAGTAGTGATTCATTAACATTACAATTGCCTAGTGCTTCTTCATATAAGTCAGTAATATCATCCCCATTCAGGTTCGTATTCGTCACTTAACAAAGTTATCACTACAGATAACAGTATTTCAAAACCCAAGGTGCAAGTCGGTATGGACAGATATATAACCGTGGTAAAGCGTGTCCGCTCCAAAGATGTCTAGAGATAACAGCGCATCCTCAACTAATCGCCAAAACCGTTTTAAAATTTTGCAAGATGAGAACGACAAACCCGATGTATCCTCGAATAAAACATCCAAGCCGCCACCAATCTACTTGAGAGAGAAAAATTCAAATGCCCTTATTAAAAAATTAATTTCGGTCATTGGTGAAAATAAATTCCACATTGTCCCAATAAAACGTGGCAACATCGATGAAACGAAAATTCAAATTTATGATAAAAAGGATTTCCGCAAAATGGTTTCTGAATTTAAAACAAATAAAACAAGCTTCTACACATACCAGCTTAAGAGCGCTAAAGGCCTGCAGATCGTATTGAAGGGCATAGATTCTTATGTTGTCCCTGAAGAAATAAAAGATGCACTTGTCCTCCAGTGATTTAAGGTAAAGAATGTATCAAACATATTTAACAAAGAAAAAGTACCCCAACCCCTATTTCGTGTTGAACTGGAGCCAAATGATATACAGTTGAAAAAAAACGAGACTCATCCTATTTATAGCCTTAAATACCTTTTATACAGAAAAATCACAGTTGAAGAGCCACATAAGCGTGCAGGTCCCGTGCAGTGTCATAATTGCCAAGAATATGGCCATACAAAAGCTTACTGCAATTTACCTACAGTGTGTGTTATCTGCGGTGAATTGCACGGTACTGCAAGTTGTACCAAACCAAAAGATCAAGCGGAAAAAAAATGCAGTAATTGTGGAGGCAATCACACCGCTAACTACAGAGGATGTCCTGTGTACTCTTTCGTCAAGCAGGCTATGGTGCAAAAACCTAAATTAGCTCCAGCTCAACCATTAAACGCGTACTCCGCCACTTTTGCTCAAGTGAGCCGACCAGTTACTTCACGTGTATCGTATGCCGATGCTGCTAAGGCTAGTTCTATTCCCACACCAAATGTTTCACCGCCAAATAATTCAACGAATGCAAATTCAAGCTTTAACTTTAGTCGCCTTGAAGCTACTATTGAGAATCTGGTGCTAACTATAAACAACTTTACAACAAATATGACTACCATGATGCAAGAAATGCTGAGAATGCAGAATACTCTGCTTCAAGCATTAATTAACAAGCCATGAACACGTTAAAAATATGTTTCTGGAACGCAAACGGCATTCGCCAACATAAAAATGAACTTGAGCACTTCCTTACGGCAAAAAATATTGATATAATGTTGGTCTCTGAGACTCATTTGACTTCTAGAAGCCTCTTTAAAATTAATGGCTACACTTTATATGACACAAAGGACCCTAGAGGGAGAGCATGCGGTGGATCAGCAATTCTAATAAAGTCAAGACTCAAGCACTATATTCTTGACAACATTTGTGAAGAACATCTACAAGCAACAAATATCTGCATTGAAAATTTTTGTACAAATTTCGTGATATCTTCAATTTACTCCCCTCCCAGATTTTCAATCACTGAGGACCAATACGAGAAGTTCTACAAATCTCTTGGACCTTGTTTCGTTGCAGCTGGCGACTACAATGCTAAGCATACGTTCTGGGGTTCGCGTCTTATTACGCCTAGAGGTAGGGCGTTGTTCAACACAATTTCAAAAATGGGCTTGGATGTTATTTCAAGTGGGGAGCCTACTTACTGGCCTACTGACGTACGAAAAATTCCGGATGTTATAGATTTCGGCGTCATAAAAAGTATTTCTAGGGAATTAATTCACGTTGAAGCTTCCCTAGATCTCTCGTCTGATCACTCTCCCACGATCGTTACAATCTGTAGTCCACTGAGAAGCGCTTTACCTCACCCATATGTCAAGATGATAAATCGTGTTAATTGGCTGGGATTCAAAAAATATCTTAGTAATCATTGCACGGAAAATATTACGTTAAGAACACCCAATGATATTGAATCGAACATTGCAAATCTTAACGAGAATATTAAACAAGCTTCTGAACATGCCACTACCTCCCATCCGTAGACTGGGTTCAATAAAATTTATTCTACAGACGTTGAACATCTCGTACGTGAAAAAAGAAGAGCTAGAAGGGAATGGCAACAGCACAGATCACCTCAACACAAAATCAGATTTAAAGAGTGCACTAAACGACTCCAAGAGTTGCTTGCATCTGAAAAAACTGCATCTTTCAAAAATTATCTGGAAGGCTTTGATGTAACACCAGCATCTAATTACTCTTTGTGGCGCGCTGCTAAAAAGCTTAAAACACCCGTTGAGTTTAAGCCACCTCTGCGCACATCTACCGGAGGTTGGGCAAGAAGCGATACTGAAAAAGGTAACATATTTCCTGAGCATTTAAAATCCGTATTTACACCAAATACATGTACCGGTGTTGCTGATTTGCCGACTGTAGTTGCTCTACCCCCTCGACCCTTAAAATTTACGATGTGTGATGTACAAAAACTAATTGCCGAACTGAACCCGAAAAAAGCTCCCGGTATGGATGGAATTAGTAACCAGATGCTGATTAAGTTACCTCGTACTGCAATTAGAATCCTGTTATTAATTTTTAATGCCATTTTACGACTGGAGTATTATCCAGACTGCTGGAAGCTTGCCAAGGTTAAATAGATTGCAAAGCCATGTAAAGATCTTTCCAAGGCTGAGTCATATAGGCCAATAAGTTTACTGTCAACAATGTCAAAGCTTTTTGAAAAGCTACTCATGACAAAATTGTCTGCAATTTTAACTGATAATGGGTGCATCCCGGACCATCAATTTGGTTTTCGAAGCCAGCATAGCACCATTGAGCAAACGCATAGATTGGTTCAATTTATCAGAAAAACATTTGAGGAAAAGAAGTATTGTTCTGCCGTGTTTATTGATGTTTCTCAGGCATTTGATAAAGTGTGGCATGAAGGCCTGATTTTGAAATTGAAGACATATTTACCAATAAACATTCTAAATCTTTTGGAAAGTTACATTGTTGCACGAAAATTTACAGTTGTGGAAGGACACTTTATGAGTATGCCTGAAACTATCTCATCCGGTGTGCCACAGGGGAGTATACTGGGGCCATTTTTATATTTGATTTATACTTGTGATATGCCTGTGAGCAGTAGTATCCACACTTCTACATTTGCCGACGATACCGCCTGTCTTAGTATGCACGAAAACCCTGATGAGGCATCCCGAAAACTCCAGGAACACATTAGCCAATGGAACTATGGTTAAACTTATGGAGAATTAAGGTAAATGAACAAAAGTGTGTCCATATAACATTTACCTTACGAAGAGATACTTGTTCCCCCATTCGGATTAATAATCAAGTTGTTCCTCAACATTCGCATGTGATATATCTTGGTATACACCTCGATCGACGGCTTACATGGAAACATCACATTGACTATAAGTTAACTCAAATGAAACTAAAATTAACTCAGGTACATTGGCTTATTGGCAGAAATTCAACACTCAGCCTAGACTGCAAACTTTTAATATACAAGTCGCTGTTACGGTATCCAGTTATAGGGCACTGCTTCTGCTTCCAATGTAGAGAGAATTCAACGAAGACAAAACAAAATTTTAAGGTTAATAACATCTGCTCCATGGTACATTAAGAATTCAAATATACATCGTGATTGAAATATGCCACTAGTGACTGAAGAAATTGCAAAATACGCAGGCAAATATCTAACTAAACTCGTGTCACATCCTAATCCGCTTGCTCGTAACATTTTGAAATTTACTGGACACATCCGCTTAAAAAAGAGAGATACAAGGGCTCTAATACTAAACACTCCAAATGAAGTTGCTTGAAAAATTTTTTTTTGCTTATCACTACTTTTGTATTATTTACAACTATCACTTAGTTATGTCTGACATTGGTCGGGCCTATTAATTATATGTTAGATTTAAGATTTGAATACTTATTGTTAGTTCATATATGAAGATACAATAAATAAAAAAACATGCAAAAAAAATAAAAAATATGTGTATCGCTTGCTTTTTTGAAAACTTATATGTTATGTTGAAACAGGCCATAAATCTCCAAAATTTATACATTTAGTGTTGAAAAATTAGCATATTGGATAAATTGAAACTAAACTTTTTAATGCTGTGATGTTGATGTGTGCACTATATATTGTTATAATATGAAAATTTTTATGTTATTTAATTTTTTATTTAGAATGGGTATATCTATTTGCGTCTCTATTTTTATTTCAGGAATGGATGAATATAAGGCTAACTTTCTAAACAAATTACAAGTAATTGTAAATGAAACATTAAAAGATGAAGAAGTTTGGAAAGAACATTTCCTATTGGGAGTTTCTGTAAAAACAGACAGTTTAACTTGTGTTAATGCTAAAACTCGTTATATTCGAATACATTTGCCAATCATAGACGCCAGCACTATTTGCAGCAATTCGTCCAGCAGTGATTACAGTACAGGTGTCATTGCAATTACAGAAGAATGTGATGATAGTCGAATTACATTAAATAACATTCAATATAGCCAAGCGTTATCTTCCATTATTAAGGAAACAACTGTTTGAATGACAATAAAAGTGCGTGAGCATGCATTGTAACCAGGGACGAAATGATGATTTTTTTTTCAAAATTAAACTGACACTATTGGAAAAATGCTATGTACGTGCACGAGAAATACACTAAGATACTTCATGTTACATATACTACGTGTAGATACATTGATTTTTATTTGTTTAATTTTTATTAAAAAACTCAACTTTACCGATTATTTTTTGATTTTTATTTATTTCTCAGAAAATAACAGTTAATTACATATTAGGCATATTTTTGCAACCATATACTGCAAGTTTACTTTGTACAGTTATTTCCTTATTTTTATTTATTCCTCAGAAAATAGCGTTTATTTCTTAATTTTTATTTATTCCTCAGAAAATATCAGTTATTTCTTAGTTTTATTTATTCCTCACTAAATAACAGTTACTTTTGGATTTTTTCATTTTCGCTCAAAAAAATTTTAGTTTTTTTACTTTAACTCACTTAATAATAATTTTATATAAAAAAATACGCTTTCTGAAATTTAAAAATTAAGCCAAGAAATCAAAATCAAAAAGTAACAGTTACGAGTATTTAGTTAGGAATAAATAAAACTCACAAAATTCCTTTCGGGTCGGTTAACGGTAACATTTATAATTTTAGTTTTAAAAATAACTTTTATTTTGTGAGGAATAAATAAAAACTAAGAAATAATGATTGAAAGGTAATTTTTAAAACAAAAACTATAACCGTTACCGTTAACCGATCCTTGATTGCAAAATAAGTTTTCATATGGACATACATACAGACATTCAGCATCATATGAATATGCACATACACATGTATCATTCTGTTAATTCAATAGTTTCTAAACTAAAAATTCGTTGTTTTAGTTAATAATAATAAGAAGAATATTATTCCATGTCCTTATTGAGCTTTATCTATGCAAATTGAAACCTCTAAGCGCATTTTCGCCAAAAATAGTTTTTAAGTTTTGAAACTATGGAACTAAATGAGGGATATGTATGTAAGTATGTATACATGTATGTATATTTATTTATTTATCACGGATGTTGAACAGTGGTTCTTAAGACTGAATTAAAGGCTCAGTTAGCTGAGTCTATTGAAATCTAACTGCAATGTTGGAAACAGCTGATCGATATTTTTATGTGAAAAGTAAGTTGCGTTATATTATATCTTTTTAACCATTTTCATTAATTCTCACATAACAATATCGGTCAGCTACTTCTTACCGTTGCAGTTTCAATTTATTGCAGTAGGTAAACTGAGCCTTAAGGCTCAGCAACGGTAGGAAACAGCTGATCAATGTTGTAATGTACAGATTCTTACATTCCAGTTACATCTGTACAATAATTTTCATTACTCTTTGCATAACAATATCGATAAAATGTTTCTTACCGTTGCAGTTACAGTTACAGTCGGCAAACTGAGCCTTTAGCCGAACGTTACTGTTGCCGTACTGTACCGTACTTTACTGTTAGCACGTTTGTGCATATAAATATCATTTAAAAACGTGTGTATGCTTTACTTTATTTTGTTGTTTTAATATGAAAAACAGCTGTTCACAAAACAGTGATGTGAATTAAAAAAGAAGAGAGGTGTCTTTGGACACCTAGTTATGGAAATTGCTACTTAGCCATATAAAAAAATGTTCACAGTTACGCGCTTAACTTCCTTTTCGTCTGTAAGAGCTTTAACACAATAATTTTTAGATGTTTTGCCATAAATTGACGCGTTTTGTTAAGCATCTCAAATAACAAGTCATAAAAATAAACTCATCGATAAACGCGTAAATGGAGTATGTTCAGTGCGGTTTTGATATCTCTGGCAACTTTGGATTGTTATTAAATGGCGGCACGTTAAAAAATTATTTGGAATACAATAATTGCTTAAAAAATATTACATTATTTACAAAAACATTTGTTGTTTAAAAATAATAAAGCAAATAAAAAACATAACTCTTCGCAATTTCTTACAACGGCTGGATTTAATTCTTAGAAAACTCGTGTTAACCCTCCGATGTTCGGTGCCATATGATACCCTAAGTGTAGCATAAGGGTCTGCCCAGAACCATGAAAAGAACATTAGAAATATTGTTTTAGAAATAATTTTATTTATTAATTTAATTTATTAATATATGTACATTACAAAGAGCAATTGTGTTTGCAATTATGTAATTGCATAGAATGTTCGTAGGGGCATATAGGTCGGTTACATATATGTCGGCGACATCTAGCATATTGTAAAACATTGCCAGTGGCCAACGATTTGTCGAACGCTTACAAGAATATCCAGTCAACATCTGATCCATTGTGTCTACGCCCGCTTTAAACTTATTGTAGTCCAAAATTTGATCCGGCTTGAATCTTTTTAATGGGTCGGTGTCATGACGGTAGTGAACGGTGGACAACATGAGCACTGGCTTTTTCGGCTTTGCCATATAAGAACGCAGAGCGATATTATTATTGTGGTAATAGAATATAGTGCTAGTAACATCACGTTTATGGTCCAGCAATTCAGGGGGAATGAAGGTCTTCTTCTTTCTTACGGTACCCACGAACGCCACATTACGATGCATCAACATTTCTGCGAGGATATATTTTGAAAAAAAGTTGTCAGCATAAACTGTCCTACCGCTGTGCATGTATTTTTCCACCAATTTCATGACGACTCGTTCGCCTTGATTCGTTTCTCGCTGGTCACCTGGTGGTTTTCCCGTATACATTATGCCTTTCAACGCCCACGATGTGGAAATAACTGCTCATCGATAGTTACTTGGCAATCGGGTGTGTACGCTTTTTCTAAGTTGCCGATCAGCATTAGCCATACATCGTCCACGGCTGCAGATTTGCTTTGTTTTAACCTCTCTGCACGAGTGCTACCGTTATCGAAGCGGATGAAAGAAGTCAAGTGCTTAAATCGATTTAATGACATGGTGGCCTTATAAATTGGCATGTTATAGCTCGTCCACAATTCTTTTGCTGGCTGAGAATTTGCGTGAAACACACCAGCAAATAGTAGCATCCCAAAAAATTCATACATTTCGTTCTCGTTGGAAATTATCCAAGTTCTCTGTTTGTTATTAGGATGCGTTTCGGTCCATACTCTACAAGCTTCAAGGGCTTTTCTATTAGTTTCCCGCACAATAATACTAACGATTTCGGGGGACAATAACGACTTCAAGATAGCTCCATGATTCGGTGATTCGAATGACCCTTTACGGGTAAAAGTTGCCACATTATGAGAGCGAGGCCTCGCAGATGGTGGTGGATTTGAATTCCATATCTTACCGTCTTTTGAGCGATACGTATGATCCTGAATGCTGGATGTTCTGGCTGATGAAGTTGTGGATGGAGCTTGAAGTGAAACGGCGGCCACAGTTTCTGTATACAAATCCTCAATGGCATCATGCCTATGATCAACGAACTCTAGTTCAATTTCCTCTTCAATGTCGGATGCCTCATCAAACTAACATTTTCAGCACTTAATTTATGAAGCAAACGAATCATCATATCATCTTCATAGATGCCTTCTTTCTCCATTTTACTGAAATAATAACTCGAACTAAAGACTTTAAAAACACGTGTTCACTCTGAATTCTAAGCATCAACTAAAATATGTAATCTCTCCCTCTGCCGTTGTAAAAGTTTTATTGTTTTCTTATAACCGTGATTCAAATAACATGAACTTTTTTTGGGTCTGCTCAGACCCATGTGTGCTTAACTGGCGAAAGTACTTAAAATAGGGGTTTTCACCACAAATACAATACAATTTTTAATTTTACCGTTTCATTGTGCTTGGCACAATATATTTGAGGAAGTCGTGGACTGGGGTAGCACAACAATTAAAAGAAAACATAATGCATGCATTTTAAAATCGATTTGGTCTGGCCAGACCCATATGAACATCGAAGGGTTAAACATGTTCAAAAACATAAGTGTGAACATTAAACTGGTCGGAATTATTTTTTTTAGAAATTTGATTAATTGTGCTGCTTAAAATATCATGTTTGGTGTAAGAAATCATGTCCTAATTTTTCTGTTCAATCCGACGGTGCCTTGTCGTGCCTAGTGGGGCCGAAAGTTCCTCATATTATAAAAAAAGCTATTGGTACCATACACCAAAAATCCTAAATCTGGCTTCGTTACAATCTTCCGCAGAGAAAGTACCTTAAGTATGCCAAATTTCAGCTTCCTATGTCATGAGATTTTTTTTAATACATGTATTTATTTATTGTATATTCAAATATGAACTAACAATAAATATTCAAATCTTGAAAATAAAAAAATTTTTTTAAGGCCCGACCGTTGTCGGGCATAAACTAAGTGATAATTATAAATAATACATAAGTATTGATAATCAAAAAAGGAAAAAAAAGTATTTTCAAGAAATCCCATTTGGAGTGTTGATTATTAGAGCCCTTGTGTCCCTCTTTTTTAGACGGATGTGTCCAGTAAAGTTCAAAATATTACGAGCATATTTAAATCACGATGTTTATTTGAATTTTTAATGTACCATGGATCCGATGTTATTAACCGTAAAATTTTGTTTTGCCTTCCTTAGATTCTCTGGACATTGAAAGCGAAAGCAGTGCCCCATAGTTGAATTCCGTAGCATATAAATATAGCATATAGGTTTCAAAAGCGACTTGTATATCAAAAATTTGCAATCTAGACTGAGAGTTGAATTTCTACCAATCAGCCAATGTACTTGAGTTAACTTTAGTTTCATTTGTGTTAGGTTTGAGTCAATGTGATGTTTCCATGTAAGCTGTCGAACAAGGTGTATACCAAAATATTTTACATGTAAATGTTGAGGAATAATTTGTTATTGATTCTAATGAGGGAACAATTATCTTTTCGTAGGGTAAATGTTACCTGAGCACACGTCTGTTCGGTTACCTTTATTCTCCACAAGTTTAACCAAAGTTCCAGCTGGGTAATAGGTTTCTGAAGATATATGGACACCTCGTGAGGGTTTTCTTTCATGCTAAGGTAGGCTGTATCATCGGCAAATGTATTACTGCCCAC
Organism: Tachina fera; assembly: GCA_905220375.1. Taxonomy (NCBI): domain Eukaryota; kingdom Metazoa; phylum Arthropoda; class Insecta; order Diptera; family Tachinidae; genus Tachina; species Tachina fera. The sequence continues at coordinate 103,925,096 of LR999963.1, forward strand.
AGGCATATCACAAGTATATATCAAATACAAAACTGGCCCGGATTAGATAGTTCCAGGCATTCTCATAAAGTGTCCTTCCACAACAGTGAACTTCCGGGCAATAATGTAACTCTCCAAAAGATTTATAATGTTTGTAAGTACCCAGCTAAAAAAATTATATATGGGCCATATATTTTTAATATATGAATGCATATAATGTGTATGAATTCATGTATGGAAATATATGGGATTATACATGACAAAACTATTATATATGTACTAATATATGGACTAATATATGAAATTTATTATAACATATGAGCTCATATATGAACATTTAATTATGAAGCTCTTCATATGTGGATCCATATACAAATATAAGATTTTATATATGGAGCCATAAGAATGTATGCATACATGATATCTCACATAAAATGGTTTTTGCAATCAAAAAAGCTTAGAATTTTATTACTGCTGAATTGGAAATCCATTAGAAATTACATATGGTATGCAAAGTTTATATGCGTACCCTCAACGTTTAAAAAAGAAAAACTTTTTGTTACAAAAAACCATTCTTGTATGATATTATACATTGTGGCCCCTTTTAATATATCAAATAATCAAAAGGATAATCCAGTCATTAATTTTATAGAAAATAACAAAATTTTCTAGATAAGAAACAAAGTTCATATTACTGTATTGAAAACTATTGTTAGACGGATTATTTTTTCTTTTATAATTAATTGCATTAGTCTTTAATCTGATTTCTTTAGCTAAATGTTATATACGAATATGATATATGTGTTTTTTTAAATAATTGATTCACCTTTTGATGAATGAAATGATTTTTAGTTCGTTTTTAATTATTTGTCCAACCAAATGTTTCATTAAATACAACCTCTCTCTCAAGTCTAAAAAAAATTAATTTTAGTAATTTAATTTATTGCACAGCAGTGCGCTTTTGTGAATCAAGAGTGTATGAATATGAACTTTGCAGACTGTGGAGGGAATTTACACATGTATGAAAATGTATGAATATATATAATCATATATGCCCATATACCCTCATTTTTCAGATCCGAACCATATATGGGATATCATATATGCATATATATGTAGGTAAGTCTTGAACTTTAACATTAGGCCTTCATGCCACACTTTATCAAATGCCTGAGACACGTCAATAAACAGTACAGAGCAATACTTCTTTTTTTCAAAAGTTAATCTTATAAATTGAACCAATCTATGAGTTTGTTCAATGGTGCTATGCTGACTTCTAAAACCAAATTTATGGTCTGGGATGCACCCATTATCTGTTAGAATTGGGGACAATTTTATCATGAGTAACTTTTCCAAAAGCTTTGACATTGTTAACAGTAAACTTATTGGCTTATATGACTCAGCCTTGGCAAGGTCTTTGCCTTTGGTCTCATTTTTATTTTGGCAAGTTTCCAGGTCTGTGGATAATACTCCAGTCGTAAAATGGTATAATAAATGAATAATAGAATTCTAATTGCAATATGAGGTAAGTTTATCAGGGTATTGTTACTAATTCCATCAATACCTGGGAGTCTACTACGCAATTCGAAACGACTGCAAATGCTTTCGAATTTGTATGCTTATAACATTTAAATTCGAAAGCATTTTCTTTCGTTTTGATTTACAGAGTTGACCCCCTGCAGTTTTCTTGGGGTTGAATTCAGCAATTAGTTTTTGAACATCACGCGAGTTAACTCATAGATTGGTTCAATTTATAAGAAAAACATTTGAGGAAAAGAAGTATTGTTCTGCCCTGTTTATTGACGTTTCTCAGGCATTTGATAAAGTGTGGCATGAAGGTCTAATTCTAAAATTAAAATCATATCTACCAATAAATTTAGTGAATTTATTAGAAAGTTACATCACTACCCGGAAGTTCACGGTTACGGAAGGAGAATTCATGAGTGTGCCCGAATCTATATCATCCGGTGTGCCACAGGGGAGCATACTGGGGCCAGTTTTGTATTTGATCTATACTTGTGATATGCCTTTGAGCAGCAATATCCATACATCTACGTTTGCCGATGATACAGCCTGCCTTAGTATGCATGAAAACCCTCACGAGGCTTCCCGATATTTACAAGAACATATTACACAATTGGAAATGTGGTTGAACTTATGGAGAATTAAGGTAAATGAACAAAAGTGTGTCCATATAACGTTTACCCTAAGAAGAGATACTTGTTCCCCAATTCGAATCAATAATCAAAATATTCCTCAACACTCCCAAGTGAAATACCTTGGTATACACCTTGATCGAAGGCTTACATGGAAACATCATATTGACTTTAAGCTAACTCAGATGAAAATTAAGTTATCTCAAATACACTGGTTGATTGGCAGAAATTCAACACTTAGCATGGACTGTAAACTTTTATTATACAAGTCGCTTTTAAAGCCAATATGGTGTTACGGTATCCAGTTATGGGGCACTGCTTCAGCTTCCAATGTAGAGAGAATCCAACGAAGGCAAAACAAAATTTTACGGTTAATAACATCGGCTCCATGGTACATCAAAAATTCTAATATACATCGTGATTTAAATATGCCACTAGTGACTGAAGAAATTGCAAAATACGCAGGCAAATATTTAACAAAACTCGAGTCACATCCTAATCCGCTTGCTCGTAATATTTTGAACTTTACTGGACACATCCGCTTAAAAAAGAGGGACACAAGGGCTCTATTACTCAACACGCCAAATGGGATTTCTTGAAAATACTTTTTTTTATACTTTTTTATAATTTTTTTTCTTTTTTTATTATCACTACTTATGTATTATTTATAACTATTAACAAGTTTACGTCCGACAGTGGTCGGTCCTAATAATTATATTTTAGATTTAAGATTTGAATACTTATTGTTAGTTCATATTTGAAGATACAATAAATAAATACATGTATTAAAAAAAAATAAAAAAATAAAAATAAAAAAAAACGCGAGTTAACGACGCTCATGCATAGTTAATGACGTCCACGCATAGTTGACGCAAATGCATGGACACGTTTATATTATATAAGATAAGAAATAAGTAACTTTCCATAGATGATAAGAATTACAAACAACTAAATTAAGAAAGTAAACAAGATCATAAAATATCCCTAAATACAAAGATCATAAACGATCATAACAAATATATATTGTAAACAACTAAAACATTAAATAAGTAAATATTCTATAGGTCATAAGATATCACAAAAATATTGTAAATAATCAAGGTCAGAGAAAGTACGAAATCAAACATAATGGTTTGAGTTCGTCTTAGAGCAAAGAAGTTAGAATAAGATAAGAATGATATTCATTTAGTATTTAAGATACAAATTTTGTAAATACCAGTTAGTTAAAATTAAGTAGTTAAGACGCATAGGCGTCGTTATAATTTTAATTCAAGAATTAACGTAAATTTAAATTAAAGAAAATATAAATAAATAAAGATACATATATGTCCAAGAAAATATATTTTTTTAAATAATTTAAACAAACGTTATTAATTGGCGATCCTGCCAGGAGTTCAATTAAAATTGTTCTCTAGTGAGCGGACCAAAAGTTTTCCTTGTCGGAGCAAGGAAGTGAAATTTTTCATAAAGAAAAATATAATAAATAATAGGATAGTTTTTATAAAAAATATAAGCATGCATTTCTTAAAATAAAAAAACACTCAACATTCATACAAGGACAAAAATAAAAAATTCTTTGTATAAAGGAAAAGTACAATCTTCATATGAAGATAGAAAAAATAATTTACACAAAACTGATAGTGCCAAATATTTAATAAAATATTTAGTTAAAAAACATTAAGAAAAAAAAACAAAAGAAGTTTTATATTTATGAAGAGAAGAATAATTTTTGACAGTACACGCCCTTTGGAATTAGTTGAAGAAGAACCAAACAACATAATGACGAGCAACTTAGAAATCAATGTACTCACACAACAAGTGGCGACACTACAAGCCACACTTCAGAGTTTAGTACAACAACATACAACGGAAATAAATGCACTGAAACCCCAAATACAACAGGTAATCCCTCTTATAAACCAACCTCGACCAGCACCCCTAGAAGCAGTAGAAACAAGTAAAACAAACCCCAATGAAGTCAAACTGGAAGTTTTTAATTCACTTCCCATATTCGATGGTGAAATCACGAAATACCGAGTATGGAGAGAATACACATCTCGCATGATGGAGAGTATAGAGCCTCTCAAGGGCACAAGTATTTATTCCCAGGCGTTACAGATAATAAAAACAAAAATAGAAGGAGCAGCTGCACAGGTCTTGGCAAATCATGGTACTATCTTCAACTTTGATGCCATTAAAAATAGACTCGACTACACCTATGCAGATACACGTCCTCTATACGTTTTACAGGAAGAAATGAAAAGGTGTTATCAGGGGGAAACCCCTAGAAGAATTCCACGACGAAATAAATAAAAGCTTGAGCCTGATAATTTCAAAAATATCGATGTCCGGATATGGACAAGAAGCCGTAAATGCGATGACAGACCAAGTCAAACAAGACTCCGTCAGAGTATTTATAACGGGAGTTAACAACACGTTTGTACAATCCACGTTATATGCAAACGCCCCAGAAAATTTAGAACATGCATATACTATCGCCCGCACCATTGAGCATGACGGTAGACACCAGAACTTGAAGCTGTCATATGAATCCAAACATCCACAGAAAGCGCATGAAACACACAGACAACAGCTTCCTCAACAACAGTTTTTCCAACAATCACGACAACATTTTTCCAACAGCCACGGCAACATTTTCTGCAACAACCACGGCAACAGCTTCCAGCAAGACAACAATCCAACAATTTACAACCACGACCAGAACCTATGGATGTAAGTTCCGGCAACACAATTCAGCGACGACCAACACACTTCAACTCAAACAACCAACCATGGAAACGACACCGAGATTCCAGTGGAAATTTCCAACAGAACAAATTTATGAGGAATAACAACATCACCACTGAAGATGACGCTAGCAGCATTATTGTAGAACCAGGTACTGTAATAAGTATTTAAACTAAAAAACGGGTTGCCCACATAACCATGATTGACGGTGAAAAAATATCATACGATATATTAATACATAAAGAAATCATTAAAATTAAATTACCCACAAAGAATACAACCTATGCAAGTCATTTCAATGCATGGAACGCCATTAGTTAATACAAAACAAACAATAAAATTTTTCGATGAGGATATAGACTTTTTCGAGTTAGATAACATGGTAAAAACAGATTTGATATTAGGATGGAATGGAATAAATATGCTGAACGCAACAATAGATAGTAGAAACATGACATTTACTTACTCATTGTAAGTTTAAGGAAATTAGTAATATAAACTATACAATAGGTAACGAATTATATAAAGAAGATATAGATAGATTAATGAAGGACAACAATGGCATAGGACCAATACCCTTTACTACAACTGTTGAAGCCACGATTAGCGGATAACGACTTCGTAAATAAGGAAATTAAAAAGTTATTACAAGACGGTATAATCCAACGTAGTAATAGCCTATATTTGGACTGTTCCTAAGAAGGGTGTAGATGAAACAGGTCGACCAAAACGACGTATGGTAGTTGATTTTTAAAAACTAAATTCAAATACAATAACAGATAGATATATCATTCCTGACGTAAACATGACTATACAGAACTTAGGAAAAGCCAAATATTTTACAACTGTTATGGTGTATTTTTATTTATAACCTGGAGGGTCCCTTGGGAATCGCAGGTTTCTTTATTTTAGTTAAAACGCTTACAACTGTCATTGCGAACTGACTGCTCACTTTCATTTTCTATAAGCTATTTAAACAAAATATACATTGGTATAATTCTACAATATTTTACTTACAATTCTTTTTCTTATTTCATAAATATTATTTAGCTTTTGACCCAATTACAACATATCGATATTGCACAATTTGTCAGCGGAAAGAAACCAAGTGAATGAACTGGCTCCTGCTGCGTCAACAAATTAGTGCAATGCATGGGTACCAGGGCTGTTTAAAAATGATTCACAACATCCCTCCCCCCTTGGCGGAAGAAAATATATAGATATAGATGTTTTCTAAATATAGTAATTGGATCAAAATGCTTTGTCTTATTCTATATAATATAAAATATTTAAGTAATTGAAATGTAGGTGATCTATACTATGAAATACATAAGTAAGTGCCTTCAACTCACAACATACCATACCCTTTGGCGAAAAGAAAGTACCCAGTTAAAAGAATATGTATGGAGCATATATGATATCCCATATATGGTTTGGATCCGAAAAATTAGGGTATATGGGCATATATGATTATATATATTCATATATTTTCATCCATGTATGTGTAAATTCTCTCCACAGTATGCAAAGTTCATATTCATACACTCTTGATTAACAAAAGCGCACTGCTGTGCAATAAATTAAAATTTCTTTAGACTTGAAAAAGAGGTTGTATTTAATGAAACATTTGTTTGGTCAAATAATTCAAAACGAACTAAAAGTCATTTCATTCATCAAAAGGTGAATCAATTATTTAAAAAACACATAAATCATATTCGTACATAACATTTAGCTTAAGAAATCAGATTAAAAACTAATGCAATTAATTATAAAAGAAAAAATAATCCACTTTACAATAGTTTTCAATACAGTAATATGAACTTTGTTTCTTATCTAGAGAATTTTGTTATTTTCTATAAAATTAAACAACTGGACTATCCTTTTGATTATTTGATATATTAAATGGGACTACAATGTATAAAATTATACAAGAATGGTTTTTTGTAACAAAAAGTTCTTCTTTTTGAAACGTTGAGGGTACGAATATAAACTGCATACCGTATGTATTTTCTAGTTTTTCTAGTGGATTTCCAATTCAGCAGTGATAGAATTCCAAGCGTTTTTGATTGCAAAAACGATCTTATGTGAGATATCATGTATGCATACATTCTTATATGGCTCCATATATAAAATATTATATTTATATATGGATACACATAGAAGAGCTTCATAATTAAATTTTCATATATGAGCTCATATGTTATAATAAATTTCATATATTAGTCCATATATTAGTTCATATATAATAGTTTTGCCATGTATAATCCCATATATTTCCATACATGAATTCATACATATTCATATATAGTTATATACATTAATATATTAAAAATATATGGACCATACATAATTTTTTTAGCTGGGTACGCATTTTTTTTGTGTTGGTGTTCTGATTCTTGACATCTAAGTTAGGTTGACGTGCTTATGTGTTGAAATTTGTGGCACCGTTAAGTATTCAGTTATTTTCTTCTTTATGAAAGGACGCTCTTGCTTTTTAAAGTGTGGTTTTTAAAATTAATTTGTACTATCTGATTGCTATTTATTTCAATTATTTTTTCTGTTGTCTCAGTTTTTACCGTACACCTCTTCCTGATAACACAATTTTTTGTAGTCTTAACCTCAAAAATGGATTTTCCTTCTTCCCAGCTATAGAAGGTGTCGTTGACTTCTACAATCAATTCTGGATCAGTTACTATCTCGTTTAGTTTTTGGTTGGGAATTGGTACAATTAGTTTTTTTTTTAATTGTTACTACCGTGGTTGATGCTTTTATAGCTAAACTTAAATTGTTGTTTACCCACTGCACAAACCCCATTCTTAGCTCTTGTAGTTTGTTGAAGTCGATGTGAAAAACTTCGACTTCTCGTTGAGTTAGTAAAGCGGGGATATGATTCCTTGCTTAGCGGAAGCGACAGTCTGTTGTATAACTTGTAATTTGTTTTTTGGGACTTGAATTTGTATAAGTTGTGCTATAGTTAACCAGTCATTAATTATCTTCCCTTTGATCCGCCTCTATTACATCTTTTAGTGTTGCAATTGATTTGTTAAAATTACTGTTAATCAATACTTGCTGATTTACCGTTTCGATCAATCTGTGGTTATTTTCATCTATTGCTTGCTGATGGGCTTCTATGTTTTGCCTGTCTTCATCATCCGTAGTTCCCCATACGAATTTCAATAACGAACATCCTGCATTAATTAAACCTCGTTTGGATCTTTGTGGTTTAAGGGTATATAATATCTTCTCTAAATTGGCAGTTTTATGCATGGCTATGGTTTTGTATGTTGATTCATCAATTAAATCCAGCGTACCGTTAAGCTGTTCTATAATTTTTTCAATTTCGGGGAAATTAACTGTGTGTATGATATAGTCGTACCTGCATACTATACTGGTTTGACCCAAACTTATTTCAACGTAACCTTGATCTAAATGTAATTCTTCGATATAAAGTCCCTTTTCGCTAGTTACTATTCCAACCAGTAACATCAGACCCACCGTCAAACTTCAACACCGAGTAATTTATTAATTAAGTACTCAAAACGTGGACAGTATGGATGACAGCAACGGAATTAGCATCGTCCCACTTACTGTGGACGGATAGACGAATGTCAATTTTCTGTAGTTGATTTCGTAGATTTGTAATCTATACAAAGATTTGTTTGCAGTGTTCCTGGGATTTGACTTTCCGGAATAATCTGATCGAGCAGATTATTGGCAGTCCTGTTAAGCCGTCAGTAATTCAGCTCACCCGTTAGATAAAAGTATTACCTGATGTTTAAGCAATTGTTTTGTGGTGTATGCTGTAGATTTTTCTTCTGATTTGGTTTTTGGAAATTCAAGTAGTTGTTGGTTGTTTTATTGCTGGGGTAAAGTTGTAGCTTCAGATATTACTTAACTAATGGCGGCAGGAGACTATACGCCTTGTGTCGTCAAAATTAGACGATTATTGCATTTGTTTTTGTTGTTGTTATCTTTGTTGTCTTCACTGCATGTATGCCAATCTTCTTGTTCTGGGTGTTGTAGTTGATCCGCGGTTGCACTTATCTTTGTTTACAATAAATTTTATTTGTGTTTTTATGTTTCAAATACCAAACAGATTTTTTTCTTTTTATGCGCAATCGTTGTTTATATATTTCAATTTACTGTTAATGTAATCCTAAGAACTAAAATTTCACTGACGCAAGAATATGATTTCTATTCCTGATAATCAAGAGATGTGCTTGAGTGCTTGATAACTGTGACAATGTGTGCACTTTTGTTTAATATCAAATTTGAACCAATAAGTCCAAGCTTACTGAATAATTGTTATTGGAAGGGTACTCAAACATATCTAGTATAACCTAAATTTTTCCATATACTTTTCTTTTCTTAGCCTGTAATTTTAATGTAAAAAAAAATTTAAAAAGTAAAAGTAGAATATTATTATTTACGCGTTTACGATTATTGTTGGTTTTCTTTCTTTTAAACAGATCACTTGCTTTAAAAAAAACTTATTTATGAGATAATGTTTAACTTTTTTATAGCTCTACTAATTTTGTTATTGTTAATGTTTTTTTTATTTATTGTTTTTTTATATGTATACATGAACGTATGAATATGCTCTTACAAAAAATTCTTGTTCAATTATAAATTGAATTTTAGCCTACAATACAAATTTTCCTTTTGATTCATTTCAAAACTTGCAAATTAAATTCTAAATAAATTTAACAAAAAATGGAGTAAAATTGTAGCAATCATATGTTTACATACAAAAGAAAGTTTTCATCAATTAATGTTTTCGGTCAATTGTAGATTAAATTCTTAATTTGCAAGTAAATTAAAAAATATAATAAGGGTTTTCATGAAAACTCTTAAAATTGCCATTTGTGCAATTGGGCAAACTTGCGAGATTTGTTTCATGAATCCCCTTGGCAACTTTTGTGCAAACAATTAAGTCAATTTAGATGAAATGTCAAAAAAATCTATTTGATAAATTTAGAACAAAAACATTTCAAGCAGTTTTCCATTTAAATACATATTTATATATTTCTAAAAAAATAAAAAAGCGTGTGTTTGTGTTTAAAAATGCCTAAAGAAAGACGAAAAACCAAAAAATTGTTGTTTACAAAATGCACAATTGCACAGCTTAAGTTTACGAGTTTAGTATTACTAAATTGCTTATAGATGAAAATTCAATTCCCAGTTAAAAAATATGTATGGAGCATATATGATATCCTATATATGGTTCGGATCCGAAAAATGAGGGTATATGGGCATATATGATTATATATATTCATACATTTTCATACATGTATGTGTAAATTTCCTCCACAGTATGCAAAGTTCATATTCATACACTCTTAATTCACAAAAGCGCACTGCTATGCAATAAATTATGTTACTAAAATTAAATTTTTTTAGACTTGAGAAAGAGGTTGCATTTAATGAAACATTTGTTTGAACAAATAATAGGTGAATCAATTATTTAAAAACACATAAATCATATTCGTACATAACATTTAGCTTAAGAAATCAGATTCAAAACTAATGCAATTAATTATAAAAGAAAATATAATCCCTCTAACAGTAGTTTTCAATACAGTAATATGAACTTTGTTTCTTATCCAGAGAATTTTGTTTTTTTCTATAAAATTAATGACTGGATTATACTTTTGATTATTTGATATATTAAATGGGGCCACAATGTATAAAATCTTACAAGAATGGTTTTTTTTAACAAAAAGTTTTTATTTTTTAAACGTTGAACGCATATAAACTTTGCATACCGTATGTATTTTGTAATGGATTTCCAATTCAGCAGTGATAGAATTCCAAGCTTTTTTGATTGCAAAAACGATCTTATGTGAGATATCATGTATGCATACATTCTTATATGGTTCCATATATAAAATCTTATATATATATATGGATTCACATATGAAGAGCTTCATAATTAAATTTTCATATATGAGCTCATATGTTATAATACATTTCATATATTAGTTCATATATAATAGTTTTCCCATGTATAATTCCATATATTTCCATACATGAATTTATGCATATTCATATATAGTTATATACATTCATATATTAAAACTATATGGACCATATATAATTTTTTTAGCTGGGTTATTATTATTTTTTAATAATACAAATATTTAAATGGTTTTTATATATTTATAATACATACACATATGCATATACATATACGTATTTATAATTTCCCCTTTTATATATATATTTATAATAATTTATAATACATACACATATGCATATACATATACGTATTTATAATTTCCCCTTTTTTGTCGTGTGCACACTGGTAGAATTGACACTACTTATTAAAGCAGAGGTGTGAAATAACAGCGGTTGATTGCCGTTGAACGGTTGCCTAGAAAGGGACTAAATTGACATTTCATAAAGTGGAGAGTAGAAGAAGAAAAAAAAAGATGGCAGTTTTCGCGCAAGTCTAGAAGGCTCTATGACAGAAAAAAAAATCAAAGAAAAGATGGCGAGTGAAGTAAAAGAAAAAAATAGTTTTTTTAAAAAAAGAAAAAAAGATGGCGAGCGCCGGACTATAAAAAGGCAAGTCTGGAAACGGTTGGTGGTTAGAAAATGAAAAGTGATTGAAGTGAAAAAGCATTAAAGGAGACAGTTGAGAGTTGAGAAAACAAAAGGTGGTTGAAGTGAAAAGGTGTGAAAGGAAATATTCTAGACAATACAAAAAGTTGAGTTAAGTAAAGGAAAGGTGTTGGAAAAGTGCAAGTGAGGAGTGGGGCAAAAGATTCGGGACACGCGCAAGGCGCTGCAAAAATACTTACCTGATGTGCCCAATCTCAACTTAACTTACAACAAAATACCTACTTGATGTGCCTAACTTCTACAAAATGTTATAAAAGTACTTACCATCGTGCTTAACTTCTACAAAACCTGCAAAAAATACCTGATGTGCCTAACCTCAACTTAACCTACAAAAATTTTCACCTGATGTGCTTGATTTTAAACTAATCTTGCAAAAATAAAAATACCTACTTGATGTGCCTAATCTCAATACCTACCTGCTGTGTCTAACCTCAATACTTACCCGATGTGCCAAATCTTAAATTAACTTGCAAAAATGCCAGATATGCATGTTCTCAACTTAACTTACGAAAACTGATGTGCCTAAATCCTAAAATCTTCTACAAAAATAAAAATACTTACTTGTTGTGCCTAAGTCTTAAAATCTACCATATGTTCCTGATCTTTTTGAAAATGTGTGTCATTGGAGAAAATTGCCTGAAAATTACCCAAGCTTAGTGTTTGTGATGACTGGTGTGAAAATTTACCTGATGTCCCCAGTTCTGACTGAAAACTTACCGGTACTAACAGAAAGAAAAATCCAAGGTGAGAAAGAAAAAATGTATCTATATTGAAAATTGAAGAGCTTTTAAAACTTACCTGCTAGACTTTAAAAAAAAAAATTACAAATTAGAAAACTTTCATATAATTGCTTGAAAAGAAGAAAAGTCTTTTTAGAAAACTTATTTGATAGACTAGTGAATTCAAACCAATCAGAAAATTTCATTAACTATTCATTTTCAAACGAGCTTATCGGCTAAAATTGTTTAATCAAAAGAATAAAATAAAATCTTAAGAAAATTTCATTGCTTAGATCTTTAAAATATTAAATTTTTTATAATATTATTTGCTAGAATTGTTAAGTCAAAATAAAAGTAACAGAGTTGCATATGTTTGTCGAATTTGAAATAAATTGCCTTAAAGAAAACGTAACTAATGTACTTACTTTTAAGACCTGAAAAGAAAATGTTTATAAGTATAAAAAAAAATGGAACTAACTTATTTATGAAAGTATTTAAACTTATATGACTTATTTATCTTTCGGGCCTGAAAAGAAAATTAGTGTACATGCATATAGTTGTAGGGAGATCTTTTTATGTATACATTGAAAATCCATGCATATACATATATATAATTGTAACCATTTTATTTACTTTGTAAATTATCTTAAACAATTTGATCCAGTTAGCTTATTTTGAGACATTTAAATTGAAATATTTAGAAAAACAAAGGAATCCCAAAATGAAATAAATATATTTTTATAACATACAATTTAAATAATCATGCAAGCCTAAACAAAGAATGAGAGGTGGTAAGTAAAGGAAGAAGGGGGGTTGCAAGATACGTCCGGGGCATCTAAGATTTTTTATGATGCCAAGGTGAGCTTTTACGAGTTCAAGTAAAGGGTGGGGCAAATATCCTGGCAGGCCATCAGCCAGAGGATTTTATCGTGTGTGTGTGCGCAGAGAGTGAATTAAACTTACTTCGGGCTCCTTTATCATAACTTTTCTTTTTCTCTTAGGACATCATAGAGCAGCTGGCATGATTTTTTTTGTAGCTGTAGATTACTAGACTGGTTGGCAAGATCCCTCCCCAACGGCGAGCTTCAGCCGGAGCGAACCGCCAGCATGCCAGCGCAGCCAATAATCTAGTAACATTTTGTTTTGGTATAAAAACCTAAAGTATCATACTACCACTACTACGACTACTACATTTTCCAAAAAAGTTACTGGCGGTTGCATCATTAAATTATTTTCGTAATTGCCTTGTTACACTGTAAAATTTACTGACCTAGCCTAAGATTTTACCAACCTTGAAAACTCAAATTACTTAATAAAATTTACATTTATATTGTTTTGATAAAAAATAATTTAATTCAATATGCATATGTATGTATGTATGTACTGATTATTACTCAGCAAGTGTTTAATGTTTTGGTTTATCGTTGTCTTTTTTTTTTGTTTTAGCGCTTGTAATTTTTTTTGTAGTTGCAAAATAATGTTCTACTTTTGAATATGACGAAAGACAATAAAGCAAAACAAAACACAAAAACAACAAAAAAATTTAATTATATTTCAAATATGAAGCCATGAAAGTTTAATGATTTTTATGAAAATTATGCATTTAAATCATTGTGACCTCTTTTTCTGTAATATAAGACAATCATTAACATATTACTAAACACTAACATACAACTTGTCTGTTTATTAAAAAAAATAGTTTCATCTTCCTACAGTGTTTGCATTTCTCTTCCTTTGCTGTTAATAGTTTTATTAGTATTAAATTTATGTAAGTACGTATGTATAATAGGTACACTACCTTTGTAATATCTTCACATACTCTACCATGTCGTTAAACTAGCGATCATGATTTTAGTTAATCTACTTTATATTCCCTTATTTCTCTTATATGCGCCTGCTTATGTGTGATTTATATTTTAATTTTCTTCTTTCTTGTTATTTTCTTATAACGCCTTGTACTTCCATTTCGCCTTGAACATTTGGTTTCGAGCCAAAGTTCACTAAGGTTGGAAATGGAATAAAAGGTCTTCCTTGGAGCTTGAATATCCTCCATATTTATTTATTTTCTAATCTTTTTCTCTTTTTCTTCTTATATGCGCCTGCATATGTATTTTTTGCAACTTTAAATTTCTGCTTTTCTTCATTATTATTGTTACATTGCCTTGCACTTCTATTTCGCCTTGAACATTTGGTTTCGAGCCAAAGTTCACTAAGGTTGGAAACAAAGTGATAGGTCTTCTTTTGAACTAGGTCTAAGCTATTCCTGAGTAGCTCCTATCCTTAGTTCTTTTAGTTTTAGAGTTTTCATTTTCTTTTAGCATTTCTTTTTTTATATTCAGTTTGGAAGAGGTTGCTTGTTAATGTATCCTATATCTGTTGTTTTTTTGTGTTCTGTTTCATGTTTCATAACTTCTACTGTGTCTTGTCAAATGTCGTCCCTTTTGTTTTCTCTTAATTTTGGAATCTTTTGTTTTTCCATCTACATTCATGTCATCTTCCCTGGAGTGGCAGGTCTTTCTGCGGGCTTACCACTATTAAGACACCTAAATAATTAACCTACACATGGTTTTACCAAGTTGTTATGGAAAACCTTCTCGGAATTTCTAATTTTTAAATTAACATTTACTGGTGTTGGAACTTGTAAAACTTCATAAGGTCCTAACCAAATGGGTGAAAATTTTTTCTTCCGTACTTGGTTTTTCAGCCATACTTGTTTTCCTACCTTGAATGTCGTTGTCTTTGTCCCCTTGTCGTAATGTTTCTTGGAGTTGGCCTTGGCTTGATCTTGATTTTGTTTTACTAGTTGATAGCTTCGTTGTATCTGGTATTTTAGGATCTTACTAAAATTATCTGCATTATATACTGGTGACGGTTTTTCTTTTAGTTTAATAGGTACTTCAAACTCGAATCCATATAGGATTCTATTAGGTGTTTGTTTGGTAGACATATGCCTCGTATTATTGTGTACATGCATAGCATGATGTAACCATTCATCCCAATTAGTGCCATCCATCTTAACGAAACTTCTCAAATACTCTGCCAAAGGTCTATGAGTTCTTTCGAATGATCCATTGGATTGGGTGTGATATGGGGTAGTGTTAATATTTTTTGTTCCTAACAACTTACAAACTTCTCTAAACAGTTTCGAAGTAAAATTTTTACCATTATCAGTCACCAAAATCTTGGGTATGAAAAAAGGGGAAATTATTTCATTGAAGAACTCTTTTGCCACCGTAGTTGCTTCCATGTCCGAGACGGCTGCACATGCTAGGAATTTGGAGAAATCGTCCAAAAATGTAATTATATATTTATTGCCCCTAGCAGATTCTGGCAACGGCCCAACAATATCCATATAAAGTCTTTCAAATGGTCTACTCGGTGTTTTGTTAAAATCGTCGGCATTCTTTCTACTTTTGAACTTTTGTTTCGTTGGCAAAGTTTACAGGTAGCAACATAGTTTTTAATTTGTCGCTGAATACCATGCCACTTATACTGATTTCTAATGCGATGGTATGTTTTCAGTGGCCCTTGATATTCTCCCAAAGGTGTATCGTGGAATGCCTTTATTACTCTCTTAATATCTTTTTTATTAGTTAAATACGCTGCGGTGTCTTCCTGTTCCATATCTTCGTTCTCATCCATCTCATCGGTTTGTGATTCACTTCTCTTATTCGAGTTTACTTGTAGCTCTCTTGCTTTTGCTCTAGTTACTGCTCCTATGTTTACTTCTTCTAGTGGGAGACGACTCATAACGTATTTCAAAGTCGTATTCCAGTAGTTTTAGTCTTAGGCGACCTAATCTGCCTTCCTGATTCTTAAGATTCGCAATGCCTTTTAAGGGCTTGTGATCTGTGAAGACCGTAAAGGGTCGGCCTAGCAAATAAGGTCTAAACGTCTTTACTGCCCATACGATCGCAAGTAGTTCCTTCTTTATTGTTGAATATCGCTTTTCTGTGGCGCTTAGTACTCTGCTCGCGAAGTAAATTGGTAAATCACTACTTGGCTCTCCTTGAGAAAGAATAGCTCCTAAGGCTTCATTACTAGCATCAGTGGTAAGAATAAATGGTTCTGTAAAATCAGGGTATTGTAGTAGAGGGGGATTTGCAACTGCTGCCTTTAGTTTGTCCATGGCTTGTTGGCACTGCTGAGTCCATTCCAATTTCACGTCCTTTCTTAATAATTTGTTAAGTGGTAGTGCTATGTCTAAGGAGTTTGGTATAAACTTCCTATAATAGTTAACCAGCCCCAGAAATGCTTGTAGTTCTTTAATATTTTTGGGCGGCGGTATGTCCTTCACTGCCCTGGTCCTACTGGAATCGGGTAATACTCCCTTTTCTGAACATTGGTGACCTAGATAAACTACCTCCCTTTGGAGAAACTGACACTTTTCGGGGTGTAACTTGAGATTATACCTTCTTAGGACATCTAGTACTCGCTTTAATCGTATCTGGTGGTCCTCTATATTTCTTCCGTATATTACTATATCGTCCAAATATACAAAACAGTCGATACCCTGTAGACCGGTTAAAATTGAATTCATGATTCTCTGGAAAGTGGCTGGTGCTCCTGTTAAACCAAAAGGCATACGATTGAACTCGAAATGGCCCAAATTCTTACTGAATGCCGTCTTCTGTCTATCGCTTGGGTCTACTAAAGCTTGATGGTACCCGCTTGCGTCATTTAATTTTCTGAAGTCGACCACCTAACGCCATTTTTTCTTTCCATCCATTCCCGCCTTTTTGGGTACTAGAAGGATTGGTGAATTCCAAGGGGAAGTGCTGGAAGATATTATTCCATCTTTGATCATCTGGCCCACTTGACTATTAATCTCATTTCGATGGACCTCAGGTAGCCTATACTGCTTAGTATTTATTGCGGGTTGACAGGGATCAGTTGGTATTTTGTGTTTAAGTACACTGGTGTACGTAAGACTGTCTCCGGGAAGTTGAAACACATCGTCGTATGAATTCAAAATATTTTCGATCGAAGCCCGTTCTTCCGGGTTCAAATCTGAGCTCAACGGTACTGTTTTAATAAGTAACTTACTTCTTACTGCTTTATCAGTAGTTCCTATTGTATTTATGACTGATGTCGCTTTTAGTGTGTAGTTTTTCGGGTTCTCATAGCTCAAACCTATTATTTCATTGATATTTATTGTAGAGTCATTAGTGTTTAAAATGGGCACAAATGCGGTTAGAGTTTCACCCACAAAAACCCCTGGCAAAATTTCCAATTTATTTACTATAATTTCTACTTTAGCAGTTGTAACTACGACCGATATTATTGCCTGGGAACGCGCCTTGATAGATAAATTTTCGGCTATATACACCCGAGGGTTTTTTCCTTCTGTAGTCAGGGAAGGAAGCTATTTCTTCCTTATTATCAAAAAATTTAATATTTTTGTTAATTGTATCGGTAACAGTCCTGTTCCATAATACATCTCTACCGAGTAATCCATCTGCTGGAAGTTGGCTACCTTCTGGTGCTACATGCATCTGTACTGCAAGTGTTTTACGCATGCATGTTGTGCAGTTATAGTTCCTTTCGTTGTAATATTTCCCCCAAATGCGCCTGACAAGTCCTTTTGATTGCTTGGGTAAATCTCCACGTATGGTGCTAAAGATTCAGCTTTTACTAATGTGGTGTCTGCTCCATTTACCAGTAAGAATAAGTTTTTTCCCAGTGCTTCACTGCATGGAAAATCAATAAATGCGTCATTTTTCTCTTTTCCATTGTTACCACCTTGCAGATTCTGTTCTTTTTTCGACTCAGACCTGCAGTTAGAATAATTTCTTTCTGTATAATTTTCCGGTATATACGTATGGATGTTTTTATGCCAATGTATTTTCTTGTCGGTCCTTTTAATTGCTACCCTCACTTGGTTTAATAAAGTTTCGTTTGCTGATTTCCTTTCAATTGTTTCGTGTATCTATGAATTGTCGGCATCCCAGTCCATTAGTTTTGGCTGGGCCGCCGCGAGTTTCCCGAATTTCGTGCTGGGCAGTTAGTTCTTAGATGTCCCGTTTCATTACAATTATAGCATTTCGGTGGTTCATTTCTCCCACGGCCATGGTATACTTGATTCATGTTGGCATTGATGGATCTTTGTGTTGTAGACTGTTGACCACTTTGCGTGCTATTGTGTTGTTGCCTTTGGTCATTGTCATTTCTTCTGAAGTAATTACCGTTAGGTGGTTGCCAGTTTGTGTTTAGCGGTGTGATTGGGTTGCCTGAATATCTTTGCTGTGGTTTTCTATAGCACTGATTTTCTGCGTGTCCGGACGTTGTGGATATCCTGCTCTTAAACGTTTTCTGCATTCTACTTCCTTATGTCCCTTATTATTGCAGTAATCACACTTGTCAACTCTAGTGTCTCGGTTTGATTCACATTCTGGCCCAATTTCATGCGCATATTCTCCACATTTAATACAATATGGAGTGTTAAGTCTCTGTTCACAATTTGTTCTGTTGTGACCTTGTTGCTTACAGAAACTGCATTAAGTAGTCAGGGTAATAGTGTTTATTGCGATGTGGTTTTCTCCAAAAAGTTGCTCAGCTTCCTCTACTATTTGAGTTAGTTTTTGTAAGCCCTCGCTTTCTTGGCCAATAAATCTAGTCCTTAATGCCTGGTCCCTAAAACCTTTGATAAAGCTTCTTACTGCTATTCTTTTGAAGTCTTCCAGTATCGTTTTTCTGCTACCTTCTTCACTTCATTCATTTGTTACTAGACTTCCGGCTTCATTTAGTAGAGTTTCAAGTCGATTACCAAATCTGCTTGCTGACTCTTGATTTCCTTGCTTGCACGAAACTATAAGTTCTCTTATTTGATCTAAAGTTTTCCTCTTCAAATACACCTCTTTTATTGAATCACATAATGCGTCTATCGTGCCGAATGTTTGTGGCGCTATTTGAACATAAGCTGGTCCCATTAATCGCAGTTTCAGGCAATCTATAATATTTTGTGCTGGGACTCCATTTTCTTCAGAGGACAGCTCTCGTTCTACTAGCTTACATCCTTGAATGAATCGAAACACTTCCGATGTTAAATCTGGTCCTTCGGTCCCGAAAAATGTGGGGACTATATTGTTTACTATTTTGGTAATTGTCGATATTGCAGGCATCTTGTATGCTTTTGTTTTTATATTACTGGAATCTTCTTCGGTGATTATAGGGGATAGTGGGTACTTCTTTAGTAAATTCCTAGCTTCTTGTAGGTACTTATAAAATTCTTTTTTAAGCTGAACTTCTTCTAGCCTCAGTTCTTTAAATTCCTTCCCGTATTCTGCTAAATCTGCTAGTTTTCTTTTTATAGTATCTGTTGAGTAACCTCTGTTGACAGTTTTTCTCGCGTTTGATAGTAAATTTTTCACTTTATTCAATAAGTTATTTCCTTCTCCCTCTTTGAGAAAGTTTTTATTATGTTCTATTGTATTCGTGTCTTCTCTAATTTCTTGTTGTGTATGAATTACTACTGATGGAATTCTTTGGATAGTATGTGATAAGTCCGTGACAGTGGATTTTTCTGGCAAACTAATTGAAGGAGTTGGTGAACGAGATTTGTAGGCAATATTTAGTTCTCTCTTTGCGTTTGATAATGCTACCGATAATCTCCGTATCGAGTTGTCCTTTTCGCTAATCAAGTAATTTAATTTTAAGTGTTTTTCAATCTCCTTCTCACTCAGTCTTTTCTGTCGTAACTGTAGTCTTAGTTCTTCGTTCTCTTTTACCTGCTGTTCTAACAACTCATTGGTATAATCTATATCACTTTTTAGTTGTTTGCTAAATTTCTCCAAACCTAATTTCGACTTTTCTAACTCTTTGATACGCTTTCCGAGTTCCTTTGACTTATTTCCGTTTAATTCACTTATCACGCCAAGTATATACCCTACGTCTTCTAACTTAGTAAATTTGTTATTCCTCACAATTTCTTTATGAGTATCTAGGAATGTGCACTTGAAGACAACCAACATTAATGTTGTAGTCATTTAATTGTAGTATTACTGTCTGACTGACTTACTGACTGTCCCTTTAATTAAATTTATACTTACCATCCTTATGATTTGACCAAACCCGGACTTGTAGTTTTTCGTTTTTTTTCATGTTTTTTATTTATTGTATCTTCATATATGAACTAACAATAAGTATTCAAATCTTAAATCTAACATATAATTAATAGGCCCGACCAATGTCAGACATAACTAAGTGATAGTTGTAAATAATACATAAGTAGTGATAAGCAAAAAAAAAAAGTATTTTCAAGCAACTTCATTCGAAGTGTTTAGTATTAGAGCCCTTGTGTCCCTCTTTTTTAAGCGGATGTGTCTAGTAAAGTTCAAAATATTACGAGCAAGCGGATTAGGATGTGACTCGAGTTTTGTTAAATATTTGCCTGCGTATTTTGCAATTTCTTCAGTCACTAGTGGCATATTTAAATCACGATGTATATTAGAATTTTTGATGTACCATGGAACCGATGTTATTAACCGTAAAATTTTGTTTTGCCTTCGTTGGATTCTCTCTACATTGGAAGCTGAAGCAGTGCCCCATAACTGGATACCGTAACACCATATTGGCTTTAAAAGCGACTTGTATAATAAAAGTTTACAGTCCAGGCTAAGTGTTGAATTTCTGCCAATCAACCAGTGTATTTGAGATAACTTAATTTTCATCTGAGTTAGCTTAAAGTCAATATGATGTTTCCATGTAAGCCTTCGATCAAGGTGTATATCAAGGTATTTCACTTGGGAGTGTTGAGGAATATTTTGATTATTGATACGAATTGGGGAACAAGTATCTCTTCTTAGGGTAAACGTTATATGGACACACTTTTGTTCATTTACCTTAATTCTCCATAAGTTCAACCACATTTCCAATTGTGTAATATGTTCTTGTAAATATCGGGAAGCCTCGTGAGGGTTTTCATGCATACTAAGGCAGGCTGTATCATCGGCAAACGTAGATGTATGGATATTGCTGCTCAAAGGCATATCACAAGTATAGATCAAATACAAAACTGGCCCCAGTATGCTCCCCTGTGGCACACCGGATGATATAGATTCGGGCACACTCATGAATTCTCCTTCCACAACCGTAAACTTCCGGGTAGTGATGTAACTTTCTAATAAATTCACTAAATTTATTGGTAGATATGATTTTAATTTTAGAATTAGACCTTCATGCCACACTTTATCAAATGCCTGAGAAACGTCAATAAACAGGGCAGAACAATACTTCTTTTCCTCAAATGTTTTTCTTATAAATTGAACCAATCTATGAGTTTGTTCAATGGTGCTATGCTGACTTCTAAAACCAAATTGATGGTCTGGGATGCACCCACTATCTGTTTAGGTTGGGGACAATTTTGTCATGAGCAGCTTTTCGAAGAGTTTTGACATAGTTGACAGCAAACTTATTGGCATATATGACTCAGCTTTAGTAAGATCTTTTCCCGGCTTTGGCATCATTTTGATTTTTGCAAGCTTCCAGAGTTGTGGATAATACTCCAGTCGTAATATGGCATTAGAAATAAACAGCAAGATTCTTATTGCAATATGCGGCAAGTTCATCAGCATCTTGTTACTAATTCCATCAATACCTGGACCTTTCTTTGGCTTGAGTTCAGCAATTACTTTATGTACATCACGCATCTTAAACTTTAAGGCTCGAGGGGGTAGAGCAACTACATTCGGCAAATCAGCAACACCAGTACATGTGTTTGAGGTAAATACGGATTTTAAATGCTCAGCAAATATTTTGCATTTTTCCGTATCGCTTCTTGCCCAATCTCCGGTAGATTTGCGCAGAGGTGGCTTAAACTCAACGGGGGTTTTAAGCTTTCTAGCAGCGCGCCACAAAGAGTAATTAGATGTCGGTGTGACATCAAGACCTTCCAAATAATTTTTAAGAGATGCAGTTTTTTCAGATGCAAGCAACTCTTGAAGTCGTTTAGAACATTCTTTAAGTCTGAGTTTATGTTGAGGTGATCTGTGCTGTTGCCATTCCCTTCTAGCTCTTCTTTTTTCACATACGAGATGTTCAATATCCCTGGAATAAATTTTATTAAACCCAGACTGCGGATGGGAGGTAGTGGCATGTTAAGCAGCCTGTTTAATAATTTCGTTAAGATTGGCAATGTTAGTTTCAATGTCATTGGGTGTTCTTAACGCAATATTTTCCGTGCAATGACTACTAAGATATTTTTTGAATCCCAGCCAATTAACACGATTGGTCATCTTCGTATATGGGTGAGGTAAGTCACTTCTTAGTGGGTTACAAATTGTAACGATAGTGGGGGAGTGATCGGAGGAGAGATCTAGAGAAGTTTCAACACTAATTAAATCCCTAGAAATATTTTTCATTACGCCAAAATCAATAACATCTGGAATTTTTCGTACGTCAGTAGGCCAATAAGTGGGCTCCCCACTCGAAATAACATCTAAGCCCATTTTTGAAATTGTATTAAACAAAGCTCGACCTCTAGGTGTTAAAAGGCGCGATCCCCAGTACGTATGCTTTGCATTGTAGTCTCCAGCTGCCACGAAACAAGATCCAAGCGATTTGCAGAACTTCTCATACTGATCTTCGGTAACTGAAAATCTGGGAGGTGAGTAAATTGA
This sequence comes from Tachina fera, assembly GCA_905220375.1. Taxonomy (NCBI): domain Eukaryota; kingdom Metazoa; phylum Arthropoda; class Insecta; order Diptera; family Tachinidae; genus Tachina; species Tachina fera. Next base: position 103,947,938 of record LR999963.1, read on the forward strand.
TGATATTACGAAATTAGAACAAAAATTTTCTACAAAAATATTCGTAGCTTGCATATATTCTTCACTAACGTTGTCAAGGATATAGTGCTTGAGTCTTGACTTAATTAAATTGCAGATCCACCGCATGCTCTCCCTCTAGGGTCCTTTGTATCATACATAGTGTAGCCATTTATTTTGAAAAAGCTTCTCGTAGTCAAATGTGTCTCAGAGACCAACATTATATCAGTACTTTTTTCCGTAAGGAAGTGCTCAAGTTCATTTTTATGTTGGCGAATGCCGTTTGCGTTCCAGAAACATATTTTTAACGTGTTCATGGCTTGTTAATTAATGCTTGAAGCAGAGTATTCTGCATTCTCAGCATTTCTTGCATCATGTTAGTCATATTTGTTGTAAAGTTGTTTATAGTTTGCACCAAATTGTCAATAGTAGCTTCAAGGCGACTAAAGTTAAAGCTTGAGTTTGCATTTGTTGAATTATTTGGAGGTGGAACATTTTGTGCTGGAATAGAATTTGTTCTAGCAGCATCGGCATACGATACACGGGAAGTAACTGGTTGGCTCCTTTGCACAAAAGTGGCGGAGTAAGCGTTTGCTGATTGAGATGGAGCTAATTTGGGTTTTTGCACCATAGTCTGTTTGACAAAAGAGTACACAGGACAACCTCTGTAGTTAGCGGTGTGATTACCTCCACAATTACTGAATTTTTTATCACTTTGATCTTTTGGCTTATTGCAACTAGCAGTGCCGTGTAATTCGCCGCACACAACACAAACAGTGGGTAATTTACAGTATGTTTTTGTGTGGCCATATTCTTGGCAATTATGGCACTGTACGGGACCTGATCGCTTATGTGGCTCTTCAACTGTGATTTTTCGGTATAAGAGGTATTTTAGGCTATAAATTGGATGTGTCTCGTTTTTTTTCAGCTGTATATCATTCGGCTCCAATTCAACACGAAATAGAGGCTGGGGGATCTTCTCCCTATTTATTATATTGGTAACATTTTTTACCTTAAATCCTTGTATCATGAGTGCATCTTTTACTTCTTCGGGATTAACATAAGAGTCAATACCCTTCAATACGATCTGCATACCTTTGGCACTCTTAAGCTGGTACGTATAAAAACTTGTTTTATTTTTTTTCAAATTCAGTCACTATTTTACGGAAATTTTTTTCTTCGTATATTTGAATTTTAGTTTCGTCAATATTACCACGCTTTATTGGAATAACATGAAATGCGTTTTCACCAATGGCCGAGACTAATTTTTTAATTAGGGCGTTAGAATTTTTCCCTCTCAAATATATAGGTGGTGGCTTAAAAGACTTTTGCGATGATGCAGCGGGCTTGTCGTCGGTGACTTGCAATAATGAAAAACGATTTTGACGATTGGTAGATGATGCGCTATTATCCCTAGACATCTTTGGAGCAGATGAAATTTTTGAAGAATTCGGGCTTCGCCCACGCTTTACCACTGTTATGTATCTGTCCATTCCGACTTGTACCTTGGATTTTGAGCTACTTTTATCTGTAGTGATAACTTTATTAAGTGATGAACACGAGCCTGAAGGAGATGATATAACTGACTTATATGACGAAGTACTAGGCAACTGTAATGTTAATGAATCACTATTTGGTATTGGACAAAGCGAAGTTGATCGCTGACGAAAAATTGGATTTGTCGTTAAAAAAATATTCTCATTAGATTTATTATTTGTATTATTTTCATTGAGAACTTCAGAACTCACAGTAAAATAGGCATTTCTGCCGTTAGAACTCACTTCATAATTTTTTGTATTTGAGGTACTCATATAGAGTATTCCTCAAGGGCACTTTTTGTGTTTTTTTGCTTACGGTTTTTTTTTGTTTTTGTAATTTTTGATTGTTTATTTGTTTTTGAGTTACTCGTATAGAGTATTCCTCAATGTCACAGTTTATGTTTTTTTTGTTTCTGTTTTTTTGTATTTGTTATTTCCACTATGTAAAAAATATTAACAAAGCAGTAAAGCTTATTTATTAAAGTCAGTATGTGCCTATTACGAATAATATGTACTACGAATATTTTTTTGTATAATTATTTAATTGTTTGGTATGTAAGAAAAAATTCCGCTAATCGACTGTTCGCTATGAAGGTACCACGAGAACTCCTCAGTTAAAATTGAAGACAATTTTGTCATGAGTAGCTTTTCAAAAAGCTTTGACATTGTTGACAGTAAACTTATTGGCCTATATGACTCAGCCTTGGTAAGATCTTTACCTGGCTTTGGAATCATTTTAAACTTGGCAAGCTTTCAGCAGTCTGGATAATACTCCAGTCGTAAAATGGCATTAAAAATTAATAACAGGGCTCTAATTGCAGTGCGAGGTAACTTAATCAGCATCTGGTTACTGATTCCATCCATACCGTGAGCTTTTTTCGGGTTGAGTTCGGCAATTAGTTTTTGTACATCACACATCGTAAATTTTAAGGGTCGAGGGGGTAGAGCAACTACAGTCGGCAAATCAGCAACACCGGTACATGTATTTGGTGTAAATACGGATTTTAAATGCTCAGGAAATATGTTACCTTTTTCAGTATCGCTTCTTGCCCAACCTCCGGTAGATGTGCGCAGAGGTGGCTTAAACTCAACGGGTGTTTTAAGCTTTTTAGCAGCGCGCCACAAAGAGTAATTAGATGCTGGTGTGACATCAAGGCCTTCCAGATAATTTTTAAAAGATGCAGCTTTTTCAGATGCAAGCAACTCTTGGAGTCGTTTAGTGCACTCTTTAAATCTGATTTTGTGTTGAGGTGATCTGTGCTGTTGCCATTCCCTTCTAGCTCTTCTTTTTTCACGTACGAGATGTTCAACGTCTGTAGAATAAATTTTATTGAACCCATTATGCGGATGGGAGGTAGTGGCATGTTCAGAAGCTTGTTTAATATTCTCGTTAAGATTTGCAATGTTCGATTCAATATCATTGGGTGTTCTTAGCGTAAAAGTTTCTGTGCAATGACTACTGTTGCGCCATAACAATAATAATAATAATAATAATGATAATAATAATAATAATTAATATAATAATAAAGAATGAATTCACATAATAATTAATATTAACATATTCTAAACATAAATAATAAATAACATGAAAACCCTTATAATAAATACATAATACATACATACATATGTAATAACCTGTAATATTACATATAATACTAACTGTTAAGACTGGAATAACTATGTACATATATATAAGAATAGATCTGCTAAATATATAATTGACTTCACTTGCAAAGTATTTCTTAAAGTGTTCGCTTGTTTTTCAATTCAAATATTTTTTCACCGTGCCCTAATTTCTTTAGTTTAAATTATAAGGTGTTTAATTTAAACAGTTTATTTAAAAATCCTAAAAACTATTAGGAAAAAATATTTTGGCGCCCGAGCAGGGACTTGTGAAAAAATTTGAAAAATATCAAATTAATAAATTGTTTTAATTTGAAAAACGTTTTTAAAATTTTACAAATTAATTAAAATTTAAATAAACAAAAAAAACCAAAACCAATTTAAAAAGTGTGTGATATAAAAGACAAAATATTTTGTATAATTACCATCATATAAGTATATAAACATAAATACACAAGCAAACAAACATTAAAACAAGTGCAGTGTAGTTAAAACAAAGTTAAATACAAAATAACTACATACGTACATAATAACTACAACGACAACAGCAACCAAAAGCCTTGTCCAGATTACCCGTTGCCGTTGTATCCTCTGCAGAGCTGAACAAAACCAGGGGAGTAGTTCCGAAAATTCCGATCAACAGGTAAAAAGTGTAAAAAATATTTGTGTTATTTTACCCTTAAATTTGTAAGTTAATCAAATTTAAGAGATTTTTGTAAGTTACTCAAAAATTTAAATCGCTTTGCAAGTCGAACACAAAGAATATTTTTTACACTTCAACATTTGTGAAACAATTTATTTATTTAATACTATTATTAAATCAAATCCACCCTTAAAAGTGAAACAAATCGCAAGTGTTTTTATTATTATAATTAACACACATAACTCGTTCTCCTCATTACTGAGAGAAAATCTAATAATTATTTCTAATTACCGTCGGCATTTTTATCGCGTTAAAATAATTTTATTTACTTTAAAAAATACACTAAATTATTCGCGAGTGTTAATTTTATTTATTTTAAATAACTTAAATAATAAAATTGTTACTTTTATTTTCTCCTTTTATTCGCTGTTCATAAATTTATTAACATCAGTATTCCATTCCGGTTGTTCCTATACCACTTGCAATAATTTATATTACAACAGTTGTAACAGTGAAACCCGTTCACACTAGTGTCGAAAAATTAATTTTCATATAAATAAAAAGTACTAAGTCGTTTGTGTGTTCACACTAGCTTCAAAAATTTAATTACATATAATTAGTAAATAATAATATTCAAGTGTGTTCATACTTCGTGTTATATATTTCTCAGCGATATTAAATTAACTTAAAATCGATTTTTCTTGGTAAATAAATATTTAAATTTACCAAAGGCTGTAAAGTGGTTTCTAAGGAAATTAAATAAATTATTTTTAATTTCGGAACATTGATTAAATAAAATTTTGTGAATAAAAGAGTAATCTACATAGAGATTAATTTTCCGAATATTGTGTATCCGGCGATGAAATAATATATTAAATAAAATTTATATTCAAAAGCACATCATTTATAAATTTAAACATCTTAAGACCAATAAATTAATTTGGTATTACTTTTTTGCTTTGAAAAATAAATAAATTTAAACAAAAATATGGCAACTAAAAAACGCCAAGAATGTCCATCCGAATTGGAGACATTAGAAAAACTAATTGCTAAAAAATCAAAAGTTATAAAGCATATAGAAAGTATTCGACAGTCTATCCTAGAGAAGACTATTTCGTTTATTCCTGTTGAACTCGAGTGTCGATTAGACATATTAAAGGATTATATTGACCAAGCCATGAAGCCTCAGTCTGATGTGGATAATTTAGATCCTGATAATGACGACAGAGCTGAGCTTGAGGATATTTGTGTCACCACAAAGTCATTATTTTTATGAGTTTGTTTGAAAATTTGGTACATAATGATCCGACGTTGACAGATATTGAGAAATTTAACCATTTGATATCATGCTTATCCGATTCAGCTTTAGGTACTGTGAAAGCTTTTCAGATTTCCGAGGAAAATTACCCCAAAGCTTTAGCCAGTTTGAAGAAGGTATATGACAATGAATGTCTCATATTTTTCGATAATATATCGAAACTTTTTGATTTACCAGAAATCACAAAACCTTCGGTTTCTGCTTTGCGAAGCATGATTGATACAGTATCGGCAATATATGATTCTCTCTTGTCAATAGGCGATGACAAGAAAATAACTAATGCTATTCTAATACATTTAGTGATGTCAAAAGTAGATCCAGTCACAAGATCAAAATGGGACGAACAACTTGACTTTGAAAGGCTACCATTATGGTCAGACTGTGAAGCCGCCTTGAACTAACGCTACCAGCATATTTCTGCTGATGAATCTTCAAGTTCAAGACCGAGGTTTAATAAAAATAAAACTGAATCTTCAAATAATAAAAATACTAGGACATCATTAAATTGCACCAAACCAAATAAATCTGCTGATAAATGCTTGTTCTGCAAATCTGCACAACATGTAATAAATAATTGCCCTTCATTCAGTGTTGAGCCTGTTAATAAAAAATTTGATTTCATTAAATCTGTGCCAGCGTGTATTAATTGCTTGAAAAAAGGCCATACAGTAGCAAGATATTCGTCTTCTAGGTGTAGAGTATGTAGTGGTTCTCATAATTCCTTACTACATAAATATACCACAAGTTCTTCTAATGTAAGTAGCATCTCTGAAGAGCCATCTACTTCCCACGCTGCTGTCAATTATTCATCATCGGATCAAAGAATCATTCTTGCAACAGCGGTGGTGAAAGTGCGAAATAGTTCTGGTCAATTAATACCAGCTAGAGCTCTTTTAGACTCCGGTTCTCAACCAAATTTGATTACTGAGGAACTTGCACAGCTACTAAGATTAACAAGAGAAGGAGGCAGATTAAGTTTAAATGGTATTAGCGACACAAATTCATGTTCAAAGTCTTGTGTTGAATTAAATGTCACGTCGAGGGTTAATTCCACTCAATTTAATTCCAAGTTTTGGGTGTTGAGTTCTATTACAAATTTGCAACCTGATCACAAATTAAAAGCAAATATCTTGAATATTCCTAAACATGTTGAATTAGCTGATCCTTTCTTTTATAAACCACAGAAAATTGATCTGTTAATTGGCGCAGAAAACTTCTTTGATTTAATGTGTGTAGGTCAAATCAAATTTGGCCCGAGCCTTCCAATTATTCAAAAAACTTCGCTTGGTTGGATTGTAACTGGAAAATACAATCAATCAAAGGGCTCAAAAAATAGTAGCGTTTTTCATTTAAGTTCTGTTATAGAAAACGAGAGCAATATTGATTCAATTGTTAAAAAATTCTGAGAGTTAGAAGAGCTTCCAAACGAATCAACAAAATGTACTCAGAGGAATAGCAACAATGTGAGGACAATTTTAAAAACAATGTGCGACGATTAACGTCAGGACGATTTCAAGTCTCTTTACCTTTCAAATCTGATACAAAACTTCTAGGATCTTCCTTTGAAAATGCCAAAGGACGATTTCTTTCATTAGAACGAAGGCTGTCGAAAGATGATACCATGAGGCAAATGTAACATGATTTTATGAAAGAGTATTTTAATTTAGGTCATATGTCGTTTGTAGACAAAATGCCAATTACTCCTCATTATTTCATTACACATCAATGTTTTTTGCGTCCTCAGAGTACAACTACTAAACTTCGAGTAGTGTTTGATGCTTCTAGTAGAACTTCTTCGTATGTTTCACTTAATGAATTGTTAATGGTTGGTCCTACAGTTCAAGAAGAATTGTATTCTACATTAATCCGTTTTCGACTTACAAATACGCAATCACTGCAGATATTGAAAAAATGTATCGTCAAATCTTGGTTGATGACAATAATATAAATTTTCAATTAATCCTTTGGAGAGAAAATCCATCTGATGAGTTGAAAGTGTTTCGACTTAACACAGTCACTTACGGGACAGCTTCTGCACCTTTTTTGGCCATCAGATGTTTGAGCGATTTGTACAAAGAGACTTTTCCTATTGGTTCAAAAGTTATCCGCAGTGATTTTTACGTTGATGATTTGCTTACTGGAGCTGAGAGCTACCAAGACCTAATTGTTATTCGCAACCAGGCAACTGAAATTTTAAGTTCAGCTGGTTTTAATCTTACGAAATGGGTTTCAAATCATCCGGAATTCATAAACTCTTTACAGAATGAAAAACTTTTACAAAATGATTCAGACTCTTTTAAGGCTCTGGGCATACATTGGGTTCCGAAGAATGCTACATTTAAGTTTTATTTGGAAGATAATTTTTAAGAATTGAAAGCTACAAAAAGAAACATACTCTCAGTTTCTTTTCGATTATTTGATCCTCTCGGACTATTATGCCCTTTAGTGACAAAATCAAAGATATTATTACAAGAACTTTGGATTCAAAAACTTGACTGGGATGAATCAATTCCCATGATTCAAATCTAATTTACTGGAAATTGATTCAATTACAATCCCAAGATTCGTAAACACAACGTCGTTTCAAATCGTGTGGCGGAAGTCCACGAATGGTCAGAAAAAATTTCATGACGTCATGTGCCAACTAAGGAGAATCCAGCTGATATTGTATCAAGAGAATGTGACGTCCAAGAATTAAAAAATTCGATTTGTTTTGAAGGACCTTCATTTTTGCTAAATGATAGTTCTCATTGGCCTGTTAACGACCACTTCGAGTTAACAGAGAATCAAAAATTATCAGAATCAAGAAAAACTTATGTGCTTCTTGCAGTAGAGGATCCTCAAAACTTTTTATTGGATCTTGTTGAAAAATATTCATCATACAAAAAATTGCTTCGTATAACTTCATACGTTCTTAGATTCGTTGATGTTCTAAAGAAACGTAAAATAAATAAAAGTTTTATACCTACTGCAGTGAAATTAAAATGGTCGTTCTATCGACTTGTAGAGACAATCCAGAAATCTAAATTTTCTGAGGAGATATCTAAATTACAGAAATCTCAGGTCTTACAATCTAATATACAAAGATTGACACCATTCATTCTCACGTTTACTGAAGAAACGAACGTTCTCACTGTTAAGGGTAGGTGGGAGATTACTCAACGCAAAGTTGAAATATAATACTAAGTTCCCACTTTTGTTACCGAAAAATAATAGCTTTGTCACAATTTATTTGCGAAACTTGCACTTTGAAAATTTTCATGCTGGCACAAAAGCCCTAATAGCTCTTTCGCGAGAAAATATCTGGCTTATTAATGCGAAAGAAGAGTGCAATAGAATAGTTCGCAATTGTGTACATTTCTTCCGCTATAAACCAAAGCTAATGTCCCAAATAATGGGCAATTTACCCACTAATAGACTGAGAGCTACTAGACCGTTTTTAATTGTCGGTGTAGACTTTTGTGGTCCGGTCAATGTTTCATTGAGAATTCGTGGTCGACCACCATTAAAAATGTATATAGCGGGTATCGTGTGTTTCACTTCGAAAGCGGTACATTTAGAATTAGTGTCCGACTTGTCTACTGATTCTTTTCTTCTTTCTTTCAAAAGGTTCACTGCCAGGAGAGGTCTGCCCAAAGAGGTGTTGTGCGACAACGCAACGAATTTCGTCGGAGCCAACCGGGTGCTGAAGGAGCTACCGCAAGCCGCAGGATCGTACGCAGCGTCGTCCGGGGTGAAGTTCAGCTTCATACCACCTCGAGCGCCTCATTTCGGAGGGCTATGGGAAGCATCCGTGAAGCAGGCGAAGTTCCTACTTCTGTGAGCCGTGGGCAACGCGTTACTCATGCAAGAAGAGATGGGAACAATGCTTGCAGAAGTAGAGGTGGTGCTCAACAGTCGGCCCATAGCACCGCTGTCTCCAGACCCAAACGACGGAGAAACGCTAACTCCAGCGCACCTGATTATAGGAGAGGGTCTGCGTTCGCTGCAGCAAGAATCCGCAGGAGGCGCGATGGTCAAAGAGCAGAGGTTATGGAGGCGATCGCGTCTGCTCTGCGGACTCAAGCAGACATTTTGGCAGGCTTGGTCGCAAGACTACATCCGAGGTCTTCAAGGCAAGGTCAAGTGGCACCAAGATATGCCCAACCTGAAGGCAGGTCAAGTTTTTTTTTGGTTTCTTGCTTGAAAGTTTTCAGTCTGTACATATTTTTTATTATAATTGTTCACCTCAGTGAATCCATATCCAACCCTGACAACAATGCCCCCAAAAACAACTACCACCAACTTCAAAACTGCAAAAGAAATAGTGACCAACTACACAGCTCGCTGTTTTTATTATCGTTTTACATTCGTGAGAGATCAAGTGCAAACCCAAATTCCAGCTCTAGTGAATTAATAAAAATTATAATATTAAAAGTTCAAAACATACAGACAAATAAAACCCAACATATATATGTATGTAAATATAAATTACATATAATACACATATGAACTTAAATAATCAAACAAACAAATAAAATACATTTACATAAGTGAAACAACATAAATTAATGTATAAACATACACACATATAGAAATAACTTTTAAACACATCACATTGAATATACAAACAAAACATCCATATATAGAAATAACGTTTGAACACATCACATTGAATATACAAACAAAAAACCCATATATAGAAATAACGTTTAAACACATCACATTGAATATACAAACAAAAAACCCATATATAGAAATTACGGTTTAAGTAAAAAAATTATTATTTATATACATACGTTTTATAACGTTTTAAAATTTCCCGTATTTATTTTTTATATAAAGAAACCAGATATCCCCTTGTGAGTATTGTTGTAACCCTAAAACCCGTCTAAATATGGTCCTATCGATCCTACTGAAGTGAAACAGTGAAAATAAAATACAGTCCACAAAAAATAAACTTAAAAATATTTATAAGTGCTTATACAGTGCAGCATAATTTTGCAAACATTAATAAGTGAAATCAAAAAGATATTTGATTAAAAAGTTGTATACAAAAAATTAAATTACATATGTACATAAATAAATCAAATATTTAAGTGAACTAAAAAACAAACACAATATAACAGTACAAAATACAAATTAAAACTTTATATGTTTATTTTAATTAAAAAAATATTTTTTTGGGAGCTTATGCTCCTTTATTTTCTGAATGTTGAATTAACACTAACTTAAAACTAAAACTGCATTATATTTTTATTATAATTTAATTTATCGTTGCACCACATCACCTGATGTTTTTCCTGGAATTGCACAAAAGTATGTTGCATCGTAGACATGGTGTCAGCGAATTCCTTGTTGTTTGTGGGAAGATTTTGCGCGCGTGTTCTTTGTCAGCAGTAGCGGAGTTTAAATGGGAAATGTGTTAACTACTCCCCCCCTAAAAGTTCCTCGTTTGATGTCTTTGGTTTGTAGAATAATTGATTTTATCCTTCAATCGCTGAATCTGTTAGGTTAGATAGTTTTCCTCTTTTTAGTTTCGAAATACTTTTTGCGATTACCATTATAATGGTTACTATTACGAGGGTGAGTATGAGATTTATAGAATATTTTATTTTATTTCCCTTTTCTATTGTATCTATGTGATTAGTGTTATTCGTGTTTAATTGATGTAACATTTCCAAAGATAGAATTTCTTCGATTGTATTAGATGTTGACAGGGGTTGCAGGATTGCTGGTAGTGGTTTACTTGTTTTCGGCGCATTGTAGAACTTTTTCCCTTGAATTTCGATAGTTGCATTACTGAAGTGTATTAGGAATGTCCCATTCAATGTAGTTGTTTCGTTTTGAAAAATAACTTCGCCATCGAATTTATTTAAAAATAAAATACCAGGTGATATTTCCTCTATATTTGGGATGTGCTGATTATTGATTTCGGTGCAGTGTGGTGTGCGACTTTTCAAGAGATTATTTATGCAGGTATCGTTACTTAAATCTACTATTTCATTTCTAGAACAAATTTCTAAAAAATTATAATTCTTACATTTGTCTTTAATTCAATACATTTCTTCTTCACAAATTAATATTTCATTAAAATTTATTTTATTAATTCTTTCATTTTGTTTTACTGCTCTAACTTCGATTGCTTTACATACATTATTATTAACAGTTGGTAAGCTTATTATATAAATTATTATTTTTCCGTCAGTTGCAATTTTAATTTCGGAAAATTCGAATGCTTCGTCTAAATTTATAAAAGGTATGTTTTCTTTATTAACAATATTTTTAGCTATATCAATTTCTTCGTTAGACAAGATATACGAATTTATTATATTAGCTTTTGCCCAATGTATTGCGTATGCAATTTTTACAATTTCTTCTTTAATGATTTCCAATTTAAATTTTAATTTCAAAAATAAATCTATTTCAGTAAATTTATTGTTTTCCATTCTTTTTGCAATATTATTAGTAATATTAGTAATTTCTTTAATCTTTTCTATAGTTAATTTATTGATCAACACTTGATTATTATTATTTTCCAAAACATTATTCAATTTATTTAGAACAATTTCATGGTCATGGTGGTCAGGATTACCTATCCACTTCCATGCACTGCCTATAAAGTCTAAGGACCTTTTCATTCTCTTCACTTGCAAGTTATTTAGATGTGTCTTTATTTGTGATATTAGCAATGATATGAAAGGGTAATGAGGATTTCCTCCGATTGTAGATGCGTGTATTGTTCTCTCAATATTTTCTATTATGTCTAAGTACTTTGTGATGTTTATTTCATGAATTATCTTGAAATATCCTGTTTGCACTCTAGGTGTGCCTTTTTCTATGGTTATCAGTTGTGCATTTGAGTAATCCAAAATCTGAATGTCCGCATAGCACAATAAGGTAGTCAATCTGTGTATAAAAAGAAATTTTATATTGTATTTATTTAGTTACGTATTCTACTTTTATGTATAACTTGTCGCTTTTCCGTCAGAACAGTGCTATTTCTATTCTCTTTAACTACTTCTTTTGTATATGGTTTCGAAAGTTTGGTACGTAATCTTTTGTTCTGTTTGACAAAAATTATTTGGCCTGGCAAATAGGATTTTAGTTCTTGTCTGTTTTTATTGTGGAATTGAATGTCTTTTTGCTGTTTTTTTGCTAACTTTTCTAAATTGTCACGTCTTGTCCTTTCTATATCGTCTGGTGTGAAACTAACCTGTCGTCCAAAAAATAGGTCTACTGGTTTCCTTTTTGTTACCGAATGTATACTATGGTTGTATTCGGAAACTGCTCTTTCCAACAGTTCCTCGAAATCTCTATGTCCTCTATTTTCTCTAATACATCTCATTATTTCTATAATGGTTGAATGAAACCTTTCTACTTGTCCATTAGCTTGTCCTTTATATGGCGGTGTCGTATAGACTTCAATCCTTAGTTCGTCTTCCATCATAAATTTAATTGCAGCTGAGTTTAGTGAGGGTTCATTATGTATTATTATGCACTTCGGTACGCCAAAACTAAATATTATTTCCCTAAGTGGCTTCCTAATATCCTCAATTGATCTGTTTTTTAATATCTTTGTCTGGGCATATTTTGTGAATTTATCAAGAGCCGTTAATACTACCTTTCCTTCTGTCAGGAATAAGTCTATGTGAACAGTATGACCGGGGTATGTTGGTAGTAGTGTTTCTCCTAGTTTGGGCTTATTGGGGTGTCGATCATATTTACTTTCCTTGCACGTCGCACATTTTGCTATAATATTTTTTGTTTTGCTGAGCATACCTGGAAAAAGTTTTCTTCCAAGATTTGTGATTTATTTTCTATTGCGTTTCTATGAGCACGCAAATGAGTTTCTAAGATTAAATTTTCTTGATCCTGTTCATTAGTAATGCCCTTGACAACCTCTTGAGTATAGCGAGTTTTGTAGTTACTGAAATGTTGTGGATAAAAATTTTGAATAATACCCATTATTCTTTCTTCTGTATGAATTCCGTTAATTACGGATGGATTAAGATATCGTTTTAGATGCGATAAGAGGATTTGCTCATTGTATAGTGGTTCTGTGATTATGTGTCTATGAACTGTGGGAAAAACTATTTTAAACTGATATGATGAAGTTTCGGACTGCTTGAAGAATATTTGATTCTTAAATACATTAATTGGTATTTCGGCACAAGGTATTAACTCATGTGGTGAACTCTCTGTGCTGTGAGCTGTCGATGTAAGTGAATTTATTTGAGGGGGTATTCTTGATAATGCATCAGCTACTACATTAGAATATCCTGGTTTATATTTCAACTCGTAGTTGTACTCCTCCAGAATTGATTTCTTTTCATTTTGGAGTTGGTATTTTTAGAACTTAAAGCATATGTAAAGGGTTGATGATCGGTATATATTCTTACTTTTCTCGAACCGTATAAATTATTTCTAAGGGAATTTAGTGGCCATATAATGGCTAACATTTCTTTTTCATTTACGGCGTAGTTCTCCTCGGTCTTGCTGAGGGTTCTGGAAATGAATGTTATTGGCCTATTGTTTTGTGAAAGTACCGCACCGATTGTGTAATCAGAAGCATCGGTGGTAAGCTCAAAATCTTTTTCAAAATTTGGGTGCGAAAGAATGATATCTCTTGACATCAAAATAGTTTTTATTTTATTAAAAGAATCCAGCGTCTCCTTATTCATAGTAATCAATTTATTTCGCGATGCGTGTTTCGAAATGTTGCCACATTCACCTCTCAACATCGCAGTAAGTGGTTTGGCGATTTTTGCGTATTCCTTAATGAACCTACGATAATACCCTGCCATTCCAAGGAATGACCGAAGATCATTCAAATTTTCAGGAGGAGGCATTCTTGAAATAGCTTCTACTTTTTTATATTTGTTTTTATTCCTTCCGCACTGACAACGTATCCTAAAAATTCTACCTCTTCTTTCAGAAACGCACATTTGTCCATTTGTATTTTCATGTTGGCGTTCTCTAGAGTCTTGAACACTACTTCTAAATTGTGTAGATGCTCTTCCTCATTTTTCCCGAATATTATTACGTCGTCGATGTATACGTAACATCTTTTGCCTATATGCTGACGAAGAATGTCATCTAAGGCTCGCTGAAATGTTGACGGCGCATTCTTGAGTCCGAATGGCAGACGCAAAAATTCATATTTTCCATTATTCACTGAGAATGCGGTTTTCTCTACGTCCGACTCACTGAGGGGTATCTGATGAAATCCGCTTTTCAAATCTATGACTGTGAATAGCTTATTCTCACCGAGATTTGAAAGTACCTCGTTTATTTCGGGAATTGGATATCGATCTGGTATGGTGACCGAATTAAGTTTTCGATAATCTATTACCATACGATATTTTTTCCCCAGAACTGTCAGCCTTTTTGATGACTATCCAGACAGGTGAATTGTACGGTGATTTTGATTTCCTAATTATTCCATTGGCAAGGAGTTCTTCGACTTGTCGTTCGACTTCTCCTTTTAATGCCATTGGGTATGGGTAAGGCTTCGAATAAACTGGAGTATCCATGGTGGTACGGATTTCGCCCTTCACTAAGGTTGTGAATGTTAGCCTTTCATCAGGATCTGAGAATAAATTGGGACATTTTTTTTACAATATTATACAGCTTTATTTGCTTTTCTTGGGTCAAGTCGGGTTGATTTAAATCAACCATGTTTACTTCCTGGGATATTTTTTGTTTCAGAGGAATTTTTTATTCCTGGGGATATTGTCATAAAGCTCTTATCGGTATGGATAGTAGCCCTTAATTCTTTCAATGTGTCGTTGCCTATTATACCATGAAATGAAGAAAGTGTAGGTAGGATGTAAAATTTAAATTTTTTAATCTGTGGTCCAAAAATACTTATAAACGTATGGTGGGTTATTTCTATGTCACCTGCAACGGAGGATACCTTAAACAGTTTTTCATTTTTAATTGGATTCATAATACGGGGGGATTGGATATAGTTTTTATTTGAGCCTGTATCAATAAGAAAATCTACCTTGTCTCCGCATTTAGTCATGTATTCGAAACACGGAAGCGAAGACGTTGCTATTCTAAAAAATTAACATTATCGTAAACTTGTGGGGCGTCATTGTCTGGCAAAACATTATTTTCCAAATAACCTTCGTGTTCGGAAAATATGTTGTTAGGGTCTACATTGGATTGTGTAGGATTTTCACTTTCCTCATCGAAATGTTCATATCGTGGTTCGTCCGGATAAAGTGTGTCAGGTGAAAGTTACGTTGTATTTTATTTGGAGGATGAGTATTTTGACTATTAGGAGGACGTTTATTACTGTAGTTCATTGGTGGTTGGGTTTGATGGTTATTGTGCCTGAATTGACTCGAACTATCTATTTCCATTGGCACTGGTTTTGGAGAAGAGCTTGTATTGAAATTTTGTCCGAATGGTCGGTAGTTGTTAAGTCTGTTGTCCATGTTGTTATTGAATCTACTATAATTAGGTTGGTTATTACTGCATTGATTATAATTTGCTTGATTATTGCCGAATCTATTGTAATTAGGCTGCATTATTTGATTTGGTGGAAAAATATTGGGGCGGTTGTATGATTGATTGTATTGTTGGTTAGCACCATGGAATCGATGAGGTGCAGGTGGCATGTAAAATTTGTTCGTTGCCGTGAAGGCTTATGTAGTGTTGCGTTTACATTATACTTGTTTATGCCTGGGCGTAATTAAGCCTAAATGTCATATTTTCTAGTTTCTGGCACAAGTGTAATGCCTGTGGTAATGTAGCCGGTTCGCGGATGCTCAACAAACGCGGCAAATCGCCATTTAGTCCGCGAATAAAAGTGTCTAGAGCCTTTTCTCTATAGGAGTTAGTCATGGCACGAATCGATTCCTCGCTAATGTCCAGGCAGGCCACCTTGTCCAAAATGAGAGACAGATGTTGGTATACCGCCTGATAGAAAGTGGCTATGTCTCGATGTTTTTGAGTCGCTAGTCATTTGGTACTCAAGAGTACGAATATCTCGCTTGTCCGAATAGTGTAGCATAAGGCATTTTTTTATTTGTGTCCAATCTAATGGCGTTCGATATGATTCCAATGCGGTGTCGGCTTCCCCGACAATTGTTTGTCTTATTGTGTGAAGTATAGCAAAATACTTCGGTGTGCCTCTGAAATTCGCATATGCTTCCAATATCCTATCTACTGTCTTGCGCCATGAGGTAAATTCCCCAGAACGTCCGGAAAATTCCCTAAGGCATTTAACCATGTCTGGTGTGCGGTCTAATTCATTTGCGTTTGTAGCGTCAACTATTACTTGGTTGTCATGGGTGTCCTGTCCGGTTCTATTATTTATCTGATTCAAAACTTGTTGAACTATTTCATTAATAATTTCTGTGTTAATTAAAGTGGATGGTTGTATGGTCGGTACTGGTATTTGTCGAGAAGTGGTTGGCTGTACGTTTTGGTTCTCCCCTATTCTCATCTGATTTAAATGTTTAATGATCTCCTGTTCTTCCTTTTCCATTTTGAAAAAAGTTTATTCTGGTTTCCCTATTGTTTTGATACTTTTGTTATGTATTTTATTTTATTATTATTTTTTTATTATGATTGCTATTGGAGGGCCTCGTAAGGATCGCAACAGCTGTTTATTTATTTATTTATTTGTTAGTGGTTTATATTTTTGATATTGCAAAAGCAAAAAAAAAATATAAAATATTTGTTTTAAATTTCAGTTATCAATTTTATTCTTTGGTATATTCTTTTACCTTTTAATTTAATTTATATTTTCAATTTATCAATTTTACTTCATGTTTTCAATAAATTCTTTTATCTCTTACAATATTAAAATTTAAATAAATTCCTTAACTCTCCTTTTTCGTTTTTTTAAAAATTTTATACTTCAAAAAAATCTTTCTATCTTTAACTTGGTTTAACTTTTTTTTACATTAATTACGATAATTTAAAACTTTTTCCTTTTTTTTCACATTAAATAAAAATTACTTACAAAAAAACGATGAAACTTAAATTAAACATTTCCAACGTTGAGGTTATGGTTTGTTGAACGTATCCAGTTTCTCTTTTTCCTGTTCGTACTCGGGACTTTCCTCGTCTCTGTTTCCAAACCCCTTGTCGTTAAGCCGCTTGCTCCAAAAGTTAGTGTTCACTTTTCGAATTTGTGTTCACTTTTATAATTTGTGTTCACTTTTAGAATTTGTGTTCACTTTTCCCTTACTTTTTTTTCAGGGATTTATTGTTTTTGGTACACGCGAATCTTACTTTTTTGTTTTCAGATTGTTTACTTAACGGCACGTTGGTCCCTGCTCGGGCGCCAATTAATACTTTATATGTTTATTTTAATTAAAAAAACATTTTTTTGGGAGCTTATGCTCCTTTATTTTCTGAATGTTGAATTAACACTAACTTAAAATTAAACTGCATTATATTTTTATTATAATTTAATTTATCGTTGCACCACATCACCTGATGTTTTTCCTGGAATTGCACAAAAGTATGTTGCATCGTAGACATGGTGTCAGCGAATTCCTTGTTGTTTGTGGAAAGATTTTGCGCGCGTGTTCTTTGTCAGCAGTAGCGGAGTTTAAATGGGAAATGTGTTAACTTACATAGTGCATATGTACCGACATACATACAGTGAATGTCAGTGAAAATCGTACAGCAGGTTACTAATTATAATTATTATAAAAAAAGCAAGTTGTATAACATTTTTATTAAAAGTCCTTAAGATATTGTCAGAAAAAAAGCACTTTATTCAATTGCTATGGAAAACAAAATAAAATTCAATTATTAACGTAAAATTAGATTAAGTTTTGTACTAAGGTAAGAAAAATAGGCAGTCAGTGAAAATCGTACAGTTTGTATTCTTCAGGTTCTGTTCCAAGCATAAGGGTATTTTTACTTCTTTTTCTGAAATTAATATTTTGTCGGAAATCCTCTGTTGGTTTCTGCAGCCTGCAATCGTTTGGGCATTGATGAGGCGAGTTTTTTGCAATAGTCTGGAGAAACGTTCATCCATTCTTCTTGGACCGCTTTTTTTAATTCAGAAATGTTAGAAATAGGTCGTTCACGAATTTTTCTATCTAAGTAGTTCCACACGTGCTCTATAATATTAAAATCCGGCGATTGGGCAGGCGTTTTTAATACTTTTGGGCAGTTGTAGAGCGCCCACATACGTGGATTATTGGCAGTGTGCTTGGGATCATTGTCAGCGTATAGCTTGAAGCTTGTAGAAATGCCCATTTTTTCTGCACTGGGCTTTAGATTTTCTTTAAGTATAGCCAAATATTTCCATTGATCCATCCGGCCATCTACAAATACTAAATTCCCTACGCCCTGCGCTGACATGCAGCCCCACACCATAACTGAACCTCCGCCATGTTTTACAGTAGGCCTTAAGTTTTTAGGATTCATCTCTGTATTAGGTTTTCTCCATATATTTACCTTGCCATCCGATGAAAAAAGATTAAATTTCGATTCGTCTGTAAAAATCACTCTATAGGCTCGTTCATATATTGTCTGGCAAATTCAAGACGTTGCTTTCGGTTGCGTTCATTAATAAGAGGCTTATTGCGTGCTACTCTGCCATGGTATTCATTTTTTCGTAAAAGGCGTCTAACGGTTGATTCACTCACATCTTTTTAAGTAAATTTTAACTTCCGAAGATATTTTTGGAGCCGATATTCCTGGATTTTCTTTTACTTTTCTTAAGATCCACCTCTCATCATGTGTCGTTAGCTTCTTTTTTGTGGATATTTTTACTTTATTACCAACGCAGTTCTCCTTTTTGAATCTTGAAATTATGTGTTGCACTGTGCTCCTGCTTCGATTGATTAATTTTGCTATTTCTCCAAGAGATTTTCCATTTTTGTGGTGGTCAATTGCAAGTTGACGAATTTCAACGGTGGTTTGCTTCATATTTGTAAAATTCAGCTGTAAAACAATTATTAACTGCACACTTAACTTATCTGCAAACCTACTTACCAAAATTTGCTAACGGTTCATTTATAAGTGATAATATTTTAAAACGAATACCTGATTATTCACAAAAAAAGTAGTTGTACGATTTTCAGTGACGCCAACTCTAGCATATTAATTGCCTTTTTCTGCGATTTTTTTTACAAAATGGAAATATTTTTAGCATGATAGTAGCGGCATGCAAAGTTTAGGACATTTTTGAACTATAAAAGTAGGTTTTAAAAATTTCAATAGTCAAAACCCATACATACATAGATTGCGGTATATATGCTTGAGTATCGCTGTACGATTTTCAGTGACATTCACTGTACATACATACAAATTAACATACATATTTACATATTCATTAAAACCAACCCTTATTTCATAAATATCTTTGCTAATCACCCGTAAAAACAATTAAATCATAAATTGTTCAAATTTAAAAATATAAAATTCAATACGTATTAAAATTAATAATCTAACATAAAACAAGTTCATATTACAAAGACCACAATACATATGTGCATATGTACATACATATTTCACACAATTAACAAATTAAGCAACAAAACAGAATTCAACAAATTGAAATTTCTTTATTTACATATGTACATATGTACATAAAAACAAATACATTTCAAAACTTTACAAGAATAATTGTTACAAAAAATTTACAAAAGACATATTCTTACATACAAACATACAGTATAATATATCTACATATATATTCAAACTTCAATAATATACATACATACATATGTACATGCTTATGTACATATATTTTTATATACTTTAAATTCTAAAGTTCAACAAACTCTAATAAAATACATATGTAAATAAAAAACGCAGTACATATTTACATAAATATAAGTACTGCACAATTACAACAACAACAATACCAATCAACTTAACACACGTCATAGCGGGAAGACGACACAAAAGAAAAAATAAAAAAGCACAAGAGATTTTTTTAAACTCTTGTAAAGGTTTGTGCACTATACCCAGCAAACAAGATAAGTCTGTATCTTTACAACTTACAAAATTTTCTTAATTTCATACATTACAAGTGAAATTATCTCTTCATTTCAAAGGCAATCAATAAAATATAACCTAAAATTATTGGTAACTATGCCCACACAAACCAATAAGGTTATATTAAAAAACTTATATTTTTATTGCCCTTGAAAAACAAATATTAACTATTACTTTGTGTAGCAAACACAAATAATTGTGAAATACCCTGTTGGAATTTTGTCTGCTGGTACAAATTTAATATCATAAAAAAGTGAAAATCCTTAAATTTATTAACACTTTTATTACCCAAACCCTTTAAACACACAAATTTCATTAAACTAAAAACCCAACATGTCTACACTGAAAGCATTAGCTGCCTATTTAATACAGTACAGTACAAGAGGATTATGAAAACTCTCAAGATTATTCCCAACCTTTACCCGCACTTCAATTCCAGAAACGAGAATTGGAGACTTTGTGGTCAGATATTGAGAAAAAATATAAACAAATTAGGGAATCTCTTGATTTAAGTGAGTCAGCAAAAGATAGTACTATAAATGTCCCCGAAATCACAAAACAAATTAGAGCAGCGATGCAATTTTATCGGAGTACTATGATAAAAATTGAAGAATCTATTGATACCCTCACTCGAATTAATGAAACCCGACTGCAAGAAACGCGACCCTCTTTACTCAATGCCACAATAACGCAACCCAACGACTCCACAGTAACATTTAATGTACCGCCGTGCGACATGCCAATATTTAGTGGAGATTTCAAAACATGGGCCTCATTCCGAGATCTCTTTAAAGCTATTTATAGCAATAATACCCCTTTTAAGTGGAGTTGAGAAACTTTTCCACTTGAAACAAAAAACTAGCGGTGAGGCCAAAGAAATCGTAGACAATGCACCCTTGACAAATGATGGTTTTCTTATTGCATGGAATCACCTAGTGTCACAATATGAAAATAAAAGAATGCAAATTAATGCCCAATTAAAATCATTATTTAATTTACCCACTGTGAGTACCATGTGCAGTACCTCAATAAAAAAACTCCAAAGAAAAATAAATTGTTTTATTTCGAATTTGTGTTCATTGGCTATAGACACAGATAATTGGGATCCTATTTTTGTGTATCTATGTTCAACAAAACTACCCAGAGAAATTCGTATACAGTTTGAAAAAACACTTGCTGATTGTTCAGACATGCCATCATGGACTGATCTCGATTTGTTTTTGACAAATACTTATAAGGAGCTAACATCAGTAAATGATGTCCCAAATCAATTTGATCATCAAAACTCACACTCAAAAGCCAAACAGTTCCAGGAAAATAAGAATCTGTTTGACAGAAGAGGCAAAACTTTTCATAACGTAACCCATTCTCAAAAAGAAACACATCCCAGAATTAAACCCCATAACAAATTCTCAAACCCAACCCAAAATACCCAAAATCACACAAAACCTACAAATAACACAAATTCACAGAATAAACCCGATGGATCAATTTGCAAACTTTGTAAAAGTAGTTATTAGATAGGTAATGGTGGCGATAGTCCTGTTTTGGGAATTAAAAACCGGGAAAACAGGACTATCACCATCATTACTACAAAATGGGGGGATTTTGGGGATTTTCATGCCGAGATTTTATGTCTGTGTGTGGTTGTGTGTGTGTGTGTGTGGTTGTGTGTGTGTGTGTGGTTGTGTGTGTGTGTGTGGTTGTGTGTGTGTGTGGTTGCGCGTGTATGGTTGTGTGTGTGTGTGTGTGTTATGGTATTATACCCCTGTAGGAAATATAGATTTTGAAAAATGTATTGACTCGCTTTCGACTTGTCACCAGTACTACTCTAGAATTATTACCCATACAATACTTTGTGCTATAGACATCTAGCATGTGCCATTGAAACCCTACAAATAACATTGAAACAATTAAGTAGGTATTGATTACGAAGTTCCTATGGGACGTGGAGACATACCAACCAAACAGTTAGTTCCAGTAATTTGTATACATACAAATGCATATATATTGACAAGTTATTGACAATTCCACCAAAAATATACCATATTTGTTTTCTATCTTTCTTTTATAATGACGGATAAAACAAACTTATTATACTACACTTGTCTCTAGAATTTTAGTGTTGCTACAAAGACACTTGGTTCTCAGTCTGACTGTAGGGTAGTGACAAGGGATTTGTGTAATTGTGTGTATGTAGTGATTGTTATTTGATAGGTTTTGGTTAGCTGTTGTGAGTTCTCGTTGCTATGCGTATGTATGGTTATTATTTTATGTATACATTAATTTTTATTTTTTATTTGTATCTCTGGGGAAATAATCTAATAGGTGCAGAGAGTGGCAACCCTGTTGTAAATGGCAGTGGATAGGGAATGTATTTGGTAATGTATGTTTCCTTTGTTGGATTTGAAGAATATCATTGCTTGTTTGAATTATATCATCACTTTTTCATACATATGTATTTACAAATGAATGTAAATATGTTTTCAAGGCTATTGACGTTGCTATTCTTATGGAGATAGAAAATATTGTGTTGACATAGGCTTTATATGTGCAAGGGAATTTCAGATGTTAAATGCTTTGAATCTAGTCAGGTTGATACGAAGAGCTTTTGAATAGGGGTAATGTTATTTTTTTTTCTTTTCAATATATTTTATTTTAATGAAACAATTATATAAAATAGCTTTTAGAGCAATACAGTAAAAACTGCTCATACCTTTGTATTACAAACTGATGCTAGCGATTTTGTTCTGGGCGTTGCTGTGTATATGAATTTCATCATATATCGTAATACCAACAGAGAATTGTTGAAATTTGTATATGTGTGTGTGTGAGTGTGTGTGTGTGTGTGTATGTAGGAATTTTAGCATATGCCGTAATAAATTAGATTTGGTGACTACTACGCGATTCTCATATAAAGTATATAAGTAGAAGAAATAATGTAGACTGTCATCAGTCTGCTCTGATATCTCAACAAGTGACAACCTAGTTTCCCAGCCTAAACTTCTAAAGTGTTTGAAATCCAAAAACTATAAAAGTGCTCGAACTGACTACTGTTTGTTAAACAAGTTTATACTGTACAAAAAATAATCAAATAAATTGTTTATAAGTGAAATAAATTGTTTATAAATAAAATAAATAAATAAATTTTTTATAAATAAAATAATTAAATTAATAAACAAATAAATAATTAAATAAAATGAATACTACAAGTTGTATTATCTGCAATAAAGTCTTTATGACTCAAACAAAACTAAATCAGCATATGGAAACGCACTCGTATGCTAACAAATCAAAGGCTGCCCTTGGAATTAGTAAGCTAAGTCTTCAAAACAAATATTGTGAGGATTGTGATGAGATCATCCCGTCAAATGGTTATATGGCTCATGTCAGAACCACAAAACACAAAAACAGTTGTCACCAAGAACGGATTGGGGATTTTCTCACTAAAAGAGTAAGTAACTTCAATGGGAGGATCGAGACATATATCCTCCTCAATAAAAATGTGGCTATCTTGTTTCCAGAGGAGTTTCTGAAATCTGCCAAGAGCTCCATAGTAAAACAACTCCATGAATGTAGTAGGATACATACTACATTTAAATTTAATATGGAGCTCACATGCGATTATATGAAGATGGTGAATGATGAGATGAATGTTTCCCAACTTGTACATATTTCGAAAATGATGTTGGTGACTTTATCTGATGACATAGAAGACTTGTACAAGAAACAGACGGAGGAGCTAAGAACCAAAATGGAATACAATATTTTTTATTTTTTATTTTATTTTTTTTTAATACATATATTTATTTATTGTATCTTCAAATATGAACTAATAATAAGTGATCAAATCTTAAAGCTAAAATATAATTGTTTAGCCCGACCAGTGTCGGCCAAAACTTAGTGATAATTTAAATAATACAAAGTAGTGATAATCAAAAAGGAAAATTAAATGTATTTTCAAGCATTCCCATCTAGAGTGTTGAGTATAAGAGCCCTTGTGTCCCTCTTTTTTAGGCGGATGTGACCATTAAAATTCAAAATATTACGAGCAAGCGGATTAGGATGTGACTCGAGTTTTGTTAAGTATTTGCCTGCGTATCTTGCAATTTCTTCAGTCACTAGTGGCATTCTTAAATCACGATGCAAATTTGAATTCTTAATATACCATGGAGCAGATGTTATTAACCTTAAAATTTTGTTTTGCCTTCGTTGAATTCTCTCTACATTGGAGGCTGAAGCAGTGCCCCATAACTGGATACCGTAACACCATATTGGCTTTAAAAGCGACTTGTATAATAAAAGTTTACAGTCCAGGCTAAGTATTGAATTTCTGCCAATCAACCAGTTATTTGAGATAACTTAAGTTTCATCTGAGTTAGCTTAAAGTCAATATGATGTTTCCATGTAAGTCTTCGATCAAGGTGTATACCAAGGTATTTCACTTGGGAGTGTTGAGGAATATTTTGATTATTGATTCGAATTGGGGAACAAGTATCTCTTCTTAGGGTAAACGTTATATGGACACACTTTTGTTCATTTACCTTAATTCTCCATAAGTTCAACCACATTTCCAATTGTGTAATATGTTCTTGTAAATATCGGGAAGCCTCGTGAGGGTTTTCATGCATACTAAGGCAGGCTGTATCATCGGCAAACGTAGATGTATGGATATTGCTGCTCAAAGGCATATCACAAGTATAGATCAAATACAAAACTGGCCCCAGTATGCTCCCCTGTGGCACACCGGATGATATAGATTCGGGCACACTCATGAATTCTCCTTCCACAACCGTGAACTTCCGGGTAGTGATGTAACTTTCTAATAAATTCACTAAATTTATTGGTAGATATGATTTTAATTTTAGAATTAGACCTTCATGCCACACTTTATCAAAGGCCTGAGAAACGTCAATAAACAGGGCAGAACAATACATTTTTTCTTCAAAAGTTCTTCTTATAAATTGCACCAATCTATGAGTTTGTTCAATGGTGCTATGCTGACTTCTAAAACCAAATTGATGGTCTGGGATGCACCCACTATCAGTTAAAATTGGGGACAATTTTGTCATGAGCAGCTTTTCGAAGAGTTTTGACATTGTTGATAGCAGACTTATTGGCCTGTATGACTCAGCCTTGGTAAGGTCTTTGCCCGGCTTTGGAATCATTTTGACCTTCGCAAGCTTCCAGCTTTATGGATAATACTCCAGTCGTAAAATGGAGTTAAAAATAAATAACAGGATTCTAATTGCAATATGGGGCAAGTTTATCAGCATATTGTTACTTATTCCATCAATACCTGGAGCTTTCTTCGGGTTAAGTTCAGCAATTAGTTTCTGAACATCACGCGTCTTAAATTTTATGGTTCGAGGGGGTAGCGCAACTACACTTGGTAAATCAACAACACCAGTACATGTGTTTGGGGTAAATACGGATTTTAAATGATCAACAAATATGTTACCTTTTTCAGTATCGCTTCTGGCCCAACCTCCGGTAGAAGTGCGCAGAGGTGTTCTATATTCAACGGGTGTTTTAAGCTTTCTAGCAGCTCGCCACAAGGAGTAATTAGATGCAGGTGTGGCATCAAGATTTTCCAGATAATTTTTAAGACATACAGTTTTTTCATATGCCAGCAGCTCTTGGAGTCGTCTAGTGCACTCTTTAAATCTAATTTTATTTTGGGGTGATCTGTGCTGTTGCCATTCCCTTCTAGCTGTCCTTTTTTCACGTAAAAGACGTTCAATGTCTGTAGAATAAATTCTATTAAACCCAGTCTGCGGATGGGAAGTAGTGGCATGTTCAGCAGCCTGTTTAATATTTTCGTTAAGATTTTCAATGTTAGATTCAATATCACCTGGTGTTCTTAGGTTAATATTTTCCGTACAATGGCTACTGAGGTATTTTTTGAACCCCAGCCAATTAACACGGTTGATCATCTTTACATATGGGACAGGGAAGTCACTTCTTAGTGGGCTACAAATTGTAACAATCGTGGGAGAGTGATCGGAGGAGAGATCTACAGAAGCTTCAACATGAATTAATTCCCTACCGATATTTTTCATGACTCCAAAATCTATAACATCCGGAATTTTTTGTATGTCCGTAGGCCAGTAAGTGGGCTCCCCACTTGAAATGACGTCCAAGCCCATTTTTGAAATTGTGTTGAACAACGCTCGTCCTCTAGGTGTGATAAGACGCGAACCCCAGAAAGTATGTTTTGCATTATAGTCTCCAGCTGCTACGAAACAAGGGCCAAGAGATTTGTAGAAATCCTCGTATTGATCCTCAGTAATTGCGAATCTAGGAGGGGAGTAAATTGATGATATGACAAAATTTGTGCAAAAATTTTCGATACAAATATTCGTTGCTTGTAGATGTTCTTCACAAATGTTATCAAGGACATAGTGTTTGAGTCTTGACTTAATTAGAATTGCTGACCCACCGCATGCTCTCCCCCTCGGGTCCTTTGAATCATATAGAGTGTAACCATTTATTTTAAATAAGCTCCTTGAAGTCAAATGAGTCTCAGAGACCAACATTATATCAATATTTTTTTCCATGAGGAAGTGCTCAAGTTCATTTTTATGCTGGCGAATGCCGTTTGCGTTCCAGAAACATATTTTTAACATGTTCATGGTTTGTTAACTAATGCTTGAAGCAGTGTATTCTGCATTCGCAGCATTTCTTGCATCATGCTAGTCATATTTGTTGTAAAGTTGTTTATAGTTAGCACCAGATTCTCAATAGTAGCTTCAAGGCGACTAAAGTTAAAGCCTGAGTTTGCATTCGCTGAATTATTTTGCGGTGAAACATTTTGTGAGGGACTAGAACTAGCCTTAGCAGCATCGGCATACGATACACGTGAAGTAACTGGTTGACTTACTTGAGCAAAAGAGGCGGAGTACGCGTTTAATGGTTGGGCTGGAGCTAACTTAGGTTTTTGACTCATAGTCTGTTTAACAAAAGAATATACAGGGCATCCTCTATAGTTAGCGGTGTGATTACCTCCACAATTACTACATTTTTTTTCTGCTTGTTCTTTTGGCTTAGTGCAGCTAGCAGTACCATGCAATTCACCGCAGATAACACAAAATGTAGGTAAATTGCAGTAAGTTTTTGTATGGCCATATTCTTGGCAATTATGGCACTGTACAGGACCTGAACGCTTACGTGGCTCTTCAACTGTGATTTTTCGGTGTAACAGAAACTTTACGCTATAAATTGGATGGGTTTGATTTTTTTTCAATTGTATGTCATTCGGCTCCAGTTCAATGCGAAATAGGGGTTGGGCGACCTTTTCTCTGTTAATTATATTAGTAACGTTTTTTACCTTAAATCCTTGGTCTAGAAGTGCACATTTTACTTCTTCGGGCTCAACATATGAATCTATGCCCTTTAGTACTATCTGTAGGCCTTTAGCACTCTTAAGTTGGTATGTGTAAAAGTTTGTTTTATTTTTTTCAAAATCATTTACAATTTTTCGAAAATTGTTTTCATCGTATATTTGGATTTTAGTTTCATCAATATTACCTCTTTTAATTGGAATTACGTGAAAAGTATTTTCACCAATGGTCGACAGTAGTTTTTTTTAGAAGCGCGTTAGAATTTTTTTCACTCACATATATTGGTGGTGGCTTAAAAGACTTCTGAGATGATGAAGCGGTCTTCTCGTTATCGTCTTGCAATAATGAAAAACGATTTTGGCGATTCATGGATGATGCGCTGTTATCCCTAGACATCTTTGGAACAGATGCAATTTTAGAAGAATTCGGGCTTCGCCCACGCTTTACCATGGTTATATATCTGTCCATTCCAACTTGTACCTTTGGTTTTGAGCTACTGTTATCTGTAGTGACAACTTGGTTAGGTGATGAACAGCCCGAAGCGAATGATTTCAATGACTTAACTGACGAAGTACTAGGCAACTGTAATGTTAAAGAATCACTAGTAGGCATTGGACAAAGCGAAGTTGATCGCTGTCGAAAAAGTGGATTTGTTGTTAGAAAAAGTGTATTATCAGATTTTGTACTTTTATTAAGAGCTTCCGAACTCACAGTAAGTCTGTCATCAGGTTTTTTATTTTTATTGTTATCATTATGAGCATCAGAACTCACAGTAAAATAGGCATTTCTGCCGTTATAACTCACTTCACATTTATTTGTTTTTGAGGTACTCATATAGAGTATTCCTCAAGGGTACTTTTGTTTGTTTGTTTGTTTTTTTTTATTACGGTTTTTTTGTTTTTGTTATTTATGACTATGCAAAACAATATTAACAAAGCAATTACAGCTTATTTATCAAAGTTAATAATATGTATTACGAATATTTTCTTTTATATGATTTTTTTTGTTAAGTATGTATGTAAAAAAAAACTCCGCTATGACGTTAGTTCACTATGAAGGTACAACGAGAACTGAATAATATAGGAGCAATTGCATTAAATTTTGAAGGCCTAGAGTTTCCACTCCCATTGAAGCAGATAAAACAATTCGAGAATCAAAATGATATGAGCATAAATGTATTTGGTCACAATGGAATATCGCTTATAGGACCATACTACATAACAAAAGGAGAAAAACACATTCATATTAATCTATTATTGCTCCAGTCCAATGAGAACTTCCACTATGTGCTCATCAAAGATATATCAAAGTAAGTTTCATTTGTGCATTTATCCAAAATATATTCTCTATTTAAAAAGTTACTTCTTATAGTTATATTAATTTACATATTATTTTATTTTTCTCTCTTCTTTAGACTTCTTCGTTCCAGTATAACCTCTCACGTTAATAAAATTAATATCTGTAACACCTGCCTTTATCATACACATGATGCTTATGTGTACAGTCAACATAAAAATTTTTGTGGTAAAAAAGTCATCAGGATGCCTGAAGATGGATGTATTATTAAGTACAAAAACTACTACAAACAGCTAGATGTACCATTTGTCATCTACGCAGACTTCGAGTCTATGTTAGAAAAACTCCACGATCCTGTAAGTAAAAGCACTACAAATGTACAGAAACACCATGCGTGTGCATTCGGCTATTTTATTACTTGTAGTTTTAAGAAGGAAAATAACTTATATAGACATTATTTTGGTGAAGATTCGGCAAAAGTATTTATCAAAAAAATAGTTGAAGATTGTACAGATATCTATATAAATTATTTACTAAAAGTTAAGAAAATTTTCATGACCCCAATAGAAATAGCTCAATATAATAATGCAAAAAATTGTCACATATGTAAGAAAATATTAAATAACGATAAAGTTAGAGATCATTGTCATCTTACGGGCAATTATCGTGGGGCAGCTCATAGCGAATGTAATTTAAATTATAAAACACCTCAGTTTATTCCGGTTATTTTCCATAATCTTTCCGCATATGATATGCACCTATTTTTCAAAGAACTTTCTACTATAAAAAATGGCACAATAAAAGTGATTCCCCAGAACACAGAACGTTATATTTCTCTTTCAATTTTTATCAGATTATATGAAAAACATGGATTCGAAATAAGATTTATAGACTCGTTTAGATTTATGGCTTCGAGTTTAGATACGTTAGCAAAAAATCTTGATAGCAATGATTTTAATACTATTCGATCATGTTTCGTTGATGAAGCTCATTTCAACCTGATTAGAAGAAAGGGTGTATTTCCGTACTCTTATATGGATTCCATGACTAAGTTTAAGGAAATTAAACTCCCTAGTAGAGAAGAGTTCTTCAATATTCTAACGAATGAAGAATGTGATGTTGTCGAGTATGAACATGCTCAAAAAATATGGAGAGAGTTTAACTGTAAAACCCTCCTTGACTATACTGAACTCTACTTAAAGACAGATGTTCTTCTTCTAACTGACGTGTTTGAAAATTTTAGGAAAATTTGTAGAGGTATATACGATTTGGACCCCTGTCATTATTATACAGCACCAGGTTTATCCTGGGATGCAATGTTAAAAACCACAGAAGTTTCACTGGAACAGTTCACTGATTCCGAAATGTATATGTTTATGCAAAACGGAATTAGGGGTGGACTAGTTCAATGCTCACAAAGATATTCGAAGGCGAATAACAAATATTTGGAAGATTTTGATGCATCAAAACCATCAGAATTTCTTGTATATTTAGACGCTAACAATTTGGCTGGGCGATGTCAGAATATCTTCCTTACGGTGAATTTGAGTGGGTATGTGATACTGATTTTGATGTTAAGAAAATTTCTGATACTGCAGAGTATGGGTACATTTTGGAAGTGGATATAGATTATCCCGATTCATTGCATGATCTACATAATGATTTGCCATTTTGTCCCCAAAATAAGCCAGTGGGGGTATCCAAAATAAAAAAATTAGTTGCAGACTTACACGCAAAAACATTTTACACCATGCACTATAGAGTTTTAAAACAAGCCATTTCAAATGGGCTCATCTTAAAACAAATCCATAGAATACTCAGATTTAAGCAATCCCCTTGGCTTAAAAAATATATTGACTTAAGCACATTACATAGGACAAATGCTAAAAATAATTTTGAAAAAGATTTCTTCAAACTTTTAAACAACGTTGTTTATGGGAAGACAATGGAAAACATTGAAAAACGTAGGGACATTAGAATTGCTTCATCTTGGGAAACAACAAACAGAAATCATTTAGGTCTCAGAGCATTAATTTCGAAACCAAATTTTATGCAGTTGACAAAATTTTCTGATGATATGTATGCGGTAGAGTTAGAAATAATGGAGCCACTATATGATAAACCCATATATGTTGGGTTTACAGTACTGGACTTATCCAAGTGGAGAATGTATGACTTCCATTATGGCTTCATGAAGCCTAAATTTGGAGAGAACATTTCTCTCAACTATATGGATACTGACTCGTTTATTTATTCAATTAAAACTGATGATTTTTACGATGACATCCGTAATGATATTATTTTGAATTTTGATACGTCAGAATATCCCATAGATAATCAATTTCGTTTGCCGCTACTCAATAAGAAGGTTTTAGGTATGATGAAAGATGAAAACAGTGGGGATATAATGACAGAGTTTGTTGGTTTAAGAGCAAAAATGTATTCTCTGTCGACTCTTCGCTCGGAAGCTGTTAAAAAATCTAAAGGGGTCAAAAAGTCTGTAATTAAAAAGTTGTCCATTAATGATTACAAAAGTTGCTTATTTGAATCCAAAATTATCTCAGATGAAATGTTTTTGTTTAGGTCTAAAACACATCAACTATATACTCAAAAACTAAATAAAATAGCTCTCAGCTTTTCTGATGATAAAAGAAATATAATGAAAGATAAAATAAAAACGCGTGCAAGGGGGCATTACATAGACCGAAATAATGAAACAATGGATATAGAATAGTATGCTTCCTACTAAATTGCATGTAAGATGACAACAAGAATTTAATTTTGTACCAATTATACTTATTTAATTATTTATTAATTTATTTATTATTTATTTATTTGTATATTAATTTATTTATGTATTTTTTTCTGTATTAATTTATTTATTGGTTATATATATATATATATATATCTTTGTTTATGAATGTATCTATTAATTTTAGTATTTTATTCACACAAAAGCATGTTAAAATTTAATGGTCTAAAACTTTTATCTTTTTTGTCTGTACCTAAATTATTTGTAAATAAGAATCAAATATTAGATTAATGATCCTTTTTTCTCTCTCTTATTATATCATATATTTTTATATATACATAGAGTTAAATTTGTATTAGTACTAAGATTTTTAATAAAAAATTAGAAATAAAATATTGAAAAAAGAATTAAATATGTGAATGCTTTTCATTTCTTTATTGGCTTTACTTCGTTGGATCAAAAAAATTTTTGCTTTTTCCTTATATGCAAATTTCTGTTTTTATATTGCTTAAACATGCACAGTCTTGTTTTCAGGTTACTTAAAACATGAGCAAATATTGTTTACTTGGAGAGGTTCTATACAAGAGGAATTGAATTCCACAATATTATGAAATTCCATTAAATTTCATCAGATATTTTCTTATCGACACTAACTGCTTTTAACACCATATCATTATTCTTTGCTAACAGAAAATAGCAGAACAGGTATCAGCTATCAGATCAGCTTTTTCAGCTATCAGATCAGCTTCTCAGGACCTGATCTGGTTTTCAGGACCTGGTCTGGTTTTCAGATCAGCTTTTCAGGACCTGGTCTGGTTTTCAGATCAGCTTTTCAGGACCTGGTCTGGTTTTCAGATCAGCTT
Organism: Tachina fera; assembly: GCA_905220375.1. Taxonomy (NCBI): domain Eukaryota; kingdom Metazoa; phylum Arthropoda; class Insecta; order Diptera; family Tachinidae; genus Tachina; species Tachina fera. Next base: position 103,980,275 of record LR999963.1, read on the forward strand.
TTTAGGACCTGGTCTGGTTTTCAGATCAGCTTTTTAGCACCTGGTCTGGTTATCAGATCAGCTTTTTAGAACCTGGTGTGGTTTTCAGATCAGCTTTTTAGCACCTGGTCTGGTTTTCAGATCAGCTTTTCAGGACCTGGTCTGGTTTTCAGATTAGTTTTTCAGGAGCTGGTCTGGTTTTCAGATCAGCTTATCAGATATCCAATCAGCTTATCAGATATCAAATCAGCTTATCAGGTAGCTGGTCTGGTTTTCAGATCAGGCTATCTGATTCAGATTGAATTATTAGTTTACAAGTAGCTAGCCATTTATAACATTTATATGAATGAAGTTTAAAGTTAGATGAATCAACTAAAGTCAATCTTTTATTAGCAGTAATTTTTTTATGAAAACATATAAAACCTGAAGAACCTTAAGAAAATATTATATTATTTTTCCTTCCAACAATCTCTACAAACTTCTTAAAACTTTTAAAAATTCATATTATATACAACATGATGCCTATAAACGTGCTTAATTTTTTTTTCTCATCTTGCATAAACATTATAATTACATTTGCATTGTCTCTTATTAAATGCTTACAACCATATTCATAAAAATATTAAACAGCATTTCGAATTTTGTTTAAGCAAAATTCACTAATATTGTATTCATAATAGAAATTTAGCTTAAAAAACATCTTTTAAATCTTATATAAATCACATAATTTTAAAATTGACTACACTCATATTTAAAATAATTTTGAGTTGACCTTGGTATAATTTCGCTTCATGTTTATTTGTATATTTAACTTTGCCTGTATGAATGTGCGTATGTATACATGTATGTATTAGGAATAATGCTACAAGTTTCGCACAAGTAGAATGATGACTCATTCTACTTGTGCCCCCCATACAAAAATATACACGTACATATATGTATGTATATCATTCTGCTTTTCAGATGCAACATCAGCAAATATCACAATTAAAATGTTTTAAGCTTTATTATAATATCTCATTCTTTTAAAAATGAAATTAACTTCTTCGGATATTCATATTTGGCTTGATATAGATAATTTGAGTATAAATAGCAATATTCGGACTTGATTAGTAGTAGTGAATTACCAATTGAGGCGCCGATTAAAATTGTTAAATTGTGGCTGAAATTGTTAAATTGTGGCTGAAATTGTTAAATTTGGGTAATTAAAATTTGAAAATTGTTAAATTCTTGGAAATTTGTGAAATTTGATGCCTGCGAGGGTGGTTCAATAAGTCCGTCCAAATTTTTTTATTTTTCCTAATGCCAACGGAAAATCGTGAAAATGATTTTTCGTAATGTGGACGGAAAAAAAGTGAAAAAAAAATATTAGTAATGCCGACGGGAAAAACGGGGAAAAAAAATATTTTTCCTAATGCCAGCGGAAAATTATAAAAATGATTTTTCGTAATGTGGACGGAAAAAAAGTAAAAAAAAAACAGTAATGCCGACGGCAAAAACGTGAAAAAAAAATATATTTTTGTAATGCCGACGGGAAAAACATGAAAATAAATATTTTTGTAATGCCGACGGCAAAAACGTGAAAAAAAAATATTTTTGTAATGCCGACGGGAAAAACATGAAAATAAATATTTTTGGAATGCCGACGGGAAAAACGTAAGAAAAGAAATAAAAATATTTTTTAATGCCAACGGAAAATCCTAAAAATGATTTTTCGTAATGTGGACGTTAAAAACGTAAACAATTTTAATCAGCGCCGAATGCCCATTCCACTACTACTAATCAAGTCCTAATATTGCTATTTATACTCAAATTATCTATATCAAGCCAAATATGAATATCCGAAGAAGTTAATTTAATTTTTAAAAGAATGAGATATTATAATAAAGCTTAAAGCATTTTAATTATGATATTTGCTGATGTTGCATCTGAAAAGCTGAATAATATATATACATATATGTACGTGTATATTTTTGTATGGGGGCACAATAGAATGAGTCATCATTCTACTTGTGCCAAACTTGTAGCATTATTCCTAATACATACATGTATACATACGCACATTCATACAGGCAAAGTTAAATATACAAATAAACATGAAGCAAAATTATACCAAGGTCAACTCAAAATTATTTTAAATATGAGTGCAGTCAATTTTAAAATTATGTGATTTATATAAGGTTTAAAAGATGTTTTTTAAGCTAAATTTCTATTATGAATACAACTTTAGTGAATTTTGCTTAAACAAAATTCGAAATGCTGTTTAATATTTTTATGAATATGGTTGTAAGCATTTAATAAGAGACAATGCAAATGTAATTATAATGTTTATGCAAGATGAGAAAAAAAATTAAGCACGTTTATAGGCATCATGTTGTATATAATATTAATTTTTAAAAGTTTTAAGAAGTTTGTAGAGAGTGTTGGAAGGAAAAATAATATAATATTTTCTTAAGGTTCTTCAGGTTTTATATGTTTTCATAAAAAAATTACTGCTAATAAAAGATTGACTTTAGTTGATTCATCTAACTTTAAACTTCATTCATATAAATGTTATAAATGGCTAGCTACTTGTAAACTAATAATTCAATCTGAATCAGATAGCCTGATCTGAAAACCAGACCAGCTACCTGATAAGCTGATTTGATATCTGATAAGCTGATTGGATATCTGATAAGCTGATCTGAAAACCAGACCAGCTCCTGAAAAACTAATCTGAAAACCAGACCAGGTCCTGAAAAGCTGATCTGAAAACCAGACGAGGTGCTAAAAAGCTGATCTGAAAACCAGACCAGGTTCTAAAAAGCTGATCTGATAACCAGACCAGGTGCTAAAAAGCTGATCTGAAAACCAGACCAGGTCCTAAAAAGCTGATCTGAAAACCAGACCAGGTCCTGAAAAGCTGATCTGAAAACCAGACCAGGTCCTGAAAAGCTGATCTGAAAACCAGACCAGGTCCTGAAAAGCTGATCTGAAAACCAGATCAGGTCCTGAAAAGCTGATCTGATAGCTGAAAAAGCTGATCTGATAGCTGATACCTGTTCTGCTATTTTCTGTTAGCAAAGAATAATGATATGGTGTTAAAAGCAGTTAGTGTCGATAAGAAAATATCTGATGAAATTTAATGGAATTTCATAATATTGTGGAATTCAATTCCTCTTGTATAGAACCTCTCAAAGTAAACATGATTGCGCATGTTTTAAGTAACCTGAAAACAAGACTGTGCATGTTTAAGCAATATAAAAACAGAAATTTGCATATAAGGAAAAAGCAAAAATTTTTTTGATCCAACGAAGTAAAGCCAATAAAGAAATGAAAAGCATTCACATATTTAATTCTTTTTTCAATATTTTATTTCTAATTTTTTATTAAAAATCTTAGTACTAATACAAATTTAACTCTATGTATATATAAAAATATATGATATAATAAGAGAGAGAAAAAAGGATCATTAATCTAATATTTGATTCTTATTTACAAATAATTTAGGTACAGACAAAAAAGATAAAAGTTTTAGACCATTAAATTTTAACATGCTTTTGTGTGAATAAAATACTAAAATTAATAGATACATTCATAAACAAAGATATATATATATATATATATAACCAATAAATAAATTAATACAGAAATAAATACATAAATAAATTAATATACAAATAAGTAAATAAATAAATTAATAAATAATTAAATAAGTATATCTGGTACAAAATTAAATTCTTGTTGTCATCTTACATGCAATTTAGTAGGAAGCATTCTATTCTACATCCATTGTTTCATTATTTCGGTCTATGTAATGCCCCCATGCACGCGTTTTTATTTTATCTTTCATTATATTTCTTTTATCATCAGAAAAGCTGAGAGCTATTTTATTTAGTTTTTGAGTATATAGTTGATGTGTTTTAGACCTAAACAAAAACATTTCATCTGAGATAATTTTGGATTCAAATAAGCAACTTTTGTAATCATTAATGGACAACTTTTTAATTACAGACTTTTTGACCCCTTTAGATTTTTTAACAGCTTCCGAGCGAAGAGTCGACAGAGAATACATTTTTGCTCTTAAACCAACAAACTCTGTCATTGTATCCCCACTGTTTTTATCTTTCATCATACCTAAAACCTTCTTATTGAGTAGCGGCAAACGAAATTGATTATCTGTGGGATATTCTGACGTATCAAAATTCAAAATAATATCATTGCGGATGTCATCGTAAAAATTATCAGTTTTAATTGAATAAATAAACGAGTCAGTATCCATATAGTTGAGAGAAATGTTCTCTCCAAATTTAGGCTTCATGAAGCCATAATGGAAGTCATACATTCTCCACTTGGATAGTGGTTCCATTATTTCTAACTCTACCGCATACATATCATCAGAAAATTTTGTCAACTGCATAAAATTTGGTTTCGAAATTAATGCTCTGAGACCTAAATGATTTCTGTTTGTTGTTTCCCAAGATGAAGCAATTCTAATGTCCCTACGTTTTTCAATGTTTTCCATTGTCTTCCCATAAACAACGTTGTTTAAAAGTTTGAAGAAATCTTTTTCAAAATTATTTTTAGCATTTGTCCTATGTAATGTGTTTAAGTCAATATATTTTTTAAGCCAAGGGGATTGCTTAAATCTGAGTATTCTATGGATTTGTTTTAAGATGAGCCCATTTGAAATGGCTTGTTTTAAAACTCTATAGTGCATGGTGTAAAATGTTTTTGCGTGTAAGTCTGCAACTAATTTTTTTATTTTGGATACCCCCACTGGCTTATTTTGGGGACAAAATGGCAAATCATTATGTAGATCATGCAATGAATCGGGATAATCTATATCCACTTCCAAAATGTACCCATACTCTGCAGTATCAGAAATTTTCTTAACATCAAAATCAGTATCACATACCCACTCAAATTCACCGTAAGGAAGATATTCTGACATCGCCCAGCCAAATTGTTAGCGTCTAAATATACAAGAAATTCTGATGGTTTTGATGCATCAAAATCTTCCAAATATTTGTTATTCGCCTTCGAATATCTTTGTGAGCATTGAACTAGTCCACCCCTAATTCCGTTTTGCATAAACATATACATTTCGGAATCAGTGAACTGTTCCAGTGAAACTTCTGTGGTTTTTAACATTGCATCCCAGGATAAACCTGGTGCTGTATAATAATGACAGGGGTCCAAATCGTATATACCTCTACAAATTTTCCTAAAATTTTCAAACACGTCAGTTAGGAGAAGAACATCTGTCTTTAAGTAGAGTTCAGTATAGTCAAGGAGGGTTTTACAGTTAAACTCTCTCCATATTTTTTGAGCATGTTCATACTCGACAACATCACATTCTTCATTCGTTAGAATATTGAAGAACTCTTCTCTACTAGGGAGTTTAATTTCCTTAAACTTAGTCATGGAATCCATGTAAGAGTACGGAAATACACCCTTTCTTCTAATCAGGTTGAAATGAGCTTCATCAACGAAAGATGATCGAATAGTATTAAAATCATTGCTATCAAGATTTTTTGCTAACGTATCTAAACTGGAAGCCATAAATCTAAACGATTCTATAAATCTTATTTCGAATCCCTGTTTTTCATATAATCTGATAAGAATTGAAAGAGAAATATAACGTTCTGTGTTCTGGGGAATCACTTTTATTGTGCCATTTTTTATAGTAGAAAGTTCTTTGAAAAATAGGTGCATATCATATGCGGAAAGATTATGGAAAATAACCGGAATAAACTGAGGTGTTTTATAATTTAAATTACATTCGCTATGAGCTGCCCCACGATAATTGCCCGTAAGATGACAATGATCTCTAACTTTATCGTTATTTAATATTTTCTTACATATGTGACAATTTTTTGCATTATTATATTGAGCTATTTCTATTGGGGTCATGAAAATTTTCTTAACTTTTAGTAAATAATTTATATAGATATCTGTACAATCTTCAACTATTTTTTTGATAAATACTTTTGCCGAATCTTCACCAAAATAATGTCTATATAAGTTATTTTCCTTCTTAAAACTACAAGTAATAAAATAGCCGAATGCACACGCATGGTGTTTCTGTACATTTGTAGTGCTTTTACTTACAGGATCGTGGAGTTTTTCTAAAATAGACTCGAAGTCTGCGTAGATGACAAATGGTACATCTAGCTTTTTGTATTAGTTTTTGTACTTAATAATACATCCATCTTCAGGCATCCTGATGACTTTTTTACCACAAAAATTTTTATGTTGACTGTACACATAAGCATCATGTGTATGATAAAGGCAGGTGTTACAGATATTAATTTTATTAACGTGAGAGGTTATACTGGAACGAAGAAGTCTAAAGAAGAGAGAAAAATAAAATAATATGTAAATTAATATAACAATAAGAAGTAACTTTTTAAATAGAGAATATATTTTGGATAAATGCACAAATGAAACTTACTTTGATATATCTTTGATGAGCACATAGTGGAAGTTCTCATTGGACTGGAGCAATAATAGATTAATATGAATGTGTTTTTCTATTTTTGTTATGTAGTATGGTCCTATAAGCGATATTCCATTGTGACCAAATACATTTATGCTCATATCATTTTGATTCTCGAATTGTTTTATCTGCTTCAATGGGAGTGGAAACTCTAGGCCTTCAAAATTTAATGCAATTGCTCCTATATTAATATTCTCATCAGATATGTTTGCAATATTGTAATTTCTACAGTTTTTCCGTTGTTTAGGACTCAGACCACTATTTACATTCAAAGCCGCAATGAGAGACCATTTAAAGCAATAAATGTCATTATTCTCAACATTTATGCATGCACGTTTCATTGCAATATTTTTTGGGAGAGGGATAAAGCTCGATCCTCTTATTATGGACGCCCTGTTTATATTAACTTCAAGGAAATTTATTGAAGTCAAAGTATCCCGCTATCCGTCTGTTTCTTGTACAAGTCTTCTATGTCATCAGACAAAGTCACCAACATCATTTTCGAAATATGTACAAGTTGGGAAACATTCATCTCACCATTCACCATCTTCATATAATCGCATGTGAGCTCCATATTAAATTTAAATGTAGTATGTATCCTACTACATTCATGGAGTTGTTTTACTATGGAGCTCTTGGCAGATTTCAGAAACTCCTCTGGATATATGTCTCGATCCTCCCATTGAAGTTACTTACTCTTTTAGTGAGAAAATCCCCAATCCGTTCTTGGTGACAACTGTTTTTGTGTTTTGTGGTTCTGACATGAGCCATATAACCATTTGACGGGATCATCTCATCACAATCCTCACAATATTTGTTTTGAAGACTTAGCTTACTAATTCCAAGGGCAGCCTTTGATTTGTTAGCATACGAGTGCGTTTCCATATGCTGATTTAGTTTTGTTTGAGTCATAAAGACTTTATTGCAGATAATACAACTTGTAGTATTCATTTTATTTAATTATTTATTTGTTTATTAATTTAATTATTTTATTTATAAAAAATTTATTTATTTATTTTATTTATAAACAATTTATTTCACTTATAAACAATTTATTTGATTATTTTTTGTACAGTATAAACTTGTTTAACAAACAGTAGTCAGTTCGAGCACTTTTATAGTTTTTGGATTTCAAACACTTTAGAAGTTTAGGCTGGGAAACTAGGTTGTCACTTGTTGAGATATCAGAGCAGACTGATGACAGTCTACATTATTTCTTCTACTTATATACTTTATATGAGAATCGCGTAGTAGTCACCAAATCTAATTTATTACGGCATATGCTAAAATTCCTACATACACACACACACACACACTCACACACACACATATACAAATTTCAACAATTCTCTGTTGGTATTACGATATATGATGAAATTCATATACACAGCAACGCCCAGAACAAAATCGCTAGCATCAGTTTGTAATACAAAGGTATGAGCAGTTTTTACTGTATTGCTCTAAAAGCTATTTTATATAATTGTTTCATTAAAATAAAATATATTGAAAAGAAAAAAAAATAACATTACCCCTATTCAAAAGCTCTTCGTATCAACCTGACTAGATTCAAAGCATTTAACATCTGAAATTCCCTTGCACATATAAAGCCTATGTCAACACAATATTTTCTATCTCCATAAGAATAGCAACGTCAATAGCCTTGAAAACATATTTACATTCATTTGTAAATATGTATGAAAAAGTGATGATATAATTCAAACAAGCAATGATATTCTTCAAATCCAACAAAGGAAACATACATTACCAAATACATTCCCTATCCACTGCCATTTACAACAGGGTTGCCACTCTCTGCACCTATTAGATTATTTCCCCAGAGATACAAATAAAAAATAAAAATTAATGTATACATAAAATAATAACCATACATACGCATAGCAACGAGAACTCACAACAGCTAACCAAAACCTATCAAATAACAATCACTACATACACACAATTACACAAATCCCTTGTCACTACCCTACAGTCAGACTGAGAACCAAGTGTCTTTGTAGCAACACTAAAATTCTAGAGACAAGTGTAGTATAATAAGTTTGTTTTATCCGTCATTATAAAAGAAAGATAGACAACAAATATGGTATATTTTTGGTGGAATTGTCAATAACTTGTCAATATATATGCATTTGTATGTATACAAATTACTGGAACTAACTGTTTGGTTGGTATGTCTCTACGTCCCATAAGAACTTCGTAATCAATACCTACTTAATTGTTTCAATGTTATTTGTAGGGTTTCAATGGCACATGCTAGATGTCTATAGCACAAAGTATTGTATGGGTAATAATTCTAGAGTAGTACTGGTGACAAGTCGAAAGCGAGTCAATACATTTTTCAAAATCTATATTTCCTACAGGGGTATAATACCATAACACACACACACACACAACCATACACGCGCAACCACACACACACACACAACCACACACACACACACAACCACACACACACACACAACCACACACACACACACAACCACACACACAACCACACACAGACGTAAAATCTCGGCATGAAAATCCCCAAAATCCCCCCATTTTGTAGTAATGATGGTGATAGTCCTGTTTTCCCGGTTTTTAATTCCCAAAACAGGACTATCGCCACCATTACCTATCTACTGTAGTCACACCCTAAGAGAATACTCTTCATTTACCTCCTTAGAAATAAATGAAAGGATTGAATTTGTAAAAAAGAATGGAATATGTTATAATTGTTTAGCCATTGCCCATATAATCAAGGATTGTCATAGCACCTTTACATGCAGATACTGCGGTGGAAAACACAATACCCTTTTACACAAACCCAATTCAAACCCAAACCCACAAATTGATGACGATAAACCATCAACATCACGAAATACAGCACAATCTTTCTCGACACATACCCGTTCTGGCAAACACATGTTAGACGACAGAAGAAAATTGCTAGGAACAGCAGTTCTAAATGTTGAGGTTCAAGGAGAAAAATTTCCAGCTAGAGCGCTAATCGACCCAGCTTCAGATTTTTCGTTTATTTCTGAAAAATTTAGACGAAAACTTAGATTACCCACTACACCCATTTATGCTGAAATTTCAGGACTTAATGAAGTTGTTTCAGCACAATCGAATAAATTATGTGATGTAATATTATGGTCCAACACAGAAAATAATTTCAAATTGAATATTCAAGCAATTGTTGTTAAGACCCTCACAAAAATTTACCCACCCACCACTTAAACCCAACCCACATAAAAGAATTAGAGGATATTCAATTAGCTGACCAGAAATTCTACGAAAGCAGACCCATAGATTTCATAATTTGCAGCGATTTCTACCCACAGATCTTAAAATTAGGTGTTAAAAAAGATTTTCTTAATACCTTGATAGCTCAAGAAACCGAATTTGGTTGGATTTTGACCGGACCTTTCCAAAAATTACATACACCCCAACCCATTGTCTCATATTTCAATTCCGTAAAACTTGATAAATTTATAACCAAGTTTTGGGAAATAGAAGATATACCCACCAAACCCAATACATCTGAAGAAAACTTAGCTTGTGAAGAAAACTATGTTACAACTACACACAAATTACCCAGCAGCCGTTATCAAGTAAGTCTTCCATTTCGATACCCCACAATTGAATTAGGATATTCACGCTATATCGCAATGGCTAAATTTTTACGAAATGAAAGAAATTTGATGAAAAAAGTAGATAATGATAATGATAACGTGCTGCAAGAATATATTGATTTAGGTCATATGAAACCCGTAACATATAACACTAAAACTACTTCATACAACCAGTATTACTTACCCCATCATGCTGTGATAAAACTTGAACGTGTTACGACAAAAATTAGAGTTGTTTTTAATGCTTCGAGTAAAACTTCTAACGGTAATAGTTTGAATGACATTTTATACACTGGCCCCACCCTACAACAAGATTTAGTTGTGCTTATTTTGAAATGGCGCTTTTATAAAATTCTTTTTAACGCCGACATTACAAAAATGTACAGGCAAATTATGTTAAACCCAACCCAAACACCCTTTCAACGGATACTATTTCGTAAAAGCGTCAATGAACCCATTCAAGAATTTGAACTGCAAACAGTGACATTTGGAGTCAATTGTGCTCCATATTTGGCTATTAGAACCCTACACGAATTAGCCAAAGACATTCAAAATACCCACCCAATTGATTCGAAAATTTAAAAAAATAATATGTATGTAGATGACGATTTGGCTGGAGGGCATATAATTGAAGAAGCTAAAAATGCTCAAATACAATTGATCTCCGCTCTGGACTCTGTTGGATTTCCTCTGAGAAAATGGACTTCTAACACTAAGGAATTATTAAACAGCCTACCCGAAGAACACTTGTTTGATGTATATTTACTCACACTGCCCGAGTCAAATAATGCCAAAACATTAGGCATAAAATGGAATGCCAAGGAAGATGCCTTTTTTTAGTGTTCCAATAATTGAAAGGAAATCAGCATATACAAAGCGAACTGTTTTATTTGACCCAGCTGGATGGCTAGCACCAATTGTCATTTCTGCCAAGATTATTATGCAGCAAATATGGCAAGACAATACAGCATGGGATAAATGTCTTACCCCACTCACCCTAACTAAATGGAACAAGTTTTTGCAGTTCTATAACAATATTGATCAAATCCGCATTCCAAGATGGATTAATTTTTCACCTTCAGCAAATTTCGAGTTTCATGGCTTTTCAGATGCTTCCGAAAAGGCCTACTCGGCAGTTTTATATGCTCGAGTTACACCCGTAGACGGACCTTGTATCGTAACCCTACTTCTCGCTAAAACGAGAGTTGCACCAATCAAGGTAATCTCGCTACCAAAGTTAGAACTTTGTGGTGCTGTGTTGTTAGCTAATATTACCCACAATATAATAACCCAACTAAACTTACCGCAACATCAAACATATTTTTGAACAGACTCATCAATAGTCTTAGCTTGGCTCAGCAAACCACCCAACGCATGGAACACTTTTGTGGCGAACAGAGTTTCTACAATTTTAGAAACTGTAGGCGTAGACAACTGCCTCACATGATAACACCGCTGATGTTGCTAGCCGAGGATGTAATGCAGAAGAATTAAAAGAAGATATGCTATGGTGGAATGGACCACTATGGCTTAAAGAAACGCCTTCAAAATGGCCAACAACACACAAACCCTTTGAAACTCAAGCTGAAGCTAAAATTAGTCAATTATTTTCGACTGTAGTTAACATACACCCACCCATTGAAAATCAAACTGATACAAACCCAGATATATTATTACGATTTTCGAAATTGTCAAAAGCTCTAAGAGTAATGTCATACGTTTATCGATTCTGTGATCGAACATCACACACGCGAACCCAATCAATTCGAAATGAGAAAATCATTCTCGATAAAAGTAAACATCAATCCACTAAAGCAAGAATTGAAAATTTATTAACACACCCAAGCATTGAACTTGATGCTATAGAGATAAAAGCAACACAAGATAGACTCATTATTCCCTGTCAGCTTAAAAAGGAAACACCCAATTACAAAAAAGAGCAATTTACTCACTCTAACACCATTTTTAGATTCTGCTAATATTATGCGCGCAAACGGTCGACTAGCCAACTCCAATAGCTTGTCATATTCAGAAAGACACCCAGTTTTAATACCATATGCAAGTCAGTTTGCAAAATTGCTAACTTTGCATGTGCATTTGGTTACTTTACACGGAGGAAATCAACTCACATTAAGGATACTGAGATCTGGCTGTTGGATTCCGAAACTTCAGAATCTCATTAGTTCAATAATACAAAAATGTGTAGCGTGCACAAAATACAAGAATCGACAAGCTACTCAATTTATGGCAGCCTTGCCACCTGAACGTACCCAAATAACCCGCCCATTTAATAACACTGGAGTTGACTTCGCCAGGCCGTTTGACATCAAATTATATACTGGCAGAAATTGTTTTGCAACAAAAGCAATTCACTTAGAACCGACATCTGACCTGTCAACTCAAGCCTTCATGGCAGCATTTACACGATTTTTTTGCCCTGTCGCCATTTACTCTGACAATGGAACAAATTTCGTTGGAGCTAATCATTTGCTAAAAAAGGAACGACAGGAATTCCTCAAGCAAATAAAAGGATCAGTCATTGCAACTAATAGTTTACAAAACTTGACGTGGCATTTCATACCGCCAGGATCCCCACACATGGGTTGCTTATGGGAAGCGGGCGTAAAAAGCTTCAAATCACATTTAAAGAAATTGAATAACTTGAAATATACTTTTGAAGAACTAGCAACGCTTCTTGCTAGAATTGATGGATGCCTCAACTCAAGACCCTTAAGCCCGTCAAGTGATAACCCGCAAGATTTGAATCCGTTAACCCCAGGTCCTTTTTTAATTGGTTCACCCATATTATCACCCGCAGAACCCGACTGTAGCAATGAAAATCTTTCTTTTGCAAATCGATGGCAAAAATTTAAGATTCAACATCACAATTTCTGCAGAAGATGGAAAGATGAATACCTAAAAGAGCTACATAAAAGATATAAGTGGAAGGACCCGAAGCGACAAGTTGAAGTTAATGATATTGTTGTTATAAGACAAGATAACTTACCCCCAAATGAATGGTTACTTGGACGTATAATTAAAACTTACTCAGGTAGTGACGGACATATCAGAGTTGCCGACATACGTACTCTAAATGAAATTTATTTTATCTTTTTTACTTAAGAGTAAGTTATACTGACCTAGCTCATGAAGCGCTTTTTCCAGTGAATCTGGTTTAAGAGCACAAAGAATTGTTTTTAAAGTTATAGGTAACTTACTCATAAAGATTTTTAATGCAATTCTATTATTATGATCAATTTCGGTCATATTGCCGTCTAGTCTCTGTCTTTGATTTAAAAAAGAAAGCTTGGTTTGGATGAAGTTATAGAACTGTAGGACGTCTCCTCTATACTGGGCGCCCCTCAGGTCTTCATAAAGTAGTTCGGCAAAAGTCAATCCACCAAAATTAAGTTCCAAAATACACTTAATCCCATTTAATCACTGATAAAAACATCCTTTGCGATGTGGGATTATAATCTGACATACACGAAACAACATTATCTATGCTTTCTAAAAACGGATAAAGTTATTCCTTTCTTCCGTAAAAATTAGAAATCAAACCGAAAAATCTAAGGGGATCTATATCCTTTATATGATTCATTTGTACCTGGTGTTGTTGTAACTGATGCTGTTGTTGTTGAAATTGTTGATTCAATTCATGTTGTAACTGTTGCTGTTGTTCTTGTTGTAACTGTTGGTTCATGTTTCTTGTTAAATCTTCCCGGTTACCGTCAAATAGTATTCCTCTCTTCTGGCTTCTGTAATCCTTGATGTCCACTTTGTTGTTTGTTCTTCTTCTCTCTTCTTTTTAAGGCTGCCCAGACAAAAATCGTTGCCTGGTGACACAACCACTTCCTTTTTAGTATATTAAATTTTTAATTTTTTTTTTTTTAATTTTAATTTAATTTAATCCAATTTTATTTGTATTTTGTAATTTGTATTTTGTAATTTATTTAATTTTAATCACTTATCCTATTTCGCAGGATGATTTTATTATATATATATTTTATTTTAATCCTTTTTCGGAGGATGTTTTTATTATATATATTTTTTATTTTAATCCTTTTTAGCAGGATGTTTTTGTTTGTATCCTTTTTCGTAGGATATATTTTCTTTAAATCCTTTTTAGTAGGATATCCTACCGACTGCGCCAATTTTAAGGACGTGAACGTCTTCGTTTATTAAAGTAAAAATAATGCTTAAACTCTAAACTAACATTGTGGTTTTATATTTTAATTGAAGCAATCGTTGCTTGCAGTTATGCGATCAACGATTACTCACGATCATAAATAATTTCTCTTAAAACTATGAATCAACGAATGTTGAAAATAACGCTCTTTCTCTTAAATCAATTATTAAATATTCAGATTACATTAGTTAAATTAGTAACTATGTGCGAATAACATAAGATTCATATTACAATTGTTTACTATAAGATTGGTATTGCATTAACCGAATTGGTAAGTATGATAAGATTCATATTACAATTGTTTATTATAAGATTCACATTGAATGAGAACCAAACTGGCAAGTATGTTTAAATGCGATAAGATTCATATTACAACGGGAAACTTAGTTACCATAACACCGTTGGGTAAAACTCATACATACATACAGGCAAAGTTAAATATACCAATAAACATGAAGAAAAATTACAACAAGGCCAACTCAAAATTATTTTAAATATGGGTGCAGTCAATTTTAAAATAAGGGGATTTACATAAGGTTTAAAAAACGTTTTTTAAGCTAAAATTCTATTATGAATACAATTTTAGTGAATTTTGCTTAAACAAAATTCGAAAGGCTGTTTAAAATTTGTATGAGTATGGTTGAAAGCATTTAATAAGAGACAATGCAAATGTTATGATAATGTTTAAGAAAGATGAGAAAAAAATTTTGTACGTCTATAGGGACCATGTTGTCAGTAATATGAATTTGGAAAAGTTTTTAAGAAATTTGTAGAGTGTTGGAAGGATAAATATGGTATTTTGATTATAAGCAAAGATATTAAATTAAACGATTTTTGTTTAAAAAAAAATGAGTAATTATTGCTTATAAAAGATTGGCCTTAGTTTATTCATCTGACCTGAAACTTCATTCATGTAAATGTTATAAATGGCTAGCTACTTGTAAAGTCATAAGTCAATCTGAATCAGATAACCTGATCTTAAAACTACACCACCTACCTGATAAGCTGATTTGATACCTAATAAACTGATCTGAAAACCAGACCAGCTCCAAATAAGCTGATCGGAAAACCAGACCAGCTCCTGATCAGCTGATCTGAAAACCAGACCAGGTCTTGAAAAGCTGATCTGAAAAGCATAAAAAGTCATAATAAGCTGATCTGCAACCCAGACCAGCTCATGATAAGCTGATCTGAAAACCAGACCAGGTCCTGATAAGCTGATCTGATAGCTGAAAAGCTGGTCTGATAGCTGAAAAGCTGATCTGATAGCTGAAAAGCTGATCTGAAAGCTGAAAAGCTGATCTGATTGCTGATACCTGTTATCTGATCTCTGTAATCAAACATGGATGAGATAGTGTTAAACTGCATAAAATTTAGTTTTGCAATTAATGCTCTGAGACCTAAATGATTCCTGTTTGTTGTTTCCCAAGATGAAGCAATTCTAATGTCACTACGTTTTTCAATGTTTTCCATTGTCTTCCCATAAACAGCGTTGTTTAAAAGTTTGACGAAATCGTTTTCAAAATTATTTTTAGCATTTGTCTTTTGGAATGTGTTTAAGTCAATATATTTTTTAAGCCAAGGGGATTGCTTAAATCTGAGTAAAATGAAAACAAGACTTTGCATGTTAAAGCGATATGAAAACAGGAACTTGCACATAAACAGAAACAAAAACTTTTTTATCCAACGAAGTAAAGCCAATAAAGAAATAAAAACCATTCACATGTTTAATTCTTTTTTCAATATTTGATTTCACATTTTTTCTTAAAAATCTTAGTACTAATAAAAATTTAACTCTATGTATAAATAAAAATATATATATACAAAAAGGAAAAAACATCATTAATCTAATATTTGATTTTTATTTAAAAATAATTTAGGTATAGGTAAAAAGATAAAAGTTTTAAACCATTCAGTTTTAACATGCTTTTCTGTGAATAAAATACTAAAATTAATAGATACATTCATAAACAAATATATATCCAATAAATAAATTAATAAATAAATACAGAAATAAATAAATAAATTAATTAATTAATAAACAAATAAGTAAATAGTAAATAAATTCATAAATAATTAAATAAATATAATTAGTACAAAATTAAATTCTAGTTGTCATCTTACATGCAATTTAGTAGGAAGCATTCTATTCTACATCTATTGTTTCATTGTTTTGCTCTATGTAATGTCCACAAGCACAGGTTTTTATTTTATCTTTCATTATATTTTTTTTATTATCAGAAAACCTAAGTGCTATTTTATTTAGTTTTTGAGTATATAGTTGACGTGTTTTAGACCTAAACAAAAACATTTCATCTGAGATAATTTTGGATTCAAATAAGCAACTTTTGTAATCATTAATGGACAACTTTTTATTTACAGACTTTTTGATCCCTTTAGATTTTTTAACAGCTTCCGAACGAAGAGTCGACAGAGAATACATTTTTGCTCTTAAACCAATAAAGTCTGTCATTATATCCCCATTGTTTTTATCTTTCATCATTCCCAAAACCTTCTTATTGAGCAGCGGCAAACGAAATTGATTATCTATAGGATATTCTAACGTATCAAAATTCAAACTTATAGCATTACGGATGTCATCGTAAAAATCATCAGTTTTAATTGAATAAATAAAGGAGTCAGTATCCATATAGTTGTAAAAAATGTTCTCTCCATATTTAAGCTTCATGAAACCATAATGGAAGTCATACATTCTCCACTTGGATAGTGGTTCCATTATTTCTAACTCTACCGCATACATATCATCAGAAAATTTTGTCAACTGCATAAAATTTGGTTTCGCAATTAATTCTCTGAGACCTAAATGATTCCTGTTTGTTGTTTCCCAGGATAAAGCAATTCTAATGTCCCTACGTTTTTCAATGTATTCCATTGTTTTCCCATAAACAGCGTTGTTCAAAAGTTTGAAGAAATCTTTTTCAAAATTATTTTTAGCATTTGTCCTATGTAATGTGTTTAAGTCAATATATTTTTTAAGTCAAGGGGATTGCTTAAATCTGAGTATTCTATGGATTTGTTTTAAGATGAGGCCATTTGAAATGGCTTGTTTTAAAACTCTATAGTGCATGGTGTAATTTGTTTTTACGTGTAAGTCTGCAACTAATTTTTTGATTTTGGATCCCCCCACTGGCTTATTTTTGGGACAAAATGGCAAATCATTATGTAGATCATGCACAGAATCAGGATAATCTGTATCCACTTCCAACATGTATCCATACTCTGCAGTATCAGACATTTTTTAACATCAAAATCAGTATTACATACCCATTCAAATTCACCGTAAGGAAGATATTCCGACATCGCCCAACCATACAAATTGTGAATGTTAAATAGACAAGAAATTTTGATTGTTTTGATGCATCAAAATCTTCCAAATATTTGTTATTCGCTTTCAAATATCTCTTTGCGAACATTGAACTAGTCCACCTTTAATTCCGTTTTGCATAAACATATACATTTTAGAATCAGTGAACTGTTCCAGTGAAACTTCTGTGGTTTTTAACATTGCATCCCAGGATAACCCTGGTACTGTATAATAATGACATTGGTCCAAATCGTATATACCTCTACAAATTTACTTAAAATTTTAAATCACGTCAGTTAAAGAAGAACATCTGTAGTTAAGTAGAGTTTAGTATAGTCAGGGAGGGTTTAACTACTACAGCATATTATTCATTCGTTAGAATATTGAAGAACTCTTCTCTACTAGGGAGTTTAATTTTCTTAAACTTAGTCATGCAATCCATGTAAGAGTACGGAATTACACCCTTTCTTCTAATCAGGTTGAAGCTCATCTTCATCAACGAAACATGATCGAATAGTATTAAAATCATTGCTATCAAGATTTTTTGCTAACGTATCTAAATTCGAAGCAATAAATCTAAACGAGTCTATAAATCTTATTTCGAATCCGTTTTTCATCTAATCTGATAAAAAATTTAAAGAAAAATATACGTTCTGTGTTCTGGGGAATCACTTTTATTGCGTCATTTTTTATAGCTGAAATTTCTTTGAAAAATAGGTGCAGGAGGAGGTGTTTTATAATTTATATTGCATTCGCTATGAATTGCCCCACAATAATTACTCGTAAGATGACAATGATCTCTAACTTTATCGTTATTTAATATTTTCTTTCACATATGACAATTTCTTGCATTATTATATTGAGCTATTTCTAAATTTTTTACTTCTTTTACGAAAATAGTTTACGATTATAAACAAAGCTTTAACATTTTAGAGGAAAACTTTTCTATAAATAAGTTGGCATAGGTATCAGAATGAAACCAAAATCCAGCTGTGCTTGGATATATTTATCAGTTTTTAAAAAAAATTTAAGACTAGTCTGCTCAAATTTTTGAAAAATATTGAGCACCATTTATTATTTCGTACAGAAAATTTTAAATGCAAACATTTTTAACTAGCCATTCTTTGTTGTTAATTCTATGCGAAACAAATAACACGCGTATTACTTCACATGAAAACTTACAATTTGGAAGATATATGTATATACAAGATGAGCATAGTACTACTTCTTCAAAAAAAAATTCATTGAATTCATGCCAATTTTTCTAAATATATATTTTGGCAGCATTTCATATGAAATGTTGAACAGAATGGGATAATTGCCTAACATTTTGTAAATTTATTTTTTATTATCTATACTTATTTTAATATAATTTCATTTATGTATCTTTCTGTTTTAAGAATATAATAAATTAATAAATATTTGCTTAATTCAAGACTCAATTTAAACAAAATGCAATACGTAGTACATCTAAGTATATAATACAACTTGTATTTGCATTCGCTTTCGCATTCGCTTTCGCAAAAATTTAAATTCATTATTCGTTTTCGCATTCGCGTTCGCTAATCTGGTATTCGTTACATCCCAAATTTGTAGTGCTTTTACTTACAGGATCATCGACTTTTTCCAAAATAGACTCAAAGTCTTCGTAGATTACAAATGGCACATCTAACTGTTTGTAGTAGTTCTTAAACTTAATAGTGCATTCATCTTCGGGCATCCTAATGACTTTTTTACCACAAAAATGTTTATGTTGATTATACACATAATCATAATGTGTATGATATAGGCAGATATAAATCTTGTGATCATGCATTGTAATGCTGGAACGAAGAAGTCTAAAGAAGAGAGAATAATAAAATAATATGTAAATTAATATAACAATAAGAAGTAACTTTCCCTTTTAAATAGGGAACATATTTTGCATAAATTCACAAATGAAACTTACTTCGATATATCTTTGATGAGCACATAGTGGAAGTTCTTATTTCACTGGAGCAATAAAAGATTAATATGAATGTGTTTTTCTCCTTTTGTTATGTAGTATGGTCCTATAAGTGATGTTCCATTGTGACCAAATACATTTATGCTCATATCATTCTGATTCTCGAATTGTTTTATCTGCTTCAATGGGAGTGGAAACTCTAGGCCTTCAAAATTTAATGCAATTGCTCCTATATTAATATTCTCATCAGATATGTTTGCAATATTGTAATTTCTACAGTTTTTCCGTTCTTTAGGATTTAGACTACTATTTACATTCAAAGCAGCAATGAGAGACCATTTAAAGCAATAAATGTCATTATTCTCAACATTCATGCATGCATGTTATCTGCAATATTTTTTGGGAGAGGGATAAAGCTCGATCCTCTTATTATGGACTTCTTGTTTATATTAACTTCGAGGAAATTTATTGAATTCAGCGTCCATTCGCTACCCCTCTCTTGAAATTCTTCCATTTTGGCTCTTAGCTCCTCCGTCTGTTTGTACATTTCTTCTATGTCATCAGAAAAAGTTACCAACATAATTTTCGAAATATATACAAGTTGGGAAACATTCATCTCATCATTCACCATCTTCATATAATCACATATGAGCTCCATATTAAATTTAAATGTAGTATGTGTCCTACTACGTTCATTGATTTGTTATACTATTGAACTCTTGGCAGATTTCAGAAACTCCTCCGGAAACAAGACACCTACAGGAGGATATATGTCTCGATCATCCATTGAAGTTACTTACTCTTTTAGTAAGAAAATCACCAATCCGTTCTTCGTGACAACTGTTTTTTTTTGTGTTTTGTGGTTCTGACATGAGCCATATAACTATTTGATGGGATCATCTCATCACAATCCGCACAATATTTGTTTTGAAGCCTTAGCTTACTAATTCCAAGGGCAACCTTTGATTGGTTAGCATACGAGTGCGTTTCCATATACTGATTTAGTTTTGTTTGAGTCATAAAGACTTTATTGCAGATGGTACAACTTGCAGTATTCATTTTATTTAATTATTTATTTGTTTATTAATTCAATTATTTTATTTATAAACAATTGATTTAATTATTTTATTTATAAACAATTTATTTCACTTATAAACAGTTTATTTATTTTTTATACAGTATAAACTTGTTTAACAAACAGTTGTTATATCTAGCACTTTTGTAGTTTTTGGATTTCAAACACTTTAGAAAATACGTTGTCACTTGTTGAGATATCAGAGCAGACTGATGACAATCTAAATTATTTCTTCTGCCTACATACTTTATATGAAAATCGCGTCATAGTCACCAAATCTAATTTATTACGACATATGATGAAATTCATACACACACACACATATATATATATATATATATATATATATATATTTATATATATATATAGGATTTGGACCAATGTCATTATTATACAGTACCAGGGTTATCCTGGGATGCAATGTTAAAAACCACAGAAGTTTCACTGGAACAGTTCACTGATTCTAAAATGTAAATGTTTATGCAAAACGTAATTAAAGGTGGACTAGTTCAATGTTCGCAAAGAGATATTTGAAAGCGAATAACAAATATTTGGAAGATTTTGATGCATCAAAACAATCAAAATTTCTTGTCTATTTTAACATTCACAATTTGTATGGTTGGGCGATGTCGGAATATCTTCCTTACGGTGAATTTGAATGGGTATGTAATACTGATTTTGATGTTAAAAAATGTCTGATACTGCAGAGTATGGGTACATGTTGGAAGTGGATATAGATTATCCTGATTCAGTGCATGATCTACAAAATGATTTACCATTTTGTCCCCAAAATAAGCCCGTGGGGGATCCAAGATCAAAAAGTTAGTTGCAGATTTACACTCAAAAACAAATTACATCATACACTATAGAGTTTTAAAGCAAGCCATTTCAAATGGCCTCATCTTAAAACAAATTCATAGAATACTCAGATTTAAGCAATCCCCTTGGCTTAAAAAATATATTGACTTAAACATTACATAGGACAAATGCTAAAAATAATTTTGAAAAAGATTTCTTCAAACTTTTGAACAACGCTGTTTATGGGAAAACAATGGAATACATTGAAAAACGTAGGGACATTAGAATTGCTTTATCCTGGGAAACAACAAACAGGAATCATTTAGGTCTCAAAGAATTAATTGCGAAACCAAATTTTATGCAGTTGACAAAATTTTCTGATGATATGTATGCGGTAGAGTTAGAAATAATGGAACCACTATCCAAGTGGAGAATGTATGACTTCCATTATGGTTTCATGAAGCTTAAATATGGAGAGAACATTTTTTACAACTATATGGATACTGACTCCTTTATTTATTCAATTAAAACTGATGATTTTTACGATGACATCCGTAATGCTATAAGTTTGAATTTTGATACGTTAGAATATCCTATAGATAATCAATTTCGTTTGCCGCTGCTCAATAAGAAGGTTTTGGGAATGATGAAAGATGAAAACAATGGGGATATAATGACAGACTTTATTGGTTTAAGAGCAAAAATGTATTCTCTGTCGACTCTTCGCTCGGAAGCTGTTAAAAATCTAAAGGGATCAAAAAGTCTGTAAATAAAAAGTTGTCTATTAATGATTACAAAAGTTGCTTATTTGAATCCAAAATTATCTCAGATGAAATGTTTTTGTTTAGGTCTAAAACACGTCAACTATATACTCAAAAACTAAATAATTGAGATATCAGAGCAGACTGATGACAATCTAAATTATTTCTTCTGCCTACATACTTTATATGAAAATCGCGTTATAGTCACCAAATCTAATTTATTACGACATATGATGAAATTCATACACACACACACACACACACACACACATATATATATATATATATATATATATATATATATATATATATATATATATATATATATATATATTTAAATATATATATATATATATATTTAAATATATGTATGGATCGCGCCAATTTCCGGGCCGTTTTTTTAATATATTATAATTATTGAGGTTTTTTGCTATTATTGGGTACAGGACTCAATGATGCAACTGGTCCTGTGTAAATTTTGGGGACATGCATCATTGGGGACATAATTTTCGATTTTTTTATTTTAATATCAATTTGTTCGACTTTGTTTATTTTATAGGACTTTTATATTTTTAATCGATATATGACTGTTAACGCGAAGTTGGTTCCATTTTAAAATTAAATATTCCATTTGTGTGATGCCATACAACCTCAATAATTTTCCGTTTTTTTTGTCGCGTTAAAAATATTCGCTGACTGGCACTGATCTCTGAACAGTAAAGTACTGTCGAATATCGATTTAACAAACACTTACTACATTGAAGTCGGGATAAAACGAATGATTTTAAATTGTTCGCTGCTCTTTATATATAATTTTTGGTATTTTTACTGTAAATATAGCTAACATATACATAAACGTATATTTTTTTAATATATAAATTGTTCAAATTGATGACTGTTTTCTTTATTGCATATGAAGTATTAAGATCTTTCGGTCATGTATACTTTAAAGGAAATTGAGAGAAAATTTTTTGCAACTTATTATTAAGATATGAAGAGAAAAAACTATTTCGGATAAATGGAATAGTTCTAAAAGCGAAAATCAGGAGTTTCACAAGTTTCGTATATGTGGATATTATTACACCATATTAAATAAAATTCTTAAGGTGTCTTTACATGGTAATACAAAGTATTAAGACTTTGTAGAATCAAAATAATATGAAATGCTCTCCGTGCTAAATAAAAGGGAACCAAAAACTTTTGCAGGTATTTTTCATGTTTACACTGATACTATAAGTTAAATTGAAGCAAATATATCAAACTGCTGAGTTAATAACAAGGAATGGAAAATTGCAAAAAAAAAAAGATGTGTACTAATAAAACTGAATATTGTAGAAAACATTTTAATTGCTTAATTCACAAAACCTCATGTATCTCTGTATCGATTGTATTATCATATTAAATACAAGAGTGTAACATTTTTTGTATGAAATTTTCATATAAAAATGAAATACAAATTTACACTTTTATTTCATATGTTTTTAAAATGTTGTATTCAGAGAGAGGCTCTCTGAGAGAATTTGTATGTAGCTTGTTCTTTTTTTTCATTAAAAATACAAAATACATTAATGCACTAGATGGAGGGTGTTCACAATTAAAAAACAAAAAGTGTATTTGATACACAAATACACGATAAAGATTGTTGTGAATTAAGCAAATATTTCAATGTACTTTTACTACAAAATATAATTGTTTTTATAGGTTTGTTTATTTGGTTTTGCTGTACCATCACCTGCACCATCAGCAGTTGTACAATATTTACAAAAACAACACGAGTTGATTTTGGTTGCTTCTGCAAAAGTGTTATCACCTTCAATATGTACCATTACTGCTGCCAATGTTTACTTTAACCGACCGCGTGTCAAATTTTCTATTGGTTTTCTCTCCTACTCGATACATTTTGCATTTACATGATAAGATTTTGTACATTCAACAGCATTTTTTGACATGCCGTAATACATTGTATTACCATGTAAAGGCAGCTTTAATAGTATGTCTCCACCGGCGTGTTTTAGACAAATCATATTGATATAAGCACATCGCGTTAATATACACATGATTTACCATATATTTTGCATATAGATAGATAAATTACCTCAAAGTAGTTGACTTATTTTATATCATTTCGAAAATACCATTTTTCGAACTGTATTTGTCTATGCAACCCTGCGTTGCTCTTTAAGTTACAAGCTCCATCCTTGGGTCGTCCATCAATAGTAATTGACACATTCGAAAAAAATACATTAAGGAATATTTAATCAATATTAAATGTCAACTTCCTGTGGATAAAATTCACATTACAGCTGCTGCTAAGGTTTAACGAGTTCCTGCATACAATTTGTCATTAAAAATTTTATGGCAAAACTCGTTCCGACCATGTTAAGTTTTGCCACCTATTATAAGTCTATCTATGCCAATTTTTTAATACATATAATTCCTATATGTTTATGTCTTAACAAAAATTTAATGAAAAGATTTTAAAGTTCAATAAAAACTTTAAACTTCAATAAAAAAAATGCATACTCACGACAAAAAGTTGAAATATTATTTTGGCATACAACACGTTACATACGAAACGCGTTGTATTGCTTTGACAACTAATCAGCCGACAATAAATTAGAGAAAATTAGAATCATGGCATAAAACCTTATTGAAGAGTTTGAAAAACATACAGTATTGGATAAAAAAGGAATTAAAAATGTTCTAAGTTATATTTTCAATGAAGAAACAAGTAAAAAAGCTGATACAAAACGAGGTTATAAAGCTTGTTGTGTTACTTGTCATTTTTGATGCGGTAAAATTTTCTAAAGCACGATATTCGTCGACGAACTAATACGTGTTATGTATTTCTACCTTTACTTATGTTAAGGCTATGAGAAATCGTAGCTCATAATATGCGAAAAGTCAAGAGGAAATATGTATGTAGAACAAAAATATAGTTAAAGTTTAACATTTTTAAACGCACTAATAATCCCAAATTATTATTTTACTTATTAAGTAAAATATATCTTATTAAAAATACTTTGAAAATGATTATTGAGGGATTTAGCTGGATCCTATTCGCATTTCACTGTTGCTAGTGCAAATTATCAGGGAATCTTTACCTAAAGCTTCTTAGAACAGCTAGAGTTATTATGTTATAAGCTTTCATTTAAACAAATGAGAATCTCAATAACAAAGTTGAAACAAGAACTAAAAAAACATTAAAAATGCAAACAATTTTAACTAGCCATTCTTTGTTGTTAATTCTATGCGAAACAAATAACACGCGTATTACTTCACATGAAAACTTACTATTTGGAAGATATATGTATATACAAGATGAGCATAGTACTACTTCTTCAAAAAAAAATTCATTGAATTCATGCCAATTTTTCTAAATATATATTTTGGCAGCATTTCATATGAAATGTTGAACAGAATGGGATAATTGCCTAACATTTTGTAAATTTATTTTTTATTATCTATACTTATTTTAATATAATTTCATTTATGTATCTTTCTGTTTTAAGAATATAATAAATTAATAAATATTTGCTTAATTCAAGACTCAATTTAAACAAAATGCAATACGTAGTACATCTAAGTATATAATACAACTTGTATTTGCATTCGCTTTCGCATTCGCTTTCGCAAAAATTTAAATTCATTATTCGTTTTCGCATTCGCGTTCGCTAATCTGGTATTCGTTACATCCCAAATTTGTAGTGCTTTTACTTACAGGATCATCGACTTTTTCCAAAATAGACTCAAAGTCTTCGTAGATTACAAATGGCACATCTAACTGTTTGTAGTAGTTCTTAAACTTAATAGTGCATTCATCTTCGGGCATCCTAATGACTTTTTTACCACAAAAATGTTTATGTTGATTATACACATAATCATAATGTGTATGATATAGGCAGATATAAATCTTGTGATCATGCATTGTAATGCTGGAACGAAGAAGTCTAAAGAAGAGAGAATAATAAAATAATATGTAAATTAATATAACAATAAGAAGTAACTTTCCCTTTTAAATAGGGAACATATTTTGCATAAATTCACAAATGAAACTTACTTCGATATATCTTTGATGAGCACATAGTGGAAGTTCTTATTTCACTGGAGCAATAAAAGATTAATATGAATGTGTTTTTCTCCTTTTGTTATGTAGTATGGTCCTATAAGTGATGTTCCATTGTGACCAAATACATTTATGCTCATATCATTCTGATTCTCGAATTGTTTTATCTGCTTCAATGGGAGTGGAAACTCTAGGCCTTCAAAATTTAATGCAATTGCTCCTATATTAATATTCTCATCAGATATGTTTGCAATATTGTAATTTCTACAGTTTTTCCGTTCTTTAGGATTCAGACTACTATTTACATTCAAAGCAGCAATGAGAGACCATTTAAAGCAATAAATGTCATTATTCTCAACATTCATGCATGCATGTTATCTGCAATATTTTTTGGGAGAGGGATAAAGCTCGATCCTCTTATTATGGACTTCTTGTTTATATTAACTTCGAGGAAATTTATTGAATTCAGCGTCCATTCGCTACCCCTCTCTTGAAATTCTTCCATTTTGGCTCTTAGCTCCTCCGTCTGTTTGTACATTTCTTCTATGTCATCAGAAAAAGTTACCAACATAATTTTCGAAATATATACAAGTTGGGAAACATTCATCTCATCATTCACCATCTTCATATAATCACATATGAGCTCCATATTAAATTTAAATGTAGTATGTGTCCTACTACGTTCATTGATTTGTTATACTATTGAACTCTTGGCAGATTTCAGAAACTCCTCCGGAAACAAGACACCTACAGGAGGATATATGTCTCGATCATCCATTGAAGTTACTTACTCTTTTAGTAAGAAAATCACCAATCCGTTCTTCGTGACAACTGTTTTTTTTTGTGTTTTGTGGTTCTGACATGAGCCATATAACTATTTGATGGGATCATCTCATCACAATCCGCACAATATTTGTTTTGAAGCCTTAGCTTACTAATTCCAAGGGCAACCTTTGATTGGTTAGCATACGAGTGCGTTTCCATATACTGATTTAGTTTTGTTTGAGTCATAAAGACTTTATTGCAGATGGTACAACTTGCAGTATTCATTTTATTTAATTATTTATTTGTTTATTAATTCAATTATTTTATTTATAAACAATTGATTTAATTATTTTATTTATAAACAATTTATTTCACTTATAAACAGTTTATTTATTTTTTATACAGTATAAACTTGTTTAACAAACAGTTGTTATATCTAGCACTTTTGTAGTTTTTGGATTTCAAACACTTTAGAAAATACGTTGTCACTTGTTGAGATATCAGAGCAGACTGATGACAATCTAAATTATTTCTTCTGCCTACATACTTTATATGAAAATCGCGTCATAGTCACCAAATCTAATTTATTACGACATATGATGAAATTCATACACACACACATATATATATATATATATATATATATATATATATATATATATATATAATATATATATATATATATATATATAAATAAATGTATATTATAATTATTGAGGTTTTTTGCTATTATTGGGTACAGGACTCAATGATGCAACTGGTCCTGTGTAAATTTTGGGGACATGCATCATTGGGGACATAATTTTCGATTTTTTTATTTTAATATCAATTTGTTCGACTTTGTTTATTTTATAGGTCTTTTATATTTTTAATCGATATATGACTATTAACGCGAAGTTGGTTCCATTTTAAAATTAAATATTCCATTTGTGTGATGCCATACAACCTCAATAATTTCCCGTTTTTTTGTCGCGTTAAAAATATTCGCTGACTGGCACTGATCTCTGAACAGTAAAGTACTGTCGAATATCGATTTAACAAACACTTACTACATTGAAGTCGGGATAAAACGAATGATTTTAAATTGTTCGCTGCTCTTTATATATAATTTTTGGAATTTTTACTGTAAATATAGCTAACATATACATAAACGTATATTTTTTTAATATATAAATTGTTCAAATTGATGACTGTTTTCTTTATTGCATATGAAGTATTAAGATCTTTCGGTCATGTATACTTTAAAGGAAATTGAGAGAAAATTTTTTGCAACTTATTATTAAGATATGAAGAGAAAAAACTATTTCGGATAAATGGAATAGATCTAAAAGCGAAAATCAGGAGTTTCACAAGTTTCGTATATGTGGATATTATTACACCATATTAAATAAAATTCTTAAGGTGTCTTTACATGGTAATACAAAGTATTAAGACTTTGTAGAATCAAAATAATATGAAATGCTCTCCGTGCTAAATAAAAGGGAACCAAAAACTTTTGCAGGTATTTTTCATGTTTACACTGATACTATAAGTTAAATTGAAGCAAATATATCAAACTGCTGAGTTAATAACAAGGAATGGAAAATTGCAAAAAAAAAGATGTGTACTAATAAAACTGAATATTGTAGAAAACATTTTAATTGCTTAATTCACAAAACCTCATGTATCTCTGTATCGATTGTATTATCATATTAAATACAAGAGTGTAACATTTTTTGTATGAAATTTTCATATAAAAATGAAATACAAATTTACACTTTTATTTCATATGTTTTTAAAATGTTGTATTCAGAGAGAGGCTCTCCGAGAGAATTTGTATGTAGCTTGTTCTTTTTTTTCATTAAAAATACAAAATACATTAATACACTAGATGGAGGGTGTTCACAATTAAAAAACAAAAAGTGTATTTGATACACAAATACACGATAAAGATTGTTGTGAATTAAGCAAATATTTCAATGTACTTTTACTACAAAATATAATTGTTTTTATAGGTTTGTTTATTTGGTTTTGCTGTACCATCACCTGCACCATCAGCAGTTGTACAATATTTACAAAAACAACACGAGTTGATTTTGGTTGCTTCTGCAAAAGTGTTATCACCTTCAATATGTACCATTACTGCTGCCAATGTTTACTTTAACCGACCGCGTGTCAAATTTTCTATTGGTTTTCTCTCCTACTCGATACATTTTGCATTTACATGATAAGATTTTGTACATTCAACAGCATTTTTTGACATGCCGTAATACATTGTATTACCATGTAAAGGCAGCTTTAATAGTATGTCTCCACCGGCGTGTTTTAGACAAATCATATTGATATAAGCACATCGCGTTAATATACACATGATTTACCATATATTTTGCATATAGATAGATAAATTACCTCAAAGTAGTTGACTTATTTTATATCATTTCGAAAATACCATTTTTCGAACTGTATTTGTCTATGCAACCCTGCGTTGCTCTTTAAGTTACAAGCTCCATCCTTGGGTCGTCCATCAATAGTAATTGACACATTCGAAAAAAATACATTAAGGAATATTTAATCAATATTAAATGTCAACTTCCTGTGGATAAAATTCACATTACAGCTGCTGCTAAGGTTTAACGAGTTCCTGCATACAATTTGTCATTAAAAATTTTATGGCAAAACTCGTTCCGACCATGTTAAGTTTTGCCACCTATTATAAGTCTATCTATGCCAATTTTTTAATACATATAATTCCTATATGTTTATGTCTTAACAAAAATTTAATGAAAAGATTTTAAAGTTCAATAAAAACTTTAAACTTCAATAAAAAAAAATGCATGCTCACGACAAAAAGTTGAAATATTGTTTTGGCATACAACACGTTACATACGAAACGCGTTGTATTGCTTTGACAACTAATCAGCCGACAATAAATTAGAGAAAATTAGAATCATGGAATAAAACCTTATTGAAGAGTTTGAAAAACATACAGTATTGGATAAAAAAGGAATTAAAAATGTTCTAAGTTATATTTTCAATGAAGAAACAAGTAAAAAAGCTGATACAAAACGAGGTTATAAAGCTTGTTGTGTTACTTGTCATTTTTGATGCGGTAAAATTTTCTAAAGCACGATATTCGTCGACGAACTAACACGTGTTATGTATTTCTACCTTTACTTATGTTAAGGCTATGAGAAATCGTAGCTCATAATATGCGAAAAGTTAAGACGAAACATGTATGTAGAACAAAAATATAGTTAAAGTTTAACATTTTTAAACGCACTAATAATCCCAAATTATTATTTTACTTATTAAGTAAAATATATCTTATTAAAAATACATTGAAAATGATTATTGAGGGGATTAGCTGGATCCTATTCGCATTTCACTGTTGCTAGTGCAAATTATCAGGGAATCTTTACCTAAAGCTTCTTAGAACAGCTAGAGTTACTATGTTATAAGCTTTCATTTAAACAAATGAGAATCTCAATAACAAAGTTGAAACAAGAACTAAAAAAACATTAAAAATAGAATTCACTTGTAAATATCTGGTTAACCGAACGAATTTTTATGTTTATAAACTTATAGCAATACAAATTATTTCACTACAGGGTGGCCCAGAAAGACCGAAGTGGTGTGAATTCCTTATAACTTTTTATTTAAGACATATTTTTTTAATTTTTTGTTTTTTAAATACAGTAAATTTATAGGGAATATTTTTAGATTAGTTATTAAAAATTGTATCCCGCAAGTGGTGGCCATTTTCTGCTTCGCACAAATGTGCTCTTTCCATTTCCATTATTCATAACTTATTTATGAGTGACGAAGCCCATTTCCAATTAAATGGGTTTGTTAACAAGCAACACTTTAGGATATGGGCTAAGGAAAACCCGAGAGTACTTCATCAACGACAATTACACCCAGTTAAGTGTACTGTTTGGTGCGGTGTTTCTTCAGAAAGGATCATTGGTCCATATTTTTTGGAAAATGAAAGAGATGTTGCCATTTCCATCAATGGTGATCGATATCGGGCCATATTGGAAAATTTTGTAAGGCCAGCCGTGGAATACCATCCGCAAATATGGTTCCAACAGGATGGAGCCACAGCGCACACTCCGAGGGCCACAATGGCTATTTTACGCGACATCTTTGGGGAAAGAATAAATTCGCGTAGAAGCAATTTTAATTGGCCTCCGCGTTCCCCGGATTTAACCGCTCCAGACTGTTTCCTTTGGAGTTATTTAAAAGGGAAAGTTTATGTTAATAAGCCTAGGACTATTGAGGAATTAAAAACCAATATTCCAGACGAAATTAACAACATAACACCGGATGTTTTGCGAAAGGTCATGGAAAATGTGTTGAAAAGAGATCATTTGTGCGAAGCAGAAAATGGCCTCCACTTGCGGGATATCATTTTTAACAACTAATCTAAAAATATTCCCTATAAATTTACTGTATTTAAAAAACAAAAAATTAAAAAAATATGTCTTAAATAAAAAGTTATAAGGAATTTACACTACTTCGGTCTTTCTGGGCCACCCTGTACGTACGTTTTTAAGAGAATATTTTCCTATTTTAATATACATACATATGTATATTTTCCCAATTTCACAAATATTATTTAAATGTCAAAAGCAACATAGAAAAGTCAAATATAAATTACCACCGAGTTTGACGTTTCATGCCTGCATTAATTGTTAACGAAAATGCGTTGACAATTATTGCAACATATATTGCATGTACCTGCAATTAGCTGTCTCCACTAGCAATAATATAATTTTGACAACTGTTGCAATACATGTCTACATATATATTGCTAGTCAACACGCAGGGTAAAAATTATGTTATGTATTGCTTATGGTAGGTACACACTTGGCAGATTTCATTGTTGGTCGTATAGTGCCTACACACTTGTTTAATCGTCGGTTGGTTTCTGGTTTGCTGCAGACATAAAGTATTTTGAATATTCTGTGCCACAAACCAGTAATATCAAAATTTTTTGGAGATTTTCGGATTGCATTTATTTTGTGCTGCTTTTAACAGTGAGATTACACGAGACATAAGTTTGGACATTTTTGCGCTGGCAATTGTCAAAATATGTTGCTAACACAAAAAATGACTGTGTAAATCATATATAATAGTGTTCGAACACAAGTTTGGAAATAATTGCTCAAACACAAGTCTCAGCAATTATGTTAGAACACAGCTGTCAAATTTACCTATTCCGTAGAAAATAATTGCGGGAAACTAGATAAGTTTGTTACCAAAAAAATTAAGCAGAAGCACAAAATATATGGTCTGTGGCAGAAGTATTAAAAAATCAAAACTTAAAATGCACAAGTGTATGCATACGAGAACTAAAATTTTGAGTTTTAGCATTATACGTCTAGCCACCCCTTAAAATAAGTTTGAATATAAACTTTTTTGTGACATCATTCTGCCGACGTTATTTCTTATGTTCAGAAATAAAAGTTGCTCGTCTATTCGTACTGTAATGGACGTTAAACTATTTTGTTTATGTTCAAGCATACATTAATGTTTGTTGTTTTTTTACAAAGCGAATATTTCTAAATATAAAAAATTAAATGACATTCACTAGATTCGTTCAGCCTTACCACAAATTCCATATGTGAAAATTTGCGAATCAAATTTTTCATTCACATGGATGTTAAGTTTCGTATCATCGATTTTAATAGAATTAAAAACTTACATATTTCCACTTTTTCCAATACAGAAATCTTTGTAAACAATTTTCTTGATAAATTGTCTAAATATTTCGTAGTCATAAAAAGAACTGATATATTTAGCCTAAACCAAACTTTAGAGAAACGTTAAATGAAGTTAAATTTTCTCTTGATTTTAATCAAAAATAGTGTTTTGTAAACGTTTATTACAAAACATTACATTGTTATTTTAAAAGTAATAATGGATG
Organism: Tachina fera; assembly: GCA_905220375.1. Lineage (NCBI taxonomy): Eukaryota > Metazoa > Arthropoda > Insecta > Diptera > Tachinidae > Tachina > Tachina fera. Next base: position 104,013,199 of record LR999963.1, read on the forward strand.
TGCACAATTTTTTCACTCTTTTTTTATTTTTATGCTGTTTAGAGCATCAAATCGTCGGTTTGTTTCTGCTCTGATGTATGGAACAAAAATGTGATTTCGAGAAAAACGATGAAGAATGTTTATTTCATTAGTTTTATAAAAAATACTCGATATAATTTTTTGTTTAATAATAATACATATCGTCGGTTGGTTTCTGGTTTGCGGTACAGTATATTCCAAATACATTGTCTGCAGCAAACCAGAAACCAAACGACGATATGTTTTGTTCAAAAGGTTATACTATAAGAAATATAACAAAGAAAATTTTGTTCAAAGTTTTTGTTTTTAAATGTGCCAGATCGTTTCGAAATTGACCTATTTTTGTTATAAATGTCAAATGTGAGGCATTTTTCTAAAATTCCAAGGCTGGAACCGAAAATTTCGTAATTTCACATATGTTTTGAAATATTTCCTAAAATATTATCTGCGCCCGGTGAAAAATACACAGAAATAAAGAAACAAATAGTAATGTATGCTATCTACGTATATAAACGCTGATTTCAGTATTTACACATAAATTGTATTAACACTTAAAATTTGCGTATAAACGAGGTAATAAACTGTCAAGCAACTTATGCGAATTTATAAATGTGTATGTTTTGTTAAATTAAATAATTAAAACAGAAATGCTAACATTAGACGCTTGTCTATTTATTTTATAAGAAAATATTTTAATATGTAACTAATTATTTAAAGTAAATCTCGTCCTGATTAACAATAATCATGTTAACATTTATTACACTGAATGTCAAAATTATGTTATTGCTTTTGGTAAGTACACTTTGCTACATGTTTATGCAACGAGGGAGATTTTATTGCTGGTAGCATTGTGTGTAGCATAGAATAGATATATAAGGTACTTCCATTATATCTTTGCTTTGAAAAATAAGTATATCTGAAGCTTATTTATTGCGAGAAATAAATAAAAATTAATCCATATAGTAAAAAATTTAAGATTTGCCCTAGAATTTGTTTACAAAAATTTGTTTACATATAAAATTTGCGTATAAGCGAGGTAATAAACTGTTAAGCATTGTACGACATGCGAATTTATAAATGTGTATCTATTTGTTATATTAAATACTTTAAACAGCAATGATTACATCAAATGCTTGTCTATTTATTTCATAAGAAAATTGTCTAATAAAATATAGTACTATACGTAACTGATTATTTAAAGTTGATCCCGTCTTAACAAACAATATGTATGTTAACATTTATTGCAGTGAATGTCAAAATTATGTTATTGCTTATGGTAGGTACGCACTTTGCTACATGTTTATTCAACGAGGCAGATTTTATTCCAGAATTTCTTTACAAAAATGTGTAATTATCTTAACAAAAATTTGCGAATAAATAAAGTGATATAAATAACTGCATATTTGTGAAGTTTGAAAAGTGCTTATGCAATAACTTTGCGCATCTTCCTAAGTTTTCTACCTAACCCTGCGTTTACACATGCAAGAATCTTTCATGCAAGCTCTGTGTACATATTATCAACGATAATTTCGCATAAATGCCTGACTATGCAAATTGCATGTTTACCTTTTAAGGTAGAAGTACATAACACGCGTCAGTTTGTCTACAAGTATCGTGCGTTTGAAGTTTTTAGCGAATGAAAAATGGCAAATTACACCACACGCGTTATGAAAGCTTTTTTTTATCGGTTTTTACTTATTTTTACATTGAAAAATGGAATGGAATGGAACATTTTCAAATCCTCTTTTATCCAATACTGTATGTTTTCAAACTCTTCAATAAGTTTTTGCTCCATGATTCTAAAATTTTAAAATTTTTTCTTGTTTATTGCCGGCTGATTAGTTGTCAAAACAATATAACGCATTAAAAAGTTGATAGTTAAACAAATTTCTGCGGCAAGCGCGTCAAAAAATTTCGTATGTAACTTGTATGCAAAAAAACTATTTCCACTTTTTTTGACAGATGCCTACAGCTCGCACGCGCACTAGCGCGTGATATGTAACTTCACCTTTACCAGATAGTATTGAACTTTATTCGTGTTGTTTCAATGTTATTTATGTCTAAAAAATTCATTAACTGCTTCATTTATGAATATTTAAGAAAATCTATTAAATTAGCTTTTAAGAGATCTAGACACGGTCAAAATGCTTGATGAGATTGGCTATAGTATGAGTGAAAATTTGTTAGTATGTGTAGTATGTTAGTATCACTTTTTATATACGTGGATGTGTTCTCTTTCTTTTGTAAATATTGCTGCCATTATTGTTATTAAATTTCTTTATTTAGACATTTTTATATATTTTTTTAATCCAAACGACCAGCACAAAATCAAAATTCATGCTTGATGGCCCATCAAGCATGGTAACGTCATGCCGACAAGCACACGTACACGAACTTGACAGCAAGCATTTTGATCGTGTCCAAGGCCCTTAAATGTATTTAAAATAAGTAAAACCTCATATAACATTACATTGAAATCCAATTAATTTGTGCTAAGGTATTATAGGGCAACACTGTTAGCTAACTTTCCTTTTACTTGCTACAAATTCACCAAGTCACTGTCTTGTAAAATTCCTTGGCAGTTGCGTTGGAAGTAGACTGCAAGTGCCGAAAGTGTAGATGTGTTAGTAAAAGAGTTTGAGTGTATTGAGTTTTTCGAACATGCACTTGCAAGTAAGCCCTAGGTAAAAGAAGTCTTTTAACTATATTTTCTTCTAAATTTTACGTTGATAAACCAAATTGATTGATGATTTTGATTAGCTCATAATAAATTTTAATTAAGTTTACCATATATTGATTAATATTGCATTTTGTTTAATCTATATAATTCGTTTCGGGTTGAATGTAACATCCTTTTTATAAAATGGCTTAAATACCCGATCAGAAAACCAAATTGATTGATGATTTTGATTAGCTGATAATAAATTTTAATTAAGTTTACCATATATTGATTAAAATTGCATTTTGTTTAATCTATATAATTCGTTTCGGGTTGAATGTAACATCCTTTTTATAAAATGGCTTAAATACAGATCTTGTAGGGTCTTAGCCACTGTTGACGAACACCAGGAAATGAAGGAAATTTATAAAATGCTACACTCATAGTTTTACTTAATTTTTTAATTTATACGTTCTGTATTTAATAAAAAACCATTTTGAAATAATTTTTAAATAAAGTTTTCAAACCAACAGGAAATAGAGGGAAAATATTAAATTAATACGCTAGCACGATTTTACCGGAAACTTTATAGTTCTTATACTTGACAGATGGTGAATGTCAAGAAAAATTAGAAAATGTAACCATATGTCTGGACTAGCAATAAATATGTCGACATATATTGTAGCAGTTGTCAAAATTATATTATTGATAGTGGAGACAGTTCATTGCAGGCACTTGCAATATATGTTACAATTATTTCGAACATGAAACGTCAAGGTCAGTTCGACTTTTCTGTATTGCATTTGACATATTAGTGAAATTGGGAAAATATACATATTTACTTATATGAAAATAGCAAAATATTCTCTTAAAAACGTGTGTAGTGAAATAATGTGTATTGTTATAAGTTTATAAACATAAAAACTCATTCGATTAACCAGATATTTACAAGTGAATTATATTTTTGCCTTGCACCTTTCCTGTTGACTTTTTCCATATCTTCGGTTGGCTTCTGGTTTGCGGCACAATATATTCAAAATATATTGTGTCTGCAGCAAACCAGAAACCAACCGACGATATTATAAGCTACGATTTCCCATATCCTTAACAAAAAAAAAAGCAATCAACAATATTGTTCTGTTATTTTGCAAGTGTTATATTGCCAACATATGTATATATTTGTAGTAGAAATGGGGGTAAGTACCTTCTATATTTATATCATGGTTTGTAATCTTGTTTATGGTTTCATTTCGCGTTTCATTCGAGGTTTAAAAAATATCGATATATTTTAGAAGATGTGTGTTAAAATATGGCGCATGAAATTTAAACGTGTTTCGCAAGCATATCGCAAAGTGTGTACCTACCATAATGGAGACATCGCATACAGTGATGTCAACTCTTGAGACTCAAAACGCGTAGCAAAGTTTGAAAGAAGGTCTAAAAAGGTATAGATTAAAATAAATACGTCTAGCGGAACATAAAAACCAATTTTTAAAAAAAAATGCATGTTCTAAAATGTTTCTGTTGAAAATCAAAACAACAAACATATTTTTATACAGAAATTTATTAGAAAATAAATAACTACCATGACATCAACACATAGATTGATATACATATTATATATCTAAGGTACATACATTTCTTATTATATTTCAATAAGGTAACAGTATATATGTATGTATGTAGTAGTATACATACATATCGTTACCTTAATATAGAAAAACATAACTCATTATTTTTTTGATATCGAGTTTTTTGTATATATTGATAGAAACACATCGTATGTGTCGAAAAGTTCAAAAATCTCGATTTCAAAAACAAAATGAGTTAGGGCCTTTATGTATTAATATAACGATGGGTATGTATACATACATAATTACCTATATTTAAAATTGGTAGTTACTAAATAAAATTTCGATGTCTTCCTCTTTCTCATTTTCAGTCCCTTAGACACTATCTATGTATATCGAAGGGCCATAATTAATATTTTTTTGAAATCGAGTTTTTCGTATATTTTGATAGGAAAACATCATATGTGTCGAAAAATTAAAAAATCTCAATTACAAAAATGTAATGAGTTAGGGCCTTTCTGTATTAAAATATTTTTAATATATTTAAAATTGGTAGTTATAACATAAAATTTCGATTTCTTGCTCTTTCTCATTTTCAGTCCTTAAGACACTATTTATAAAATAATTTTACTGATCCACAATGTTAAGACACAAACTATCAAATTATGTTATTTTCGTATAATTAAGTTTTATTTAAATTAGTTTCTAATATATAAGCTAATAGTACATTTAAATCTGAGGGAAATCTACTACATACGAGATGTCGAGCAAAATCTAGTTGGTTTTGACTAGATTTCTAATAAAAATAAAAATCCAGTTTGTCATTACATTTTGCCAAAGTTTTATGATAAAACTATGCTTTTCGGAATATAAATTGGCAAATTGGCAACACAGCAACTTGTTTAAAAGTTAAACGTCAAACTTCATACACAAAAATTATTTGTCGTTAATTTATTTTATATACAAAGTTTGATAATAAGATTTTGTTCTACATTACATTCTACATTAAGAATATAAATGGACACGTCAAATTATGTTGTTTTTGTTTTAGCATAAATTCGAATTGTATTGGAAAATAAAATAAATATAGTGAGAGATTTTATTTAGAACGTAGTATAAATTACATACTTAGCAAAACAAATTACTGCAAGAAACTGGCCACAAAAGTTGATTAAATAATTGTTATTTAATTGAATCATTCTAATGGATAATTTTTTAATATTGGTTTCTGTAAAATATGAAAACTAAAGTATGTGAATTTAGTAAATCACATCTTAACTTATAAAATTTAAGATTAAAAGAGCAAATCAACTCGTACGTTAGTATTATTAGCACCATAATTCACGCATTTATGATTCCTCCAATTTTTGATGTAGATACATCATACAATTATTGGTTATTAATTAATTTTTCTTACAGAACGATTTTGGTACAAACCAATATTAGTATCACTGGTAGAAACAAGAATGCAAACTCCGTTGGCCATTAGAAAACATTACGCCGTCAGTAAAAACCGGGGAAAAAAGTTTACAGTCTGGCAATAATGATATATAGTAATTATTGGGGACAAGTCCTGGATATTTATAGAAGATAAGACTGAGTCCTCTATAATTACAATCGCCTTATGAAACGCTCCTTCTCTGTCAAAACGTAAAATAAATTAAAAATATCGAATTTGTATGCTTATTTAATTTTTATTTACATGATGACGTTTAAAAAAGTAAAGGTTTTTTCAGTCCCCAATAATTACAATATGCATACATATATATATATATATGTATATATATATAATATATATATATATATATATATAATATATATATATATATATATATATATATATATATATATATATATATATATATATATATATATAATATATATATATATATATATATATATATATATATATATATATATATATATATATATATAAATGCATACTCACACACACCCATACACATTCCCACAATTCTCTGTTGGTGTTACGATATATGATGAAAGTCATATACACAGCTACTCCCAGAACAAAATCGCTAGCATCAGTTTTTAATACCCATGTACGAGAAAAATTGGAACAAGTGAAAGTAGGTGCTTCTATAAAGCTCTTCCTATCAACCTGACTGGATTCAAAACATTTAAAATCTTAAATTCACTTGTACATATAAAACCTATGCCAACACAATATTTTCTATCTCCATCAATACACTTGAAAACATATATACATTCACTTGTAAATATGTATGAAAAAGAGCTGATGTAATTCACACAAGCAATGATATTCTTCAAGACAAAAATAGATACATACATACATACATACATGAATCCAACAACATACACAGATCCCTTGTCACTACCCTGCAGTCAGAGTGGGATGAAGTGAATTGGGTGCAACACTAAAATTCTAGAGACAATTGTAGTATAGTAAGTTATTTTCTATCCGTCATTATAAAAGAAAGAGAGAAAGCAGATATGATCAACACAAATACGGTGGAATTATCAACAACTTATCAATATACATACACACATTTATACGTACGTACGTAAATTATAGAAATGTACCAGTAACTAACTGTCTGTTTGATATTTCTCCATGCTTCCATAACAACTACGTAGTCACTACCAAGGTCAATTGTGTTAGTATTACTAGTAGGTTTTCAAGAGCAAGCACATGTTAAATGTCTATAGTACACATTTTTGTAGTGGTGATAATTAGAGAGTAGTACTGGTGACAAGTCAAAAGCGAGTCAGTACATTTTCAAAATCGATGTTTTCCACAGGGGTATAGTATTTGCCTACCATTGCAACAAAAGAAACCGACACCAGCAAACATACAAGTACCCGCTTGTCCGCGGATACATTCCATAAGTCATTATACCATTACGCACCAAACAATGACCTATACTTGCTCAGCAATACCTACGCAGTGCGTTTGAGTGACAAATTTAACATGGGGATGTCATTAGAAGTATACAATCGCCACCCTCTCGCTTACATTCGGTTGACGAAAACAGTGACGAATATTCATCAAAGTTTTCATTCACAAGACTACTATTATGAAAAGAACACTGAAGGCGGAGTTAAATAATGAACGGTTTATAAAACAAACAAAAAACTACTGATATATTTAAAAATTTACATTTCTGCAAGAAAATCTAAGCAAACGCTATTTTTTATTTAACAATTTTTGACTTCACACTTGTTGATCAAAACACAGAATAATTGTTATTCTGTGTTTTGTTTTTTCTCAACCCCCAAATGACGCAGACGCTTTGTTATGAAATGAAGACTCGCCGAACACATCACTGAGGTTAGCGTTTATTGACAAGCACAAATAATTGGTAGTGTTTGACTAAGGAAATACATACGTTGCCAGCCAAACGCTGACGCTTTGGTTGTGCTTATGCTAGAAAACTATTTTACAAATTTTTCTTTTCGACGTAAACACTAGAATATTACAGAAAAAGAATTTTGATTGCTTGCTTATATACGATCAACGAATTCATATAATATATTGGTACACCAAGTACGTACTGCCAATTGTGAGTGACGAATTTATTACAGAAAAAACGTTAATAGCAGTTTTGCCGAACAAGACGGTAAATACAAAAACGCAAAAGTATGCACACACACATACACACAAACACCCACAAATACATCCATCTACTGTAAACACAACGTTTCTCTACAATACCAACACAAGGTATACATACAAGTTCATACATACATAGAAAGAACCAAACTCACACACACACACACACACACACACAAAATCTCGGCACGAAAATCTCCAAAATCCCCCCATTCGGAACAGGGTTGCCATAACTTTTGTAGTAAAGACGGAGATAGTCCCCTTTTTACCCGGTTTTGAATTCCCAAAACAGGAATCAGAACGCCATTACTTATCTACTTGTGCCTTAATCTTTATCTTCCGGTGTACCACAGGGTAGTATTCTGGGGCCAGTCTTGTATTTAATATATACTTGTGAGCTATAATATCCACACCTCTACATTTGCCGTTGATACAGCCTGTATGAGTATGCATGAAAGCTCTTATGAGGCATCCCGTAATCACCAGGAACATGTTATTCAGCTGAAAAAATAGCTGAACTTATGGAAAATTAAAGTAAATAAACAAAAGTGTGTCAATATATCGTTTACCCTAATAAAAGATACTTGTTCCCCCATTCGATTATTTCTTTTTTCAAACTAGGATAATAATATTTTTTCTTGAGTTAAAAAAATGTCTTGTCGATTCCCGGATGGTTATTTTCATACTTGTGATGTTTCAATATCACTTCTAATAGGTCTTGTCTTTCCATGCTTTCCAGTACGGTATAAGTTCTATATATTTTAAATTTCTTAATATTTCTGAATTTCTTCACCTCCTCCTGGATCATAACATACAAATCCTCAATACTACAGAATATTACAACGTTTTCCTCTTTTTTGATTAAATTCACTATCTTTCTCAAAACCTCTCCAAGTCATCCGCACCTATTCCAAACCTATAAAATTTTTTATTGAACTTTTTTTCCCCATAAGAATCTTTTTCTTGTCTCTCAATCAAAATTTGGTTATTCGCGAATTGCAAAGGACTTTCTGTCACTGGTATATGATCCATTCCATCTTCCTGGGCGCTATGCACGGTTGAAATTGGGAATCCAATCCTATTTCTATTTATTATTTTTTCCACCTGCTGTTGACAAACATCTCTCTCCACTATTTTAAAATTTAATTTTTCTTTTTTGTGAACACGTAAAAAGTGTCTCTTAAGCCCTACCTTACTCTCAAAATTCCTTTCACATAGGTTGCATTGAAAGATTTGTCCACCATGTTTTTGTTTAATGTGTTGCTCCAAAACCACTTTTCTTTTATTTACTTTTTGGCACACGTTGCATTCGAAAAAATTTATTTCTGCAACGATTTTTGACAAAGCATCTGCCACTTTATTCTCTTTGCCCTTTACATGTTTAATATCAAACTCATATTCATTGAGTTTAATTTTCCAACGGAGCAATTTTGAATTGGGCTCTTTGAGTGAGGCCAACCATACTAATGGTCTGTGATCAGTTTGCAATCGAAACTTTCTACCATAAAGATAGTGTCGAAATTGCTTACAAACCCAAACCATAGCTAACAATTCTTTTTCAATTGTACTATAGTTTATTTCTTGTTGGTTCAAAGTTCTTGAAAAAAAGGCCAATGGTCCATCTTCCTAGGACAACACGGCACAGAGCGCAAAATTACTTGCGCCAGTGGTTAGTAAAGGAAATTTCCCTTGCAAAATCTGGGTACCTTAACACCATATCGGTCAGTGAACTGATTTTGCTGTCTTTTTTGATCCTAACGGTAAGAGGCTTTGCAACCTTGGCATAATTTGGTATAAACTTTCTGTAATACCCACTCAAACCCAAGAATGATTGGAGTTGTTTTACCGTTTTTGGTATTTGAAAACTCTTAATACACTCAATTTTTTTGGGTTCTGATTTAATGTCTTCTGTGGTTACCACATGTTAGTTTCTTTTTGCAGAAAATCACATTTATTTAAAGAAACCTTTAAGTTGGCTTCTTGTAGTTTACACAATATCTTGGACAACTTATCCAAGTGCTCCTGAAGTGAAGTTCCAAACACCAATATGTCGTCCATTTAAATGATGCATATTTTATTAATGTAATTCCTCAACACGTTATTAATTAAGCATTTTTTGAAATGTAGCCGGAGTATTTTTGAGACCAAATGGCATATGTCTAAACTCAAAATGGCCATCATTTGTTGAGAAAGCAGTTTTTTCCTGGTCGTTTTCATCAGCCTCTATTTGGTAAAAACCCTTTGTCAAATCTAATGAAGAAAAGTAATTTGCTCTCCGTAGTTTCTCCGATACATCGTCGACAACCGGTATTGTATATTCATCTTCTCTAGTTATAGCGTTCAATCTTCTTTAATCAACCACAATTCTCCACTCCTTGTTTTCTACTTTATCTTCCTTTTTTGGGACAACCCAAATAGCAGAAGTATAGGGTGAATTACTTGGAACGATAATACCTTGCTCCAAAATTTCGTCTATTTGTTTATTAACCTCATTTGTATGTAGTTCGGGATATCTATATGATCTAATATAAACCGGATTTTCAGTATTTGTTGGGTTTCACTTCATTTGTAAATGTCAAACTATCTTCTTTCTTGTAGAAGACACCCGAAAATATTTTAATACCTTTTCCATGCAATTGATCTTCTTCTTTGTTGAGGTGTTCTGTCCTTAATTGGTCCACTATTCCCAATTCATCCAAGTGGTGTAGCTCCGGTTAATTTTCTATCTCTACTGTGCCGTATACTGTCTTAATTGGATGTTCTTTTTCATCCTGGCCTTCAAAGTATAAAGTTATCTCCTGTTCATTTATTATTATAGTCTGTGTTTAGTAATTTATAATCGCATTATTATTTCTTAACAATGTTGAACCAAATATTCCGTTAAACATTGGATGAAAACTAATGATCCTGAAAATTTCATCCTTTTTAAGGCGAACTTGTAAAGAGTCTTTATAGATTTTAGCTTCTTCATTAATTACCAAAAACCCCGAAGCTGTTTTGATTCTTTGTTGTTCTTTTAATTTTTTTATATATTGGAGGATAATGATTTTTTTCAATAATATTTTCGGCAGACCCGGAGTTGATTAGAATTCTTGTGACTCGAGTCTTTCCCTTGAACAAAATATAGGGCAGCTTATATTCGGAGGAGTCTCTCTGTGAGAGGCCGTAAATTGAACATTTTGAGGCTGTGAAGTCTGTGTGTTATCTATGTGGTGGTTTTGTCTATGAGTCTGTCTGCTGATATCCATCGGTTCTGTAACGTTTTGTCTAGACGTATTCTGATACGAAAAATTTCTATTAGTATGATTATTTTGATATCTGTTATTATTAGGATTGGGATAGTTAGGATTTGAATTAGGAGTTCGATTATTGGGATTGGGATATTTAAAATTTGTATTATTTTTAGTTATTATTTTGATTAGGATTTTGGTTTCTTGCTTGAAAGTTTTGAGTCTGTACATATTTTTTATTATAATTTATTTTATTTTTTCACTTAAGAGTAAGTTATACTGACCTAGCTCATGAAGCGCTTTTTCCAGTGAATCTGGTTTAAGAGCACAAAGAATTGTTTTTAAATTTATAGGTAACTTATTCATAAAGATTTTTAATACAATTCTATTATTATGATAAATTTCGGTCATATTGCCGTCTAATCTCTGTCTTTGATTTAAAAAGGAAAGCTTGGTTTGGATAAAATTATAGAACTGTAGGACGTCTCCTCTATACTGGGCGCCCCTCAGTTCTTCATAAAGTAGTTCGGCAGAAGTAAATCCACCAAAATTAAGTTCCAAAATAGACTTAATCCCATTCCATGTAGTTAAATGGGGATGAATCTCCAAAACCAATCTAGCTTTTCCTACGATTTTACTTTTAATCACTGATAAAAACATCCTTTCCGATGTGGGATTATAATCTGACATACACGAAACAACATTATCTATGCTTTCTAAAAACGGATAAAGTTATTCCTTTCTTCCGTCAAAATTAGAAATCAAACCGAAAAATCTAAGGGGATCTATATCCTTTATATGATTCATTTGTACCTGCTGTTGTTGTAACTGATGCTGTTGTTGTTGAAATTGTTGATTCAATTCATGTTGTAACTGTTGCTGTTGTTCTTGTTGTAACTGTTGGTTCATGTTTATTGTTAAATCTTCCCGGTTACCGTCAAATAGTATTCCTCTCTTCTGGCTTCTGTAATCCTTGATGTCCACTTTGTTGTTTGTTCTTCTTCTCTCTTCTTTTTAAGGCCCAGACAAAAATCGTTGCCTGGTGACACAACCACTTCCTTTTTAGTATATTAAATTTTTTATTTTTTTTTTAATTTTAATTTAATTTAATTCAATTTTATTTTTCTTTTGCAATTTGTATTTTGTAATTTATTTAATTTTAATCACTTATCCTATTTCACAGGATGATTTTATTATATATATATTTTATTTTAATCCTTTTTCGGAGGATGTTTTTATTATATATATTTTTTATTTTAACCCTTTTTAGCAGGATGTTTTTGTTTGTATCCTTTTTCGTTGGATATATTTTCTTTAAATCCTTTTTAGTAGGATATCGTACCGACTGCGCCAATTTTAAGGACGTGAACGTCTTCGTTTATTAAAGTAAAAATAATGCTTAAACTCTAAACTAACATTGTGGTTTTATATTTTAATTGAAGCAATCGTTGCTTGCAGTTATGCGATCAACGATTACTCACGATCATAAATAATTTCTCTTAAAACTATGAATCAACGAATGTTGAAAATAACGCTCTTTCTCTTAAATCAATTATTAAAGATTCAGATTACATTAGTTAAATTAGTAACTATGTGCGAATAACATAAGATTCATATTACAATTGTTTACTATAAGATTGGTATTGCATTAACCGAATTGGTAAGTATGATAAGATTCATATTACAATTGTTTATTATAAAATTCACATTGAATGAGAACCAAACTGGCAAGTATGTTTAAATGCGATAAGATTCATATTACAACGGGAAACTTAGTTACCATAACACCGTTGGGTAAAACTCATACATACATACAGGCAAAGTTAAATATACCAATAAACATAAAGAAAAATTACAACAAGGCCAACTCAAAATTATTTTAAATATGGGTGCAGTCAATTTTAAAATAAGGGGATTTACATAAGGTTTAAAAAACGTTTTTTAAGCTAAAATTCTATTATGAATACAATTTTAGTGAATTTTGCTTAAACAAAATTCGAAAGGCTGTTTAAAATTTGTATGAGTATGGTTGAAAGCATTTAATAAGAGACAATGCAAATGTTATGATAATGTTTAAGAAAGATGAGAAAAAAATTTTGTACGTCTATAGGGACCATGTTGTCAGTAATATGAATTTGGAAAAGTTTTTAAGAAATTTGTAGAGTGTTGGAAGGATAAATATGGTATTTTGATTATAAGCAAAGATATTAAATTAAACGATTTTTGTTTAAAAAAAAATGAGTAATTATTGCTTATAAAAGATTGGCCTTAGTTTATTCATCTGACCTGAAACTTCATTCATGTAAATGTTATAAATGGCTAGCTACTTGTAAAGTCATAAGTCAATCTGAATCAGATGACCTGATCTTAAAACTACACCACTTACCTGATAAGCTGATTTGATACCTAATAAACTGATCTGAAAACCAGACCAGCTCCAAATAAGCTGATCGGAAAACCAGACCAGCTCCTGATCAGCTGATCTGAAAACCAGACCAGGTCTTGAAAGGCTGATCTGAAAAGCATAAAAAGTCATAATAAGCTGATCTGCAACCCAGACCAGCTCATGATAAGCTGATCTGAAAACCAGACCAGGTCCTGATAAGCTGATCTGATAGCTGAAAAGCTGGTCTGATAGCTGAAAAGCTGATCTGATAGCTGAAAAGCTGATCTGAAAGCTGAAAAGCTGATCTGATTGCTGATACCTGTTATCTGATCTCTGTAATCAAACATGGATGAGATAGTGTTAAACTGCATAAAATTTAGTTTTGCAATTAATGCTCTGAGACCTAAATGATTCCTGTTTGTTGTTTCCCAAGATGAAGCAATTCTAATGTCACTACTTTTTTCAATGTTTTCCATTGTCTTCCCATAAACAGCGTTGTTTAAAAGTTTGACGAAATCGTTTTCAAAATTATTTTTAGCATTTGTCTTTTGGAATGTGTTTAAGTCAATATATTTTTTAAGCCAAGGGGATTGCTTAAATCTGAGTAAAATGAAAACAAGACTTTGCATGTTAAAGCGATATGAAAACAGGAACTTGCACATAAACAGAAACAAAAACTTTTTTATCCAACGAAGTAAAGCCAATAAAGAAATAAAAACCATTCACATGTTTAATTCTTTTTTCAATATTTGATTTCACATTTTTTCTTAAAAATCTTAGTACTAATAAAAATTTAACTCTATGTATAAATAAAAATATATATATACAAAAAGGAAAAAACATCATTAATCTAATATTTGATTTTTATTTAAAAATAATTTAGGTATAGGTAAAAAGATAAAAGTTTTAAACCATTCAGTTTTAACATGCTTTTGTGTGAATAAAATACTAAAATTAAAAGATACATTCATAAACAAATATATATCCAATAAATAAATTAATAAATAAATACAGAAATAAATGAATAAATTAATTAATTAATTAACTAATAAACAAATAAGTAAATAGTAAATAAATTAATAAATAATTAAATAAATATAATTAGTACAAAATAAGATTCTAGTTGTCATCTTACATGCAATTTAGTAGGAAGCATTCTATTCTACATCCATTGTTTCATTGTTTCGGTCTATGTAATGCCCCCATGCACGCGTTTTTATTTTATATTTCATTATATTTCTTTTATCATCAGAAAAGCTAAGAGCTATTTTATTTAGTTTTTGAGTATACAGTTGATGTGTTTTAGACCTAAACAAAAACATTTCATCTCAGATAATTTTGGATTCAAATAAGCAACTTTTGTAATCATTAAAAGACAACTTTTTAATTACAGACTTTTTGACCCCTTTAGATTTTTTAACAGCTTCCGAACGAAGAGTCGACAGAGAATACATTTTTGCTCTTAAACCAACAAACTCGGTCATTATATCCCCACTGGTTTCATCTTTCATCATACCTAAAACCTTCTTATTGAGTAGCGGCAAACGAAATTGATTATCTATAGGATATTCTGACGTATCAAAATTCAAAATAATATCATTACGGATGTCATCGTAAAAATCATCAGTTTTAATTGAATAAATAAACGAGTCAGTATCCATATAGTTGAGAGAAATGTTCTCTCCAAATTTAGGCTTCATGAAGCCATAATGGAAGTCATACATTCTCCACTTGGATAACTCCAGTACTGTAAAGCCAACATATATGGGTTTATCATATAGTGGTTCCATTATTTCCAACTCTACCGCATACATATCATCAGAAAATTTTGTCAACTCCATAAAATTTGGTTTCGAAATTAATGCTCTGAGGCCTAAATGATTCCTGTTTGTTGTTTCCCATGATGAAGCAATTCTAATGTCCCTACGTTTTTCAATGTATTCCATTGTTTTCCCATAAACAGCGTTGTTCAAGAGTTTGAAGAAATCTTTTTCAAAATTATTTTTAGCATTTGTCCTATGTAATGTGTTTAAGTCAATATATTTTTTAAGCCAAGGGGATTGCTTAAATCTGAGTATTCTATGGATTTGTTTTAAGATGAGGCCATTTGAAATGGCTTGTTTTAAAACTCTATAGTGCATGGTGTATTTTGTTTTTACGTGTAAGTCTGCAACTAATTTTTTGATTTTGGATCCCCCCACTGGCTTATTTTGGGGACAAAATGTCAAATCATTATGTATATCTTGCACAGAATCGGGATAATCTACATCCACTTCCAAAATGTACCCATACTCTGCAGTATCAGAAATTTTCCTAACATCAAAATCAGTATCACATACCCACTCAAATTCACCGTAAGGAAGATATTCCGACATCGCCCAACCGTAAAGGTTATTTGCGTCTAAATAAACAAGAAATTCTGATGGTTTTGATGCATCAAAATCTTCCAAATATTTGTTATTCGCTTTCGAATATCTTCGCGAGCATTGAACTAGTCCACCTCTAATTCCGTTTTGCATAAACATATACATTTCGGAATCAATGAACTGTTCCAGTGAATCTTCTGTGGTTTTTAACATTGCATCCCAGGATAAGCCTGGTGCTGTATAATAATGACAGGGGTCCAAATCATATATACCTCTACAAATTTTCCTAAAATTTTCAAACACGTCAGTTAGAAGAAGAACATCTGTCTTTAAGTAGAGTTCAGTATAGTCAAGGAGGTTTTTACAGTTAAACTCTCTCCATATTTTTTGAGCATGTTCATACTCCACAACATCACATTCTTCATTCGTTAGAATATTGAAGAACTCTTCTCTACTAGGGAGTTTAATTTCCTTAAACTTAGTCATGGAATCCATGTAAGAGTACGGAAATACACCCTTTCTTCTAATCAGGTTGAAATGAGCTTCATCAACGAAACATGATCGAATAGTATTAAAATCATTGCTATCAAGATTTTTTGCTAACGTATCTAAACTCGAAGCCATAAATCTAAACGAGTCTATAAATCTTATTTCGAATCCATGTTTTTCATATAATCTGATAAAAATTGAAAGAGAAATATAACGTTCTGTGTTCTGGGGAATCACTTTTATTGTGGAATTTTTTATAGTAGAAAGTTCTTTGAAAAATAGGTGCATATCATATGCAGAAAGATTATGGAAAATAACCGGAATAAACTGAGGTGTTTTATAATTTAAATTACATTCGCTATGAGTTGCCCCACGATAATTGCCCGTAAGATGACAATGATCTCTAACTTTATCGTTATTTAATATTTTCTTACATATATGACAATTTTTTGCATTATTATATTGAGCTATTTCTATTGGGGTCATGAACATTTTCTTAACTTTTAGTAAATAATTTAGATAGATATCTGTACAATCTTCAACTATTTTTTTGATAAATACATTTGCCGAATCTTCATCAAAATAATGTCTACATAAGTTATTTTCCTTCTTAAAACTACAAGTAATAAAATAGCCGAATGCACACGCATGGTGTTTCTGTACATTTGTAGTGCTTTTACTTACAGGATCGTGGAGTTTTTCTAAAATAGACTCGAAGTCTGCGTAGATGACAAATGGTACATCTAGCTGTTTGTAGTAGTTTTTGTACTTAATAGTACATCCATCTTCGGGCATCCTGATGACTTTTTTACCACAAAAATGATTATGTTGATTGTACACATAAGCATCATGTGTATGATAAAGGCAAGTATTGCAGATATAAATCTTATTAACGTGAGAGGTTATACTGGAACGAAGAAGTCTAAAGAAGAGAGAAAAATAAAATAATATGTAAATTAATATAACAATAAGAAGTAACTTTTTTAAATAGGGAACACATTTTGCATAAATGCACTAATGAAACTTACTTTGATATATCTTTGATGAGCACATAGTGGAAGTTCTCATTGGACTGGAGCAATAAAAGATTAATATGAATCTGTTTTTCTCCTTTTGTTATGTAGTATGGTCCTATAAGTGATGTTCCATTGTGACCAAATACATTTATGCTCATATCATTCTGATTCTCGAATTGTTTTATCTGCTTCAATGGGAGTGGAAACTCTAGGCCTTCAAAATTTAATGCAATTGCTCCTATATTAATATTCTCATCAAATATGTTTGCAATGTTGGGATAAAGCTCGATCCTCTTATTATGGACGCCTTGTTTATATTAACTTCAATGAAACTTATTGAAGTCAAAGTCCACCCGCTATCCCTCTCTTGAAATTCTTCCATTTTGGTTCTTAGCTCCTCCGTCTGTTTCTTGTACATGTCTTCTATGTCATCAGACAAAGTCACCAACATCATTTTCGAAATATGTACAAGTTGGGAAACATTCATCTCATCATTCACCATCTTCATATAATCACATGTGAGCTCCATATTAAATTTAAATGTAGTATGTATCCTACTACATTCATGGAGTTGTTTTACTATGGAGCTCTTGGCAAATTTCAGAAACTCCTCGGGAAACAAGATAGCCACATTTTTGTTGAGGAGGATATATGTCTCGATACTCCCATTGAAGTTACTTACTCTTTTAGTAAGAAAATCACCAATCCGTTCTTGGTGACAACTGTTTTTTTTTGTGTTTTGTGGTTCTGACATGAGCCATATAACTATTTGATGGGATCATCTCATCACAATCCTCACAATATTTGTTTTGAAGCCTTAGCTTACTAATTCCAAGGGCAGCCTTTGATTGGTTAGCATACGAGTGCGTTTCCATATACTGATTTAGTTTTGTTTGAGTCATGAAGACTTTATTGCAGATGGTACAACTTGCAGTATTCATTTTATTTAATTATTTATTTGTTTATTAATTCAATTATTTTATTTATAAACAATTGATTTAATTATTTTATTTATAAACAATTTATTTCACTTATAAACAGTTTATTTATTTTTTATACAGTATAAACTTGTTTAACAAACAGTTGTTATATCTAGCACTTTTGTAGTTTTTGGATTTCAAACACTTTAGAAAATACGTTGTCACTTGTTGAGATATCAGAGCAGACTGATGACAATCTAAATTATTTCTTCTGCCTACATACTTTATATGAAAATCGCGTCATAGTCACCAAATCTAATTTATTACGACATATGATGAAATTCATACACACACACATATATATATATATATATATATATATATATATATATATATAATATATATATATATATATATATATATAAATAAATGTATATTATAATTATTGAGGTTTTTTGCTATTATTGGGTACAGGACTCAATGATGCAACTGTTCCTGTGTAAATTTTGGGGACATGCATCATTGGGGACATAATTTTCGATTTTTTTATTTTAATATCAATTTGTTCGACTTTGTTTATTTTATAGGTCTTTTATATTTTTAATCGATATATGACTATTAACGCGAAGTTGGTTCCATTTTAAAATTAAATATTCCATTTGTGTGATGCCATACAACCTCAATAATTTCCCGTTTTTTTGTCGCGTTAAAAATATTCGCTGACTGGCACTGATCTCTGAACAGTAAAGTACTGTCGAATATCGATTTAACAAACACTTACTACATTGAAGTCGGGATAAAACGAATGATTTTAAATTGTTCGCTGCTCTTTATATATAATTTTTGGTATTTTTACTGTAAATATAGCTAACATATACATAAACGTATATTTTTTTAATATATAAATTGTTCAAATTGATGACTGTTTTCTTTATTGCATATGAAGTATTAAGATCTTTCGGTCATGTATACTTTAAAGGAAATTGAGAGAAAATTTTTTGCAACTTATTATTAAGATATGAATAGAAAAAACTTTTTCGGATAAATGGAATAGTTCTAAAAGCGAAAATCAGGAGTTTCACAAGTTTCGTATATGTGGATATTATTACACCATATTAAATAAAATTCTTAAGGTGTCTTTACATGGTAATACAAAGTATTAAGACTTTGTAGAATCAAAATAATATGAAATGCTCTCCGTGCTAAATAAAAGGGAACCAAAAACTGTTGCAGGTATTTTTCATGTTTACACTGATACTATAAGTTAAATGCAAGCAAATATATCAAACTGCTGAGTTAATAACAAGGAATGGAAAATTGCAAAAAAAAAAAGATGTGTACTAATAAAACTGAATATTGTAGAAAACATTTTAATTGCTTAATTCACAAAACCTCATGTATCTCTGTATCGATTGTATTATCATATTAAATACAAGAGTGTAACATTTTTTGTATGAAATTGTCATATAAAAATGAAATACACATTTACACTTTTATTTCATATGTTTTTAAAATGTTGTATTCAGAGAGAGGCTCTCTGAGAGAATTTGTATGTAGCTTGTTCTTTTTTTCATTAAAAATACAAAATACATTAATACACTAGATGGAAGGTGTTCACAATTAAAAAACAAAAAGTGTATTTGATACACAAATACACGATAAAGATTGTTGTGAATTAAGCAAATATTTCAATGTACTTTTACTACAAAATATAATTGTTTTTATAGGTTTGTTTATTTGGTTTTGCTGTACCATCACCTGCACCATCAGCAGTTGTACAATATTTACAAAAACAACACGAGTTGATTTTGGTTGCTTCTGCAAAAGTGTTATCACCTTCAATATGTACCATTACTGCTGCCAATGTTTACTTTAACCGACCGCGTGTCAAATTTTCTATTGGTTTTCTCTCCAACTCGATACATTTTGCATTTACATGATAAGATTTCGTACATTCAACAGCATTTTTTGACATGCCGTAATACATTGTATTACCATGTAAACGCAGCTTTAATAGTATGTCTCCACCGGCGTGTTTTAGACAAATCATATTGATATAAGCACATCGCGTTAATATACACATGATTTACCATATATTTTGCATATAGATAGATAAATTACCTCAAAGTAGTTGACTTATTTTATATCATTTCGAAAATACCATTTTTCGAACTGTATTTGTCTATGCAACCCTGCGTTGCTCTTTAAGTTACAAGCTCCATCCTTGGGTCGTCCATCAATAGTAATTGACACATTCGAAAAAAATACATTAAGGAATATTTAATCAATATTAAATGTCAACTTCCTGTGGATAAAATTCACATTACAGCTGCTGCTAAGGTTTAACGAGTTCCTGCATACAATTTGTCATTAAAAATTTTATGGCAAAACTCGTTCCGACCATGTTAAGTTTTGCCACCTATTATAAGTCTATCTATGCCAATTTTTTAATACATATAATTCCTATATGTTTATGTCTTAACAAAAATTTAATGAAAAGATTTTAAAGTTCAATAAAAACTTTAAACTTCAATAAAAAAAATGCATGCTCACGACAAAAAGTTGAAATATTGTTTTGGCATACAACACGTTACATACGAAACGCGTTGTATTGCTTTGACAACTAATCAGCCGACAATAAATTAGAGAAAATTAGAATCATGGAATAAAACCTTATTGAAGAGTTTGAAAAACATACAGTATTGGATAAAAAAGGAATTAAAAATGTTCTAAGTTATATTTTCAATGAAGAAACAAGTAAAAAAGCTGATACAAAACGAGGTTATAAAGCTTGTTGTGTTACTTGTCATTTTTGATGCGGTAAAATTTTCTAAAGCACGATATTCGTCGACGAACTAACACGTGTTATGTATTTCTACCTTTACTTATGTTAAGGCTATGAGAAATCGTTGCTCATAATATGCGAAAAGTCAAGAGGAAATATGTATGTAGAACAAAAATATAGTTAAAGTTTAACATTTTTAAACGCACTAATAATCCCAAATTATTATTTTACTTATTAAGTAAAATATATCTTATTAAAAATACATTGAAAATGATTATTGAGGGGTTTAGCTGGATCCTATTCGCATTTCACTGTTGCTAGTGCAAATTATCAGGGAATCTTTACCTAAAGCTTCTTAGAACAGCTAGAGTTACTATGTTATAAGCTTTCATTTAAACAAATGAGAATCTCAATAACAAAGTTGAAACAAGAACTAAAAAAACATTAGAAATAGAATTCACTTGTAAATATCTGGTTAACCGAACGAATTTTTATGTTTATAAACTTATAGCAATACAAATTATTTCACTACAGGGTGGCCCAGAAAGACCGAAGTGGTGTGAATTCCTTATAACTTTTTATTTAAGACATATTTTTTTAATTTTTTGTTTTTTAAATACAGTAAATTTATAGGGAATATTTTTAGATTAGTTATTAAAAATTGTATCCCGCAAGTGGTGGCCATTTTCTGCTTCGCACAAATGTGCTCTTTCCATTTCCATTATTCATAACTTATTTATGAGTGACGAAGCCCATTTCCAATTAAATGGGTTTGTTAACAAGCAACACTTTAGGATATGGGCTAAGGAAAACCCGAGAGTACTTCATCAACGACAATTACACCCAGTTAAGTGTACTGTTTGGTGCGGTGTTTCTTCAGAAAGGATCATTGGTCCATATTTTTTGGAAAATGAAAGAGATGTCGCCATTTCCATCAATGGTGATCGATATCGGGCCATATTGGAAAATTTTGTAAGGCCAGCCGTGGAATACCATCCGCAAATATGGTTCCAACAGGATGGAGCCACAGCGCACACTCCGAGGGCCACAATGGCTATTTTACGCGACATCTTTGGGGAAAGAATAAATTCGCGTAGAAGCAATTTTAATTGGCCTCCGCGTTCCCCTGATTTAACCGCTCCAGACTGTTTCCTTTGGAGTTATTTAAAAGGGAAAGTTTATGTTAATAAGCCTAGGACTATTGAGGAATTAAAAACCAATATTCCAGACGAAATTAACAACATAACACCGGAAGTTTTGCGAAAGGTCATGGAAAATGTGTTGAAAAGAGATCATTTGTGCGAAGCAGAAAATGGCCTCCACTTGCGGGATATCATTTTTAACAACTAATCTAAAAATATTCCCTATAAATTTACTGTATTTAAAAAACAAAAAATTAAAAAAATATGTCTTAAATAAAAAGTTATAAGGAATTTACACTACTTCGGTCTTTCTGGGCCACCCTGTACGTACGTTTTTAAGAGAATATTTTCCTATTTTAATATACATACATATGTATATTTTCCCAATTTCACAAATATTATTTAAATGTCAAAAGCAACATAGAAAAGTCAAATATAAATTACCACCGAGTTTGACGTTTCATGCCTGCATTAATTGTTAACGAAAATGCGTTGACAATTATTGCAACATATATTGCATGTACCTGCAATTAGCTGTCTCCACTAGCAATAATATAATTTTGACAACTGTTGCAATACATGTCTACATATATATTGCTAGTCAACACGCAGGGTAAAAATTATGTTATGTATTGCTTATGGTAGGTACACACTTGGCAGATTTCATTGTTGGTCGTATAGTGTCTACACACTTGTTTAATCGTCGGTTGGTTTCTGGTTTGCTGCAGACATAAAGTATTTTGAATATTCTGTGCCACAAACCAGTAATATCAAAATTTTTTGGAGATTTTCGGATTGCATTTAGTTTGTGCTGCTTTTAACAGTGAGATTACACGAGACATAAGTTTGGACATTTTTGCGCTGGCAATTGTCAAAATCTGTTGCTAACACAAAAAATGACTGTGTAAATCATATATAATAGTGTTCGAACACAAGTTTGGAAATAATTGCTCAAACACAAGTCTCAGCAATTATGTTAGAACACAGCTGTCAAATTTACCTATTCCGTAGAAAATAATTGCGGGAAACTAGATAAGTTTGTTACCAAAAAAATTAAGCAGAAGCACAAAATATATGGTCTGTGGCAGAAGTATTAAAAAATCAAAACTTAAAATGCACAAGTGTATGCATACGAGAACTAAAATTTTGAGTTTTAGCATTATACGTCTAGCCACCCCTTAAAATAAGTTTGAATATAAACTTTTTTGTGACATCATTCTGCCGACGTTATTTCTTATGTTCAGAAATAAAAGTTGCTCGTCTATTCGTACTGTAATGGACGTTAAACTATTTTGTTTATGTTCAAGCATACATTAATGTTTGTTGTTTTTTTACAAAGCGAATATTTCTAAATATAAAAAATTAAATGACATTCACTAGATTCGTTCAGCCTTACCACAAATTCCATATGTGAAAATTTGCGAATCAAATTTTTCATTCACATGGATGTTAAGTTTCGTATCATCGATTTTAATAGAATTAAAAACTTACATATTTCCACTTTTTCCAATACAGAAATCTTTGTAAACAATTTTCTTGATAAATTGTCTAAATATTTCGTAGTCATAAAAAGAACTGATATATTTAGCCTAAACCAAACTTTAGAGAAACGTTAAATGAAGTTAAATTTTCTCTTGATTTTAATCAAAAATAGTGTTTTGTAAACGTTTATTACAAAACATTACATTGTTATTTTAAAAGTAATAATGGATGTGCACAATTTTTTCACTCTTTTTTTATTTTTCTGCTGTTTAGAGCATCAAATCGTCGGTTTGTTTCTGCTCTGATGTATGGAACAAAAATGTGATTTCGAGAAAAACGATGAAGAATGTTTATTTCATTAGTTTTATAAAAAATACTCGATATAATTTTTTGTTTAATAATAATACATATCATCGGTTGGTTTCTGGTTTGCGGTACAGTATATTCCAAATACATTGTCTGCAGCAAACCAGAAACCAAACGACGATATGTTTTGTTCAAAAGGTTATACTATAAGAAATATAACAAAGAAAATTTTGTTCAAAGTTTTTGTTTTTAAAGGTGCCAGATCGTTTCGAAATTGACCTATTTTTGTTATAAATGTCAAATGTGAGGCATTTTTCTAAAATTCCAAGGCTGGAACCGAAAATTTCGTCATTTCACATATGTTTTGAAATATTTCCTAAAATATTATCTGCGCCCGGTGAAAAATACACAGAAATAAAGAAACAAATAGTAATGTATGCTATCTACGTATATAAACGCTGATTTCAGTATTTACATATAAATTGTATTTACACTTAAAATTTGCGTATAAACGAGGTAATAAACTGTCAAGCAACTTATGCGAATTTATAAATGTGTATGTTTTGTTAAATTAAATAATTAAAACAGAAATGCTAACATTAGACGCTTGTCTATTTATTTTATAAGAAAATATTTTAATATGTAACTAATTATTTAAAGTAAATCTCGTCCTGATTAACAATAATCATGTTAACATTTATTACACTGAATGTCAAAATTATGTTATTGCTTTTGGTAAGTACACTTTGCTACATGTTTATGCAACGAGGGAGATTTTATTGCTGGTAGCATTGTGTGTAGCATAGAATAGATATATAAGGTACTTCCATTATATCTTTGCTTTGAAAAATAAGTATATCTGAAGCTTATTTATTGCGAGAAATAAATAAAAATTAATCCATATAGTAAAAAATTTAAGACTTCCCCTAGAATTTGTTTACAAAAATTTGTTTACATATAAAATTTGCGTATAAGCGAGGTAATAAACTGTTAAGCATTGTACGACATGCGAATTTATAAATGTGTATCTATTTGTTATATTAAATACTTTAAACAGCAATGATTACATCAAATGCTTGTCTATTTATTTCATAAGAAAATTGTCTAATAAAATATAGTACTATACGTAACTGATTATTTAAAGTTGATCCCGTCTTAACAAACAATATGTATGTTAACATTTATTGCAGTGAATGTCAAAATTATGTTATTGCTTATGGTAGGTACGCACTTTGCTACATGTTTACTCAACGAGGCAGATTTTATTCCAGAATTTTTTTACAAAAATGTGTAATTATCTTAACAAAAATTTGCGAATAAATAAAGTGATATAAATAACTGCATATTTGTGAAGTTTGAAAAGTGCTTATGCAATAACTTTGCGCATCTTCCTAAGTTTTCTACCTAACCCTGCGTTTACACATGCAAGAATCTTTCATGCAAGCTCTGTGTACATATTATCAACGATAATTTTGCACAAATGCCTGACTGTGCAAATTGCATGTTTACCTTTTAAGGTAGAAGTACATAACACGCGTCAGTTCGTCTACAAGTATCGTGCGTTTGAAGTTTTTAGCGAATGAAAAATGGCAAGTTACACCACACGCGTTATGAAAGCTTTTTTTTTATCGGTTTTTACTTATTTTTACATTGAAAAATGGAATGGAATGGAACATTTTCAAATCCTCTTTTATCCAATACTGTATGTTTTCAAACTCTTCAATAAGTTTTTGCTCCATGATTCTAAATTTTAAAATTTTTTCTTGTTTATTGCCGGCTGATTAGTTGTCAAAACAATATAACGCATTAAAAAGTTGATAGTTAAACAAATTTCTGCGGCAAGCGCGTCAAAAAATTTCGTATGTAACTTGTATGCAAAAAAACTATTTCCACTTTTTTTGACAGATGCCTACAGCTCGCACGCGCACTAGCGCGTGATATGTAACTTCACCTTTACCAGATAGTATTGAACTTTATTCGTGTTGTTTCAATGTTATTTATGTCTAAAAAATTCATTAACTGCTTCATTTATGAATATTTAAGAAAATCTATTAAATTAGCTTTTAAGAGATCTAGACACGGTCAAAATGCTTGATGAGATTGGTTATAGTATGAGTGAAAATTTGTTAGTATGTGTAGTATGTTAGTATCACTTTTTATATACGTGGATGTGTTCTCTTTCTTTTGTAAATATTGCTGCCATTATTGTTATTAAATTTCTTTATTTAGACATTTGTATATATTTTTTTAATCCAAACGACCAGCACAAAATCAAAATCAAAATTCATGCTTGATGGCCCATCAAGCATGGTAACGTCATGCCGACAAGCACACGTACACGAACTTGACAGCAAGCATTTTGATCGTGTCCAAGGCCCTTAAATGTATTTAAAATAAGTAAAACCTCATATAACATTACATTGAAATCCAATTAATTTGTGCTAAGGTATTATAGGGCAACACTGTTAGCTAACTTTCCTTTTACTTGCTACAAATTCACCAAGTCACTGTCTTGTAAAATTCCTTGGCAGTTGCGTTGGAAGTAGACTGCAAGTGCCGAAAGTGTAGATGTGTTAGTAAAAGAGTTTGAGTGTATTGAGTTTTTCGAACATGCACTTGCAAGTAAGCCCTAGGTAAAAGAAGTCTTTTAACTATATTTTCTTCTAAATTTTACGTTGATAAACCAAATTGATTGATGATTTTGATTAGCTGATAATAAATTTTAATTAAGTTTACCATATATTGATTAATATTGCATTTTGTTTAATCTATATAATTCGTTTCGGGTTGAATGTAACATCCTTTTTATAAAATGGCTTAAATACCCGATCAGAAAACCAAATTGATTGATGATTTTGATTAGCTGATAATAAATTTTAATTAAGTTTACCATATATTGATTAAAATTGCATTTTGTTTAATCTATATAATTCGTTTCGGGTTGAATGTAACATCCTTTTTATAAAATGGCTTAAATACAGATCTTGTAGGCTCTTAGCCACTGTTGACGAACACCAGGAAATGAAGGAAATTTATAAAATGCTACACTCATAGTTTTACTTAATTTTTTAATTTATACGTTCTGTATTTAATAAAAAACCATTTTGAAATAATTTTTAAATAAAGTTTTCAAACCAACAGGAAATAGAGGGAAAATATTAAATTAATACGCTAGCACGATTTTACCGGAAACTTTATAGTTCTTATACTTGACAGATGGTGAATGTCAAGAAAAATTAGAAAATGTAACAATATGTCTGGACTAGCAATAAATATGTCGACATATATTGTAGCAGTTGTCAAAATTATATTATTGCTAGTGGAGACAGTTCATTGCAGGCACTTGCAATATATGTTACAATTATTTCGAACATGAAACGTCAAGGTCAGTTCGACTTTTCTGTATTGCATTTGACATATTAGTGAAATTGGGAAAATATACATATTTACTTATATGAAAATAGCAAAATATTCTCTTAAAAACGTGTGTAGTGAAATAATGTGTATTGTTATAAGTTTATAAACATAAAAACTCATTCGATTAACCAGATATTTACAAGTGAATTATATTTTTGCTTTGCACCTTTCCTGTTGACTTTTTCCATATCTTCGGTTGGCTTCTGGTTTGCGGCACAATATATTCAAAATATATTGTGTCTGCAGCAAACCAGAAACCAACCGACGATATTATAAGCTACGATTTCCCATATCCTTAACAAAAAAAAAGCAATCAACAATATTGTTCTGTTATTTTGCAAGTGTTATATTGCCAACATATGTATATATTTGTAGTAGAAATGGGGGTAAGTACCTTCTATATTTATATCATGGTTTGTAATCTTGTTTATGGTTTCATTTCGCGTTTCATTCGAGGTTTAAAAAATATCGATATATTTTAGAAGATGTGTGTTAAAATATGCCGCATGAAATTTAAACGTGTTTCGCAAGCATATCGCAAAGTGTGTACCTACCATAATGGAGACATCGCATACATTGATGTCAACTTTTGAGACTCAAAACGCGTAGCAAAGTTTGAAAGAAGGTCTAAAAAGGTATAGATTAAAATAAATACGTCTAGCGGAACATAAAAACCAATTTAAAAAAAAAAATGCATGTTCTAAAATGTTTCTGTTGAAAATCAAAAGAACAAACATATTTTTATACAGAAATCTATTAGAAAATAAATAACTACCATGACATCAACACATAGATTGATATACATATTATATATCTAAGGTACATACATTTCTTATTATATTTCAATAAGGTAACAGTATATATGTATGTAGTAGTATACATACATATCGTTACCTTAATATAGAAAAACATAACTCATTATTTTTTTGATATCGAGTTTTTTGTATATATTGATAGAAACACATCGTATGTGTCGAAAAGTTCAAAAATCTCGATTTCAAAAACAAAATGAGTTAGGGCCTTTCTGTATTAATATAACGATGGGTATGTATACATACATAATTACCTATATTTAAAATTGGTAGTTACTAAATAAAATTTCGATGTCTTCCTCTTTCTCATTTTCAGTCCCTTAGACACTATCTATGTATATCGAAGGGCCATAATTAATATTTTTTTGAAATCGAGTTTTTCGTATATTTTGATAGGAAAACATCATATGTGTCGAAAAATTAAAAAATCTCAATTACATAAATGTAATGAGTTAGGGCCTTTCTGTATTAAAATATTTTTAATATATTTAAAATTGTTAGTTATAACATAAAATTTCGATTTCTTGCTCTTTCTCATTTTCAGTCCTTAAGACACTATTTATAAAATAATTTTACTGATCCACAATGTTAAGACACAAACTATCAAATTATGTTATTTTCGTATAATTAAGTTTTATTTAAATTAGTTTCTAATATATAAGCTAATAGTACATTTAAATCTGAGGGAAATCTACTACATACGAGATGTCGAGCAAAATCTAGTTGGTTTTGACTAGATTTCTAATAAAAATAAAAATCCAGTTTGTCATTACATTTTGCCAAAGTTTTATGATAAAACTATGCTTTTCGGAATATAAATTGGCAAATTGGCAACACAGCAACTTGTTTAAAAGTTAAACGTCAAACTTCATACACAAAAATTATTTGTCGTTAATTTATTTTATATACAAAGTTTGATAATAAGATTTTGTTCTACATTACATTCTACATTAAGAATATAAATGGACACGTCAAATTATGTTGTTTTTGTTTTAGCATAAATTCGAATTGTATTGGAAAATAAAATAAATATAGTGAGAGATTTTATTTAGAACGTAGTATAAATTACATACTTAGCAAAACAAATTACTGCAAGAAACTGGCCACAAAAGTTGATTAAATAATTGTTATTTAATTAGATCATTCTAATGGATAATTTTTTAATATTGGTTTCTGTAAAATATGAAAACTAAAGTATGTGAATTTAGTAAATCACATCTTAACTTATAAAATTTAAGATTAAAAGAGCAAATCAACTCGTACGTTAGTATTATTAGCACCATAATTCACGCATTTATGATTCCTCCAATTTTTGATGTAGATACATCATACAATTATTGGTTATTAATTAATTTTTCTTACAGAACGATTTTGGTACAAACCAATATTAGTATCACTGGTAGAAACAAGAATGCAAACTCCGTTGGCCATTAGAAAACATTACGCCATCAGTAAAAACCGGGGAAAAAAGTTTACAGTCTGGCAATAATGATATATAGTAATTATTGGGGACAAGTCCTGGATATTTATAGAAGATAAGACTGAGTCCTCTATAATTACAATCGCCTTATGAAACGCTCCTTCTCTGTCAAAACGTAAAATAAATTAAAAATATCGAATTTGTATGCTTATTTAATTTTTATTTACATGATGACGTTTAAAAAAGTAAAGGTTTTTTCAGTCCCCAATAATTACAATATGCATACATATATATATATATATGTATATATATATAATATATATATATATATATATATAATATATATATATATATATATATATATATATATAATATATATATATATATATATATATATATATATATATATATATATATATATAAATGCATACTCACACACACCCATACACATTCCCACAATTCTCTGTTGGTGTTACGATATATGATGAAAGTCATATACACAGCTACTCCCAGAACAAAATCGCTAGCATCAGTTTTTAATACCCATGTACGAGAAAAATTGGAACAAGTGAAAGTAGGTGCTTCTATAAAGCTCTTCCTATCAACCTGACTGGATTCAAAACATTTAAAATCTTAAATTCACTTGTACATATAAAACCTATGCCAACACAATATTTTCTATCTCCATCAATACACTTGAAAACATATATACATTCACTTGTAAATATGTATGAAAAAGAGCTGATGTAATTCACACAAGCAATGATATTCTTCAAGACAAAAATAGATACATACATACATACATACATGAATCCAACAACATACACAGATCCCTTGTCACTACCCTGCAGTCAGAGTGGGATGAAGTGAATTGGGTGCAACACTAAAATTCTAGAGACAATTGTAGTATAGTAAGTTATTTTCTATCCGTCATTATAAAAGAAAGAGAGAAAGCAGATATGATCAACACAAATACGGTGGAATTATCAACAACTTATCAATATACATACACACATTTATACGTACGTACGTAAATTATAGAAATGTACCAGTAACTAACTGTCTGTTTGATATTTCTCCATGCTTCCATAACAACTACGTAGTCACTACCAAGGTCAATTGTGTTAGTATTACTAGTAGGTTTTCAAGAGCAAGCACATGTTAAATGTCTATAGTACACATTTTTGTAGTGGTGATAATTAGAGAGTAGTACTGGTGACAAGTCAAAAGCGAGTCAGTACATTTTCAAAATCGATGTTTTCCACAGGGGTATAGTATTTGCCTACCATTGCAACAAAAGAAACCGACACCAGCAAACATACAAGTACCCGCTTGTCCGCGGATACATTCCATAAGTCATTATACCATTACGCACCAAACAATGACCTATACTTGCTCAGCAATACCTACGCAGTGCGTTTGAGTGACAAATTTAACATGGGGATGTCATTAGAAGTATACAATCGCCACCCTCTCGCTTACATTCGGTTGACGAAAACAGTGACGAATATTCATCAAAGTTTTCATTCACAAGACTACTATTATGAAAAGAACACTGAAGGCGGAGTTAAATAATGAACGGTTTATAAAACAAACAAAAAACTACTGATATATTTAAAAATTTACATTTCTGCAAGAAAATCTAAGCAAACGCTATTTTTTATTTAACAATTTTTGACTTCACACTTGTTGATCAAAACACAGAATAATTGTTATTCTGTGTTTTGTTTTTTCTCAACCCCCAAATGACGCAGACGCTTTGTTATGAAATGAAGACTCGCCGAACACATCACTGAGGTTAGCGTTTATTGACAAACACAAATAATTGGTAGTGTTTGACTAAGGAAATACATACGTTGCCAGCCAAACGCTGACGCTTTGGTTGTGCTTATGCTAGAAAACTATTTTACAAATTTTTCTTTTCGACGTAAACACTAGAATATTACAGAAAAAGAATTTTGATTGCTTGCTTATATACGATCAACGAATTCATATAATATATTGGTACACCAAGTACGTACTGCCAATTGTGAGTGACGAATTTATTACAGAAAAAACGTTAATAGCAGTTTTGCCGAACAAGACGGTAAATACAAAAACGCAAAAGTATGCACACACACATACACACAAACACCCACAAATACATCCATCTACTGTAAACACAACGTTTCTCTACAATACCAACACAAGGTATACATACAAGTTCATACATACATAGAAAGAACCAAACTCACACACACACACACACACACACACAAAATCTCGGCACGAAAATCTCCAAAATCCCCCCATTCGGAACAGGGTTGCCATAACTTTTGTAGTAATGACGGAGATAGTCCCCTTTTTACCCGGTTTTGAATTCCCAAAACAGGAATCAGAACGCCATTACTTATCTACTTGTGCCTTAATCTTTATCTTCCGGTGTACCACAGGGTAGTATTCTGGGGCCAGTCTTGTATTTAATATATACTTGTGAGCTATAATATCCACACCTCTACATTTGCCGTTGATACAGCCTGTATGAGTATGCATGAAAGCTCTTATGAGGCATCCCGTAATCACCAGGAACATGTTATTCAGCTGAAAAAATAGCTGAACTTATGGAAAATTAAAGTAAATAAACAAAAGTGTGTCAATATATCGTTTACCCTAATAAAAGATACTTGTTCCCCCATTCGATTATTTCTTTTTTCAAACTAGGATAATAATATTTTTTCTTGAGTTAAAAAAATGTCTTGTCGATTCCCGGATGGTTATTTTCATACTTGTGATGTTTCAATATCACTTCTAATAGGTCTTGTCTTTCCATGCTTTCCAGTACGGTATAAGTTCTATATATTTTAAATTTCTTAATATTTCTGAATTTCTTCACCTCCTCCTGGATCATAACATACAAATCCTCAATACTACAGAATATTACAACGTTTTCCTCTTTTTTGATTAAATTCACTATCTTTCTCAAAACCTCTCCAAGTCATCCGCACCTATTCCAAACCTATAAAATTTTTTATTGAACTTTTTTTCCCAATAAGAATCTTTTTCTTGTCTCTCAATCAAAATTTGGTTATTCGCGAATTGCAAAGGACTTTCTGTCACTGGTATATGATCCATTCCATCTTCCTGGGCGCTATGCACGGTTGAAATTGGGAATCCAATCCTATTTCTATTTATTATTTTTTCCACCTGCTGTTGACAAACATCTCTCTCCACTATTTTAAAATTTAATTTTTCTTTTTTGTGAACACGTAAAAAGTGTCTCTTAAGCCCTACCTTACTCTCAAAATTCCTTTCACATAGGTTGCATTGAAAGATTTGTCCACCATGTTTTTGTTTAATGTGTTGCTCCAAAACCACTTTTCTTTTATTTACTTTTTGGCACACGTTGCATTCGAAAAAATTTATTTCTGCAACGATTTTTGACAAAGCATCTGCCACTTTATTCTCTTTGCCCTTTACATGTTTAATATCAAACTCATATTCATTGAGTTTAATTTTCCAACGGAGCAATTTTGAATTGGGCTCTTTGAGTGAGGCCAACCATACTAATGGTCTGTGATCAGTTTGCAATCGAAACTTTCTACCATAAAGATAGTGTCGAAATTGCTTACAAACCCAAACCATAGCTAACAATTCTTTTTCAATTGTACTATAGTTTATTTCTTGTTGGTTCAAAGTTCTTGAAAAAAAGGCCAATGGTCCATCTTCCTAGGACAACACGGCACAGAGCGCAAAATTACTTGCGCCAGTGGTTAGTAAAGGAAATTTCCCTTGCAAAATCTGGGTACCTTAACACCATATCGGTCAGTGAACTGATTTTGCTGTCTTTTTTGATCCTAACGGTAAGAGGCTTTGCAACCTTGGCATAATTTGGTATAAACTTTCTGTAATACCCACTCAAACCCAAGAATGATTGGAGTTGTTTTACCGTTTTTGGTATTTGAAAACTCTTAATACACTCAATTTTTTTGGGTTCTGATTTAATGTCTTCTGTGGTTACCACATGTTAGTTTCTTTTTGCAGAAAATCACATTTATTTAAAGAAACCTTTAAGTTGGCTTCTTGTAGTTTACACAATATCTTGGACAACTTATCCAAGTGCTCCTGAAGTGAAGTTCCAAACACCAATATGTCGTCCATTTAAATGATGCATATTTTATTAATGTAATTCCTCAACACGTTATTAATTAAGCATTTTTTGAAATGTAGCCGGAGTATTTTTGAGACCAAATGGCATATGTCTAAACTCAAAATGGCCATCATTTGTTGAGAAAGCAGTTTTTTCCTGGTCGTTTTCATCAGCCTCTATTTGGTAAAAACCCTTTGTCAAATCTAATGAAGAAAAGTAATTTGCTCTCCGTAGTTTCTCCGATACATCGTCGACAACCGGAATTGTATATTCATCTTCTCTAGTTATAGCGTTCAATCTTCTTTAATCAACCACAATTCTCCACTCCTTGTTTTCTACTTTATCTTCCTTTTTTGGGACAACCCAAATAGCAGAAGTATAGGGTGAATTACTTGGAACGATAATACCTTGCTCCAAAATTTCGTCTATTTGTTTATTAACCTCATTTGTATGTAGTTCGGGATATCTATATGATCTAATATAAACCGGATTTTCAGTATTTGTTGGGTTTCACTTCATTTGTAAATGTCAAACTATCTTCTTTCTTGTAGAAGACACCCGAAAATATTTTAATACCTTTTCCATGCAATTGATCTTCTTCTTTGTTGAGGTGTTCTGTCCTTAATTGGTCCACTATTCCCAATTCATCCAAGTGGTGTAGCTCCGGTTAATTTTCTATCTCTACTGTGCCGTATACTGTCTTAATTGGATGTTCTTTTTCATCCTGGCCTTCAAAGTATAAAGTTATCTCCTGTTCATTTATTATTATAGTCTGTGTTTAGTAATTTATAATCGCATTATTATTTCTTAACAATGTTGAACCAAATATTCCGTTAAACATTGGATGAAAACTAATGATCCTGAAAATTTCATCCTTTTTAAGGCGAACTTGTAAAGAGTCTTTATAGATTTTAGCTTCTTCATTAATTACCAAAAACCCCGAAGCTGTTTTGATTCTTTGTTGTTCTCTTAATTTTTTTTATATATTGGAGGATAATGATTTTTTTCAATAATATTTTCGGCAGACCCGGAGTTGATTAGAATTCTTGTGACTCGAGTCTTTCCCTTGAACAAAATATAGGGCAGCTTATATTCGGAGGAGTCTCTCTGTGAGAGGCCGTAAATTGAACATTTTGAGGCTGTGAAGTCTGTGTGTTATCTATGTGGTGGTTTTGTCTATGAGTCTGTCTGCTGATATCCATCGGTTCTGTAACGTTTTGTCTAGACGTATTCTGATACGAAAAATTTCTATTAGTATGATTATTTTGATATCTGTTATTATTATGATTGGGATAGTTAGGATTTGAATTAGGAGTTCGATTATTGGGATTGGGATATTTAAAATTTTTATTATTTTTAGTTATTATTTTGATTAGGATTTTGGTTTCTTGCTTGAAAGTTTTGAGTCTGTACATATTTTTTATTATAATTTATTTTATTTTTTCACGTAAGAGTAAGTTATACTGACCTAGCTCATGAAGCGCTTTTTCCAGTGAATCTGGTTTAAGAGCACAAAGAATTGTTTTTAAATTTATAGGTAACTTATTCATAAAGATTTTTAATACAATTCTATTATTATGATCAATTTCGGTCATATTGCCGTCTAATCTCTGTCTTTGATTTAAAAAGGAAAGCTTGGTTTGGATAAAATTATAGAACTGTAGGACGTCTCCTCTATACTGGGCGCCCCTCAGTTCTTCATAAAGTAGTTCGGCAGAAGTAAATCCACCAAAATTAAGTTCCAAAATAGACTTAATCCCATTCCATGTAGTTAAATGGGGATGAATCTCCAAAACCAATCTAGCTTTTCCTACGATTTTACTTTTAATCACTGATAAAAACATCCTTTCCGATGTGGGATTATAATCTGACATACACGAAACAACATTATCTATGCTTTCTAAAAACGGATAAAGTTATTCCTTTCTTCCGTCAAAATTAGAAATCAAACCGAAAAATCTAAGGGGATCTATATCCTTTATATGATTCATTTGTACCTGCTGTTGTTGTAACTGATGCTGTTGTTGTTGAAATTGTTTATGTTTATTGTTAAATCTTCCCGGTTACCGTCAAATAGTATTCCTCTCTTCTGGCTTCTGTAATCCTTGATGTCCACTTTGTTGTTTGTTCTTCTTCTCTCTTCTTTTTAAGGCTGCCCAGACAAAAATCGTTGCCTGGTGACACAACCACTTCCTTTTTAGTATATTAAATTTTTTATTTTTTTTTTTAATTTTAATTTAATTTAATTCAATTTTATTTTTCTTTTGCAATTTGTATTTTGTAATTTATTTAATTTTAATCACTTATCCTATTTCACAGGATGATTTTATTATATATATATTTTATTTTAATCCTTTTTCGGAGGATGTTTTTATTATATATATTTTTTATTTTAATCCTTTTTAGCAGGATGTTTTTGTTTGTATCCTTTTTCGTAGGATATATTTTCTTTAAATCCTTTTTAGTAGGATATCCTACCGACTGCGCCAATTTTAAGGACGTGAACGTCTTCGTTTATTAAAGTAAAAATAATGCTTAAACTCTAAACTAACATTGTGGTTTTATATTTTAATTGAAGCAATCGTTGCTTGCAGTTATGCGATCAACGATTACTCACGATCATAAATAATTTCTCTTAAAACTATGAATCAACGAATGTTGAAAATAACGCTCTTTCTCTTAAATCAATTATTAAAGATTCAGATTACATTAGTTAAATTAGTAACTATGTGCGAATAACATAAGATTCATATTACAATTGTTTACCAATAAACATGAAGAAAAATTACAACAAGGCCAACTCAAAATTATTTTAAATATGGGTGCAGTCAATTTTAAAATAAGGGGATTTACATAAGGTTTAAAAAACGTTTTTTAAGCTAAAATTCTATTATGAATACAATTTTAGTGAATTTTGCTTAAACAAAATTCGAAAGGCTGTTTAAAATTTGTATGAGTATGGTTGAAAGCATTTAATAAGAGACAATGCAAATGTTATGATAATGTTTAAGAAAGATGAGAAAAAAATTTTGTACGTCTATAGGGACCATGTTGTCAGTAATATGAATTTGGAAAAGTTTTTAAGAAATTTGTAGAGTGTTGGAAGGATAAATATGGTATTTTGATTATAAGCAAAGATATTAAATTAAACGATTTTTGTTTAAAAAAAAATGAGTAATTATTGCTTATAAAAGATTGGCCTTAGTTTATTCATCTGACCTGAAACTTCATTCATGTAAATGTTATAAATGGCTAGCTACTTGTAAAGTCATAAGTCAATCTGAATCAGATAACCTGATCTTAAAACTACACCACCTACCTGATAAGCTGATTTGATACCTAATAAACTGATCTGAAAACCAGACCAGCTCCAAATAAGCTGATCGGAAAACCAGACCAGCTCCTGATCAGCTGATCTGAAAACCAGACCAGGTCTTGAAAAGCTGATCTGAAAAGCATAAAAAGTCATAATAAGCTGATCTGCAACCCAGACCAGCTCATGATAAGCTGATCTGAAAACCAGACCAGGTCCTGATAAGCTGATCTGATAGCTGAAAAGCTGGTCTGATAGCTGAAAAGCTGATCTGATAGCTGAAAAGCTGATCTGAAAGCTGAAAAGCTGATCTGATTGCTGATACCTGTTATCTGATCTCTGTAATCAAACATGGATGAGATAGTGTTAAACTGCATAAAATTTAGTTTTGCATTTAATGCTCTGAGACCTAAATGATTCCTGTTTGTTGTTTCCCAAGATGAAGCAATTCTAATGTCACTACGTTTTTCAATGTTTTCCATTGTCTTCCCATAAACAGCGTTGTTTAAAAGTTTGACGAAATCGTTTTCAAAATTATTTTTAGCATTTGTCTTTTGGAATGTGTTTAAGTCAATATATTTTTTAAGCCAAGGGGATTGCTTAAATCTGAGTAAAATGAAAACAAGACTTTGCATGTTAAAGCGATATGAAAACAGGAACTTGCACATAAGCAGAAACAAAAACTTTTTTATCCAACGAAGTAAAGCCAATAAAGAAATAAAAACCATTCACATGTTTAATTCTTTTTTCAATATTTGATTTCACATTTTTTCTTAAAAATCTTAGTACTAATAAAAATTTAACTCTATGTATAAATAAAAATATATATATACAAAAAGGAA